>CM042695.1:361339447-361893287 GCA_023614405.1 Avena insularis | reverse complement strand
CAGATTTGTTGATCCATACACCACAGGTTTGTTTGAATATACGTACATATCGCCATTCATGAAATGCATTATCAGGTTAAAGGACTTGAGTCATCCGGATGGTATCAAAACCGTGATTGACATAACCTTAATGACAAGGCTCCATCACTCATTAACAAACATATCTTGAGGATATTCTTGGCGCTATCGGTCATTACGAACACCGGATCCGATTGGTACCCTACTAGTCAAACTAATAGCATGTGCCACATCCGGTCTGTACATAGCATAGGCGTACATTATAGAGCCTATGGCTGAAGCTTGTAAAGGGACACTGTCCATTATCTGTTTTCTTCCACCGGATCAGGACTTTAGTCTTACTCCGATATCACCTTACAACATAAATTAGACACTACACTTCCGTCCATTTAAACTTCTTTAAAATCTTGTCAGGTATGTACTTTCGTTGACCCTATTGGCGCCCTAGATCTATCTCTATAGATCTTTATACTAATGTATGGCCCTTTCCTGGGTCCTTCATTGAAAATTTCTTTGTTTAGATAGCACCTTACTTTGTTTAAAAGATCTATATCATTCAGTCAATGTATTAATACATGTAATATCAGAAATGCCACATTATCCCTCCTTTCTTGTAAATACAAACTTCTCCATAAGTTTAGATGATCCAGGCTCCACGTTCACCACCATTGACGGAGATTCCAACCGTGATGCTTGCTTCAATCCATAGATGGATCGCTGAAGCTTGCACACCTTGTTAGCGCATCCTTAGGATCGACAAAGCCTTTGGATTTGTATCATATACAACTCTTCCTTTCATCCTTTATTTGAGAAGCAGCGGTTTTGACGTCATCGCCATATCTCATAATCGAAATAATAAACCCAATTTATCGACATAATCCTAAGCTGACTTTAGCCATTTCACGGGAGAATGTCTCATGACATTCAGCTCCTTGGTGTAAAACGCTGCGACAAGTCGAGCTTATAGATGGTCACATACCATCAAGCATCAGTTTTCTTTTGAAAATCATTATTCTCCACGGCCACGTTGACGGTAGTCTAGGGGTTCAAAACTTGGATTTTCATACATGGATTCCGTCTCAGTCTTTCAAGTCCATCAGAGACATCATAGATCTAACCATATCTAATAAAGTACGATTCTGGTGGCACCATTTATCATGGTGTTGTTCAGCAGTGTGAGTTGTGAAACAATTCCACACTCTTTCATGTGAGTGCTAAACTCATAACTTAGATACTCACCTCCACGGTGGGACCATAGAAATTTGATCTTTCTATTACGATGATTTTCCACTTCATTCTGAAATTCTTGAACTTTCAAAGGTTTCAGACTTGTGTTTCATCAAGTAGATATAACCGTATCTACTCAAATCATCCGCGGAAAGTAACAAAATAACGATATCCACCTCGGCGCACACTCATTGGACCACATACATCGAATGTATGATTTCCAATAAATCGGTCGCCCATTCCATTGAACGGAAAGCGGCGTTCTAGTCATCTTGCCCATAAGGCATGGCTCACATGTATCAAATGATTCATAATCAAGTGATTCCAAAAGTCCATCCGAATGGAGCTTCTTCATCGTTTAACGCTAATATGACCTAGGCAGTGCCACATATATGCGGATATATCATCATTTAGTTTAATCATTTTAGCATCAACATTATGAATATGTGTAACATTATCATCGAGATCTAATAGAAATAAAACATTCATAATCGATTCATGACCAAAAAATATTTCATTCATATAAATGGAACAACCATTGTTCTTGGATTTAAATGAATAACCACTTCGCATCAAACACGATCCGGATATAATGTTCATGCTCGGTCGCGAGCACAGAATAACAATTATTCAAGTTTATAACTAATCCCGCGGCAAGTGGAGAGGCAGCGTTCGTGGCGATCACATCAACGCTTGATCCATTGCCGACACGCATCTTGACCTCACCTTGCTAGCGGTGCTGTTGTAGCCCACGATTCGAGTTACAAATATTATGGCCCAATCGGTATCAAATACCCAGGTGCTCTGCGGGCGAGCACTAGTCAAGTACACATCAATAACATGTATATCATATATACCTTTGTTTTGCCTTGCGGCTTTCTTATGCGCCAAATACTTGGGGCGAGTTATGCTTCGATGGCAGTCCTTACAATAGTAGCCTTTTCGATATCGAGACTTAGGTCAACTCGGGGTTTCTTTTTCAGGCACGCAACGGGCTTGCCGCCACTTCCCTTCCGTTTTCCCTTCTTGTCTTTCTTGAAACGGTGTTCTCTTGATCATCAACACTTGATGTTCCTTTTGATCTCCATACTGCGGTTTTAAGCATTGTATGAAGCTCGGGGAGAGACTTCTTCATGCCTTGCATATTATAGTTCATCACGAAGCTCTTATAGCTAGGTGGCAGAGACTCCAGAACACGATGGATGCCTAAGTCAATGGGAATCGATATTCCCAATGACACAAGCTTATCGGCATAACCCGACATCTTGAGTACATGCTCACTAACGGAGCTGTGCTCTTCCATCATGCGACTAAAGAACTTTTACGAGCGTTGTAGCTCTCTACACCGACATGTGTGTCAAAATCATTTTCAACTCACCCATTGTATCAAATGCATTGCTGTTTTCGAAACGCTTTCGAAGTTCCGGCTCTAGCCCATACAATATGCCGCAATGAACTAAGTTGTGGTCCTCCTGACAAGTCTGGTAGACATTCTTCTCCTCGTCAGGGGCATCATCAAGAGGTGGGGGGCCTAGTGGTAGCTTCTAGAGCGTATTGCTTTTGTGCGTGGAGAGGAGAATCCTCAAATTCATGGCCCATTCGGTAAAGTTGCTACCGTTCGTTGCAAGTTTCTCTTTCTCCATGAACACATTGAAATTAAAAGCAGGTGGTGCCATCTAGAACAGAATTTGTAAAGTTTAGACTAAGTGTATGATAGATTGAGTTCAACTAATCCATATTCTGAATGAACTCCCACTCAAAAGCGACATCCCTAGTGCCTTTTGGTGATTACATGAACCAAATCCACTACACCAAGTCCGATCATCACGTGAGTCGGTATAGCTTCAAAGGCAAGCATCAAATGGCATCATATCGACTATATGACTCATGCTTAACCTTTCGGTCCGTGTTAGAAGCCATGTTTGTACATGCTAGGCTCGCCAAGTTAGAACCTAGTATTGACGGTGTGTAACTGATTTTACACCGAAATATGGTAATGGATCCAAGAACACCGATCATCACGTGATGTCTTGGAGCGAAAACATAATCGGTGCATACTAAATTAAGAACACATTTCATTCTTGATATTTAAAAGAGGATCATCTTATTATGATAACAAAGCGCTAAACAAGCAATATAAGATGCTATCAAACATCACATGTTTATTAGTGAAATAATATGGTTCCGCATATGATCTCTATCATGTGCATCATTAGTATGATCACTATCATATCTATATGTGTAAATCCAAGGTCTATGGAGATTACACGTTATGTATGTTGTAAGAGTATCATCTCATACTTCTACTTACAACATCACCATATCACAACACTAGCCCAGCAACAATCTAAACTAGACGCCTCTAATTTATCCATTGCAAGTTCTTAGCTTAGGGCTTTTCGAGATAGAACCGTTCTTACCTACAAACATGAACCACAACGAGGATAACCAAATTGTTGACAACTTCGTTGCAAAATAGATATTGACTATAGTAGGAGAGACAGACACCCGCTAGCCACTTATGCAAACTAGTTGCATGTCAAGCGTGGAACAGGTCTCAAGTGCGAGGACATGTAAAGTTTGTCAGGGCCGCTTCCTCCCACTATGCCACCAATAGCCAAAATTACAACTAAGGAGCAACAACATGATTATCATCGCCCCACATACTCATATGTGTACTAGTGTAAAGCATCTACGCATAGATCCGGCTCGATACCATCATGGGGTTCGCAGACATAGAAAACAAAAAATTTCCTACGATGGGAACTATGTACCAAGATCTATCTACTAGATACAAATAGCAGGCGGATGTATATCCGTGAGAGAACATACCTTGAAGCGACAAAGCTTAACGAGTTCAACTCGTGGTTGATGTAAACGATCTCTTGCCGATCTCAAGATCGAGAGAGGAAGTCCTAGCGCCGCAAATCAGCAGCATCCATGCTTTCTACACGTTGAGGAACAACCTCGCCTCCTCGCCTCCAATGATGCAGCGAAGCACAACTCTTTCTTGCCGAATAGCCACTGAACATGTATCTCGCTAGTCCGAGACCATGGAGGATAAATTCTAGAGGGAGAGATCCTTCACGGAGTGTGAGAGCCAAGTGAGAGGAGGGGCTCCTTTTATAGGAGGAGGGGGGCACCCAAGGGGGTGTTCGCCGGCCATGGGGGCTGCCCCCTCCCCTCCTTCATTCATGTGGGTGGACACTCCACTAACAAAATGGCCCTTCAATTTTTTCCTCAAAAATCCTCTCAAATTCCCATTAAATTTCCACGTAAATAAAACTCTTTTATTTTATTCAGAATTTTGTCAATTACTTTAATGACAAACAATCACAAATAACCCTTGCTAGAATTCCATTTCACATGCATAACCACTTTATGCAATTTCACCGAAAACTTGTTTCGTATCTAGTGAAATAAATTCAAATAACCTGTTCAATTCTTTTCGGCATGAAACTTTTGCTCCAATTGGATGTCGGTGTCTCTTAAGTGTGTCACCCTACGGTTCATGAATAATGTGGACATGATCGAGACCCCTCTCGTATCAATAATCAGAAGCGGGATCTGGAGACCTATACTGACTCCCACACATTCAACGATGACTTTCTTGTGATCGTTTAACCTTTTACGCCAGATATCTCAATCCCTTTGTTTCACGATATATTACATGTCGATATTGGTATCTCCATACCTAGTTGGATCTCATTCTTGACATGCACTCTTTTTACTTCCTGATATAACATTCTAGTGATCAAATCACTTGCTTGCAAGCTAATCAATGTGATATCATCGAGAGGGCCCAGAGTATATCTATCCATCATCGGGATGAACAAATTCCACTCTCGATCCATGAGCCTCAACATAACACTTTGTTAGTTCCGAATCCATCTTTATAATCACCCTGTTACGGTGTGACGTTTGATGTTATCAAGAAACTCTTCCGGTGTTAGTGATTGACATGATCTCATGGTCTAAGGATTAGGATCACTTCGTAAGTTGTTATAGCAATATAAACTCAATGACTTTGATCGTAATGCTATACTTCGGATGAATGTTCATCACACCATTACACTAATGTTGTGATCCCGTTATTAACAACATCCAATGTCCATGATTAGGAAACCTTGATCATCTTGTTAATCAACGAGCTAGTTTATGAGAGAGGCATAACTAGGAACTTTCTGTTTGTTTATTAAACACACATGTATTAATGTTTCCGTATTAATACAATTATAGCATGCAAAATAAACATCTATCATATACTTGGAATACACATAATAAACACTTTATTATTGCCTCTCAGGGCATATTCCCTTCATTCTCCATTTTATCGGAGGCGTCTCCTTCCATGGCGCATGTCGTGAGTGCAAGCAAGAGGGTCATGATCCCCTCTCGATGAGGGACGAGGAAGAGCCTAACCCTTATAGGTTGAATAGGTTCGACAAACTTGCCTTTGCAAGATTCATTGCCCACTAAAGGGGGGTTGATTTGTTGTCTGCCTACCATGAGCTGCATCAGACACCGCATTGAAGGAACGAAGGAGGCGGTCGATATGCTCGGTTGTCTAGGTTTTAGATTACCTAGACGTGGCTCTTGTGGTAGTGTTGGCGATATGCTATATGGGTATCCTCATAGCATGTCTCTTATCTAGATAACCCAGGTGGCCCACAGTTGGTAGCATGGTCCATGGCCTGCTGGGCAGCCTAGTTAGATAGATCCAGAAGGGAGGCCCATGCCGGATAAAGGAAGGCCACGGAGGAGTCAAGCGTACCGAACCTTGGAGTGCATGACATGTTAGTGATTGTATCTTTGTGTGGGGCTGACGTAACGTCTAGGACTTTCCTGTAACCCTAGGACACAGCAACTATATAAAGTCGGGCTATGGAGCCTTTAGGGCACAAGATTAGATAACTCAACTCATACCTTTAACCAATCCTGTAACTTCGGCGTATTGCCATTATAGTGATTTATAACAGGGTAGTAGGATTCCGCCACGTTGTAGGATCTGAACCTTGTAAGTTGTGTTACCTCTTTACCCCACTCTCTAAACCCACCTTTGAGGACCCTCCATGGCGTACTCGTCGGCAATACCCGACGGTTGGCGCCCACCGTGGGGGCAAGAGGCACTTCAGGCTCTACGGTAGGCGGTAGAAGATCTTCACGGGATTGGTGAAACCGTAGCCATCGGTCGTGTTCTCTTCTCTCTAGCGATCGTCCCTCTGAAAAGTTGGGATCCCGATGAAGGCGAAACCTCACGCTTGTGCTGCTCAATCGTCCCCATCGGAGATATCCACCTCTTCATCAAACCGATCGGGCACTAGTTCCACAGGAGTCGGAGGAGCATCAAGACCCGCCGCGGGCGCCTCTGAAGTGCAGGATCACGTTGGCGGAAGGATCGATGCTCGGATCTCTCTTTGGGTTTGCCTCGCAACATCGGAATAATTCAAAGTCCACCCAAACCGCCCCTATGCAAATATAACGGTGGAATATCGCTGCAAAGTCCGCTTAAACCTGTCGTCCCGGACAACAGAAATCCAAGTTAGTCAGAGTGGTGACCATCTTCAACCTGGCGCGCTGCGTTCAGAGAGAGGGTGAAAACCCCCACGATTACCTTGCTAGGTGGCCCCATATACGAGCCGATCTGGCTCATTGATGTCTATGCACTTATATTCTTGTAGACAATTGTTGGGTCTCCAAGTGCAGAGGTTTATAGAACAGCAGCAAGTTTCCCTTAAGTGGATCACCCAAGGTTTATCGAACTCAGGAATGAAGTGGTCAAAGGTATTCCCTCTCAAGCAATCCTGCAATCAAGATACAAGAAGTCTCTTGTGTCCCCAACACACCCAATACACTTGTCAGGTGTATAGGTGCACTAGTTCGGTGAAGAGATAGTGAAATACAAGTGGTAACGGTGCCAGAAAATAGCTTGACGGTGAGGTAAAGACTAAAACAAGCAAACATGTAACAGATCTAGATGCAAACTGTCACATCCCAAATTTTAGATTTGGTTCTGCATATCATTCATAGCATTGCATCATACTCTTTCATGCAAAACCATCGATTAAAAAGATTCGGCAAAACACTATTTTCTAAACCCTACTCTATTTTACTACGAGGCTCCTGCGGGAGGCTTTAGTAGGACTTGTGTTGTCCACCCTTGTATCCTAGTGGTTTCACCCAACCCTTGGCCCTAGGTTGTTCCCCTCGATTTTACAAAACCGTAGGAGGAAGAATCGCCAGATTCGGAGCTCGTATGGAAAAGTTACGACCGTTTTAGTAAATTATCGAAAATCGGCCCGGCACCGTGTTAGCCTCAAGCTACTTGGCCCATGTCCGCGTAGGACCCCACGAGGGGGGCTTTAAGAGGCCAGCCGCCCTGCCTCAAGACGCACTCATGACAGCGCCTCCTGCCCACCACGCCTCAGATCCCCACGCCGCCGCCTGGGCCCCGCACCCCGCCGCCTCTCCCCTTGGCCCCGCGCCGCCGCCGCCAGCAGGTGAGCCCCGCCGCCTGCACCGCACCCCGCCGCCCGCGCCGCTTCGCCCAGCAGCCGCTAGCGCTGCCCGCTTGTTCTGCCAGCGCCCGCTTCGCCTTTGCCCAGCCGCTTCGCCATTTGCTGCACCCGCCGCCGCGCCCACGCAACCCAGCGCTGCAGCTGCTGCCCTTACGCTGCTTTCCCGCTGTATCTGCTTGTCTGCCAGCGCCGCCTTGCGCCGCTTCGTCATATTTGTCGCGTTGACTACCTTGATCCGTGCGCTGGCCGCTATTCTTCCGCGCAGGAAAAACAATGTCGCCGGAACCGATCGCCACCACCGTCCCGAGTTCGTCGTCGTTCGTCTCCGGTGAGTCTGCAGCCACCGTTGGATTTCAGATCAGCGGTTCAGATCAGCCGTTGACCGGTCAGTCCCAGGCGTTGACTAGTCAGACGCCCAGTCAGCGCCCAGTCAGCAGCTGCGTTGACCAGTCAACAGACACAGTTGACTGGTTAATTTTCGTTAATCGTTTTAGTTGACAGATTTCGGTAGAAACTTGTAAATTGCGTAGAAATTAAACCGCTGGGCCAAAAATTGCAAATAAAATATGTGTAGATTCAGTGAGTCGTGTAGAATCTTGCTGTACCTTTGGTTCAGACTTTTGCAGCAAGATTTAGTACAGTTTAATCAAATGAGTTAATGGCCTTTTTGGAGTAATTAATTCGTAGAAAAAGATTCGCAGATCCAAAAATCGCGTATGATATGTCCTTGGATTCAGTGGAACGAGGGGAATCTCATCGTGAATTAAAAGGGTAGGCTTACAGTGAAAACTTCTGCAGAAACTGTCTAGTGGCCTTCTGCAGTGTTTTAATTACTCGGGGAGTTTTATAATTCCTTTTTGAGTAATTCTAGTTGGTACTGTTCCTAAATGGTAGTGCCTTTGCGGTAGAATTTTCCCAAGATTTTACAAACAGTATACTATCGGTAGTGAATTATTTGAGTTCTAGCTCTAGTTTTGAGCATTACTTTTTGCGTAATAGTTTTCCTAGCGCTAAAACTATTTTCCATGCATGCAATCAGTAGTATTACTGAATAGGATTATGTGGTGCAGCTGTAGCACCAATTCACTTGCCTTGCGTACCTTCATGCATCATCTTTGTTGCATATGCTTGTGGATTGTTTGTTTATGATTGCAATTGTATCGTGTAGATTGTGACGAGTGCAACGCTTGCTCGTGTGTGGATTGTTCTTCCGACCGCTACAACCAAGGCAAGTAGATGCTACTTTGTTCATGATATCGTCCTACTATTTTCAATGCATTGTCGTGTATTTTGTAGATGCATGTGTAGGATGATACTATCGCTATGCTATGTCCTATTATGTGGTAGGGCTTTCCTTGTAGATGAACCACCGTTGGTAGATGTGCTTAGCCATGCTATGATGAACGAGGGCTGGGTTACATCACTGAAAGTTGTTTCTAAATGAGTTGTTTTGCGAAAACTAAAACAACTTAATAAATGAATCTCCTGGGTGTGATGAGATTGATAATTTTTGGTGGTTTCATTGCAGAAAGGCACCCAGGTATCAAGAGAGAATGATTGGCTTCTTTATTGTGTAGCTTACATGTACAACCATGTGCCAATAATGAAATGGGCGGTTGGTTGGACTTAGTAGGTTGGGGTAACTCGAACCCGCGTATCCAGAGATGTAGAATTTTGGTAGGTTGGACCGGTGCGCGTCGGGATTGGGGTGCTACTTCCCGAACAGTCTCTTCTTGGACTTCTCCCTATCATCACCCAAAATGAGAGTGATGGTACGAGCTGGGCTGGCCAAGTCACATGGGTAAAGTGTACTAACCCCTGCAGGGTGTATAATCTAATCGATTAGCCGTGTCTCCGGTTATGGACAACTGAGTTGCTTGATATTGATTCCATGACATGTTTCTCGCTCATTCCAATTTCATAATTGTTTTAATGTTGTTGGGTTAACTTAATTGGGATCTTTTCAAAGAAAATCAAAAACTGTTTATGAAAGTAGGACAAAGTTATTTGCAAATGCAAGCCAGACACAGCTCCACTTGCCAAATATGCATGTAGATGTTAGTATTATTGTCTCCATTACTATCTCTACTTGCCATACATTCCATGTATTGACCCTTCGGGGCTGTTACGTTTCATGTTGCAGGTTATTCCGATTCTGAGTAATCGATATAGGCCACGGTACTCCACTCGACACTTGTTCACTTGTGGGCAATTTGAAGAATGGAGGATTTGCTTTATTTATGTTGCTACCTGAATAATTTGAGCTAGCCTTGGGCTAAGCTTTTATTGTAATAATGGTACTCTGGATCTTCGTTATTTATGATACACGAAAATTTTGCTATGTTATTCATCTCATTCTATTATGGGCAAATGAACCGATCCAGGGATTGGCATGTCACATAGAAGCCACGGTCTTTTCAGAACCGCGGTGTTACAAGATGGTATCAGAGCCCGTGTGTCGACTGTAGGATCGTGACCTAGGATTGGATTAGGAAGCCATAGATTTATTAAAGCCTATATTAACTCTGTCTTTCATCTTATGCCTTTCACCCTCGTAAATTCTTACCATATGCTATTCTCACACTTTCCTCTTTTACTTGATAGATGGGAGAAGTCAGGACTGAGTATGTGACCATGGAGTCACCAAGGCCCTTTGCAAGGCAGTTAGCACAGCTCTCGCAGTCATTGGGATTGCCACTGCCCATGTTCAAGGGAAGGGGGCTGTACACCTATGGATATGGAGAGGATGCATGGGAGATCACCACCTTCATATTCAGAGATGCCGCCTTGCCAAACCCCGTGCACTTGATCTACACCAAGACATACTGCAACTGGGGACTTGGTATCAACTTGGCCATGCATGAAGCTCTGTCTCGCCAGTGCCATCAAGTCCGACATCTATTACCAGCAGATTCACCCTACCGTGACTATGGGAGGCGTGATGAAGATGGGCACATTGTGGTTACCCCGGGCGACAGGAACAACATGCCGCCCCGTCGAAGGCACATAGAGGACTTGGAAAGGGAGAATGGAGCTCTAGCTGAGAAAGTGATGATGGTGAAGGAGATTGCAGAATTTGCCATCAATACTATGGCAGCCCAAGGACAGGAAATTGACACCTTGCATGAAGCTGTGGGAGTTATGGAGAATGCCCTGATAGCCATAGATGCAACCATAGCTCACCTCCATGGTACTGTGCAGGAGAACACCCGGAACATACAACAGCTGCAAGGGACCATCCAGGAAAGGGATCAAACTATTGAAGCTATGGCAGCCCAGATTGCCGCTCTCCAAGCGCAGCTGAATCCACCCTCTGACGATGACAATGGAGATGGTGGCAACAATGATGATGATAGTGGGAACGATGATGATGATGAGGACGAGGATGATGATGATGGAAACAATGATAGTGGAGGAGATGAGGCTGTTGCAGTTGCAGCAGAGAGTGAAGAAGAAGAGGAGGATCCAGAAGAGGTGGAGTTTGAGATCTCAAGTGATGATTCAGGAGAGGTGTACACTCCGCCGCCATGGTTGAACCGTGAACCGAAGCGCCAATGCATGACAGCAAGGACCTACCGCAACCTCTTCAAGAAATAGATAGAAGTCCACCAGTTAGTCCTCGTTAGGTAAAATCGTTAGGATTAGTCTCGATCGATGTGAAACTTAGTTGCTGTTAGTTTAAGAGTGATTAGTTGTTTATTTGTGTACTCCAATATCCCAGGAATTATTTGTTCAAAAATTTATGAAAGAGTTATGGCAAGTTTGGTTAACATCTGTGTTATTTTCGCTGCAGTTTTCTGCTGATACAGCAGTACTGTACGATTTTTCATATTTTTCTGGTTACTGGGAAACATCTGAAAAAATAGGGCTGGTGCGAAACTCTCTGTACTGTATGTGCAAAAATCAGCTTATTTTTCTGACGAGTCTAAGTCAGGTAGAAAAATTCGCGAACGCTGCTGGACTGGTCTGGCAGATTGCTGTTTTGTTGAGTGCAGGCCATGATGGCCCTGATTTTCTTCCTCATAGAGTAGCAAATAGATGCATAGGACACCTTCAAAGTTCACAAGGGTGACTAGAAACAAGTAGCACAAGAACAAGTAATATCACAATATGCATCAATCAATAAGCTTTGGAACACTACACATAGAATGACAACTATGCTCTCTTAATGGTGCCTAAAGGTAGAAGGTGGAGACTCAATAATGGTGGAATAAAGGCCTTTTGTAAAGGAAGCAGGGATTACAAGTTTCAAAAAGAGCTTCCAAAAATTATGGTACTAGTTAGCTTTCAGCCCTCATTGCCCTATCATAAGCATCTTGAAGTGATTAAGGTTAAAGTGACAAAGATGGAGTATATGCTT
The DNA here is from genome assembly GCA_023614405.1 of Avena insularis. Lineage (NCBI taxonomy): Eukaryota > Viridiplantae > Streptophyta > Magnoliopsida > Poales > Poaceae > Avena > Avena insularis. The sequence continues at coordinate 361,881,164 of CM042695.1, read as the reverse complement.
GACGAAGTATAAGTTGGCAATCTCAAGTCCCTTGAATATGAGGGCCACACCTCATGCATACTCAACTTTGGTCCCAGGTAAGTTCTTGTCATTGTAAGTATTTGCATATCATTGAGAACCGCCAACGGGTACCCCTTGCACATGGTCCAGGAGCTTTCCCATAACCAAAATGACAAGGCAAGCAGACAATGAGCATCTCAGCAATCTTTTTATTTACCATATGCATAGCTTTTTATTGAGGATGCTTCATAGATAGCTCATTATGGTGGTGCTGCAAGTTTCCACCATTATTAGGCATGGCTTAGGCTAGCGGCCCAGGCGTTTCTCTAACACAGGATACAAACTCCATGGACTTACAATTTCCCTATTTATTTCACACCGGTGACATCCATAGACAAAAGAACATGATATCAACCGAGTAGAAAGTACAAGTGCAATGTTGAAAACGTTCCCTGTGACAACACGGTTCTGCTAATTCCAACGTATAAGTGCAAGCATATACAACATAGAAGACACAATGGTTCAAGTTTATTAGGGGCAAAGAATATAAAGTGTGCCATCAAGTTTGTGAGGGCTTTAATCACTAAGTTTTCACATAATAAAATAGTTTTTAATTGGAAGATAATTTAAAACAAGAATATACTTGGAATGGTGTAACACACCATGCATAGGAATTTATAGTGGACACTTTGCAATAACTTGGTTTCTTGGGAGTTGAAAGCATGATTAGAGCTTACTCATACAAGTGGAGGCTAGCAAAAGACTGGGAGAAACCAACTAAGAGAGCAATAATGGCCATAATCATGCAGATCAACAAAGCATTACTAATCAAAGCATAGATTGGTACTACAAGTCAAGGACTAAATGATCATAGAGGCTAATGGTGACTTGTCATAGTCATAACATGGTGTGAGCATGTGCCAAGTCAACCCAAGCAAATCATCAAAGGAGAATACCACAATACTATGCTTTCGAATACTAAAACAACGCATAATTTCTTCAAGGCACACTAAGCAATCCCAATTGTTTGGAACAAGGCATGCTACAACAATAATCACTAAGCATAAGGTCAAAACAACACCTAACATGTCATGCTAAAGTCTAAGTCACAGTCAATGCAAGCTCCTCTTGTACTTCTATAAGCATGAAACTTTCTACTCTTTTCCAACACCAAACACTTATTTGAAACAACTCACAAAGATAATAATCAATAAATATCAGTGAGATTGTATCAAAAATCCACAAAGAAGAACTAAAAAGTTCTAATCTGAAAGCACAAGAAAACTAAGGCTGAACACAGTGCTAGCAAAAGAGAACTCTCACAGAACAATAAGAGTGAAAACTAGAGTGTTCTAGGCAATGAAAACAGAGCGTGCCTCTCTCCAAAAAGGTGTGTTGTGATCAACCAACTTTATTCAAGCAAACTAAGAAACCAAAAACCAAAAACAAAAACTAAGACGCTCCAAGAAGAACACAACAATGCATGAAACAATAAAAACGAAGTGTCTAGAAAGACCTGAGCTTTTTATTGATGAAGAAGGGGATGCCTTGGGCATCCCCAAGCTTTAACGCTTGTACCTCTTGAATATTTCTTGGGGTGACACGGGGTGGCATCCCCAAGCTTGAGCTTTTTTCCATTCTTCATCTCATTACATCATTCTCTCTCTACACCTAAAATTTTTCCTTCATACAAAACTTCACACAATCTTCATTAGCAACATTAGTGTATTCAAAAGATATTAGACCTCTGGCAAAGCTTTTGGAACAGCAAAACTTTTCACTAAAACACAAGCTACTGTAGAAACTCCTTCAAAAAGTTCAATTTCCCAAAAAGAACCCAAAAAGGAATCAATAAGAAGCAAATGCAAATAATGGCAGAAATCTATCAAAACAGACCAGCAGGTAGAAACCGATTTTTTACAAGAACTTCTGTTGCTCAAATCAAAAAGTGTTGAACTAACGAAAGTTATATAACATACTGGGGATTTATTCATAAATTTTTATCTCAATCCGAGTTACAGAGACTCCTCATGAATTTTTATGGTGGAGGACAGAAATCTGTTTCGGGACAGCAACTCCCCAAATCTTACTTCCCACTCATTAGAGGTCATTCTTGGCACAAAAAGCAAACAAAAAGGATAAGGATAGGTCATTACAGAAGTAATAACTTCCAAGACTCAGGAAAACTCTTGGGTTATCTCCCAACAAGTACTTTTCTTTAATGCCTTTAAGTTAGTCATGATAGTTTCAAAGATGCTCACATAGGAAATATGAATTGAAGTAAAAGAGAGCATCAAGAAGCAAATTCAAAACACATTTAAGTCTAACCCACTTCCTATGCATAAGAATCTTGTAAAGAAACAAGTCATGAAAGCTCAAAGCAACAAGCATAGGAAAGCAAAACAAATGCAACTTCAAAATTTTCAACATAAAGAGGGGAAACTTAACATTGTTGATATACATAAGACCATGTTTCCCTCTCTCATAATAACTTTCAGTAGCAACATGAACAAAATTAACAATATAACTATCACATAAAACATTCTTATCATAAGCCACATGCATATAATAATTATTACTCTCCACATAAGCATAGTCATTCTTATTAATTTTAGTGGGAGAAAATTCAACAAAATAGCTATCATTAGTATTCTCATCACCATAATCATCAAATATAGGAGGCATATTGTAATCACAATAAATTTTCTCCTCAATAGTAGGTGGACTAAAAATATTATAATCATCATTGTAATCATCATATATTGGAGGTTTGGTATCATCATAAGCAATAGAATAGCTATCTTCCAAAGCTGGGGGACTAAAAAGATCATTTTCATCAAAACTAGCTTCCCCACGCTTAGACTTTTCCATAGCATTAGCAATAATGGTGTCCAAAGAATTCATACTAATAACATTGCCATTAGCATGCAAATAAAGCTCCATAGGTTTTTTAATTTTCTCTTCAAACACTTCATGTCCTAACTCAAGATAAACACTATAAAGCTCTCTAATTTTTTTGTTGTTTTCCATTAAGCCTAACTAGTGAAAACAAGAAACAAAAAGACACAATTGCAGAATCTAAAGTAAATAACTTCGAGCACTCACACCGGAGGATGTGAGTAATTTTTACCTTACCTCCCCGGCAACGGCGCCAGAAAAGAGCTTATGGCGTGGAGGGAAGGTAAAAGCCCAAAACCTCCCCGGCAACGGCGCTAGAAAAGAGCTTGATGTCTACACACTTCTATTCTTGTAGACAGTTGTTGGGCCTCCAAGTGCAGAGGTTTGTAGAACGGCAGCAAGTTTCCCTTAAGTGGATCACCCAAGGTTTATCGAACTCAGGGAGGAAGTGGTCAAAGATATTCCCTCTCAAGCAATCCTGCAATCAAGATACAAGAAGTCTCTTGTGTCCCCAACACACCCAATACACTTGTCAGGTGTATAGGTGCACTAGTTCGGCGAAGAGATAGTGAAATACAAGTGGTAACAGTGCCAGAAAATAGCTTGACGGTGAGGTAAAGACTAAAGCAAGCAAACATGCAACAGATCTAGATGCAAACGGTGTTTCAATGTTTAGAAACAAGGCCTAGAGATCATACTTTCACTAGTGAACACTCTCTCATATAAATATCCTCTCTTCATGATACTACTCTTAACTACTCTCCGGTTGGACACTCTAATCCATGGTAGGGCCTTCCCCAATCTAGATAACCCCACACTATCACCTCGAGTGCTAGATGGTTCCAACAAACACCACAATTTCATAGAGACATCCAACTCCAAATATAACTCATAAAAAATATTCAATCTAGCCAAAGTGCCACATACGGTATGCACGCTGTCACTTTCACACACGTGGGGAAAACATAGATCTATTAAAGCACAGAGAGTATTTATGTAAACTCAAACCTAAGTGCCACCATGGCGTGCACGCTGTCATTTTCACACACATGGGGAGAGCAAAGATCTAATGAAGCACTTGAGTAGCAAGGTAGATCTACTTGATTACAAAGCTCATGACCACAAGATCATGCATAGAGAGAGTGATGAACACATAGCTACCGGTAGAGCCCTTAGCCTCGAGGAAGAACTACTCCCTCCTCATCATGGGAATCAGCAACGGTGATGAAGACGGTGGTGGAGATCGATAGAGATGGCTCCGGGGGCACTTCCCCATCCCGGCAAGGTGCCGGAATAGAGACTTTCTGTCCCCTGAATCTCCCCTTCGGTGGCGGAGGCTCTACAGAGGTTTTCGCGGATTTCTTCTGGATCCCCTAGGGTTTTTGGGTCGGAGGCTTCTTATAGGCGCAGGAATCAAGGTCGGTGGGGGTCCAGGGGGCCCAGACCCCCTCCAGGCGCCTCTAGGGCTTGCACGCGCCTAGGGGGGTTTGGCCACCCTGTGGACCCCCTCCGGCTCTGCTTCGTGGTTCTGTGTTGCTCCGGGAAAAATAATAACTTTGGCTTTTGTCCCGTCCAATTCCGAGAATATTGATTTTCTGCCTTTCTGGAACCAAAAACAGAAGAAAACAGGCAATTGGCACTGTGGCAACTTGTTAATAGGTTAGTTCCAGACATGATATAAGTAAAGCAAAGTAGATACAAAACAAGCATGGAGCATAAAAAATTATACATACGTTTCCGACGTATCAAGCATCCCCAAGCTTAACTCCTGCTCGTCCTCGAGTAGGTAAGTGATAAAAAGAATAATTTTTGGGGTGACATGAACCATCAAAACCAAGATCAAACCATTTGCAAGCATTGAAAGCTGGGATCAAAGAACTCTAAGCATGTGCATGAAAGATGGAGTTCTAACAATAGGATATAGTAACTATGCAAGCAACATGAAAGGCTACAAACAAAGATCATGAATAACATCCATTGAAAAAAGTTTGTTTTTAACATACAGAAAACATAGCATAGTGGCAATCAGCTTGTCCCTCATAGAGTAGCAAATAGATGCATAGGACACCTTCAAAGTTCACAAGGGTGACTAGAAACAAGTAGCACAAGAACAAGTAATATCACAATATGCATCAATCAATAAGCTTTGGAACACTGCACACTTAATGACAACTATGCTCTCTTAATGGTGCCTAAAGGTAGAAGGTGGAGACTCAATAATGGTGGAATAAAGGCCTTTTTATAAAGGAAGCAGGGATTACAAGTTTCAAAAAGAGCTTCCAAAAATTATGGTACTAGTTAGCTTTCAGCCCTCATTGCCCCTATCATAAGCATCTTGAAGTGATTAAGGTTAAAGTGACAAATATGGAGTATATGCTTGACGAAGTATAAGTTGGCAATCTCAAGTCCCTTGAATACAAGGGCCACACCTCATGCATACTCAACTTTGGGCCCGGGTAAGTTCTTGTCATTGTAAGTATTTGCATATCATTGAGAACCGCCAACGGGGTACCCCTTGCACATGGTCCAGGAGCTTTCCCATAACCAAAATGACAAGGCAAGCAGACAATGAGCATCTCAGCAATCTTTTTATTTACCATATGCATAGCTTTTTATTGAGCATGCTTCATAGATAGCTCATTATGGTGGTGCTGCAAGTTTCCACCATGATTAGGCATGGCTTAGGCTAGCGGCCCAGGCGTTTCTCTAACACAAGATACAAACTCCATGGACTTACAAGTTCCCTCTTTATTTCACACTGGTAACATCCATAGACAAAAGAACATGATATCAACTGAGTACAAAGTACAAGTGCAATGTTGAAAACATTCCCCGTGACATCACGGTTCTGCTAATTCCAACGTTCCCTCTTTATTTCACACCGGAAGGGACCACGTGTTGCTGCCGACAATGATCGCGCAAAGGTCATGCCCCCTCCGCCTAACCCAGGGCAGCAGCCGCATGAACTCGGCACCAGTCTGAGCAACAACAATAGCGCAAATCTGCCGCCTCTGACATCTACGTCAGCTGCTGCCCAAATTACTCCGGCTGATAGAGTGATGTACGACAATTTGCTCGTCGAACCCATGACCGTGGACCATATACGGAACATAGTCCATCTTGACGAGAAGCGCCAGCAGCTGCTGGAGGAGGCACAGGCCATCGCGGAGCAAGGCGCACAGCTAGATCGAGATCTGGCCAACGCGCAGAAGTCAATAGAGAAAGCTAGAGAAATGGAGGCCGAGTACAAGACTCTGCTCAAGCAGCAGAAGGCTAAGAAAGCTCCAGCTCGCGTCATCAACGATCCTGGCATACGGCGAAACCTAGGATGGGCTCCCTCGAAGCCGGCACATGCCAAGCCATACATTGACAGTGAAGGCAGGCAGGTGATGCCCACCCCTCTCCTCAACCTCGCCGTCGCCAAGACCCTTCTGGAGCAGGATAGATCACCCGCAGCTTTGGACCAGGTCTATGACCTCGTGGCCAAGGCGGTGAAACAATAGGAAAAGGCCACCTCTCAGAGGCTTGAGTCTGACCCAGCGTTCTGCCAGTCTAGCCAGCCAAAGCCGCCAAGGGATCGATCTCCTCATGATGTCGGGTCCTAGACGGGTTCATCAGAACAAAGACGGAGGGATGCACGCAACAGGAAGGATGCTATCCCCATATCCTCCGACCATGGAGGCAAGGCTCAACCTCATCGCCCTTCTCCACCGCCCCGGTCTCCCCGACATCGCGAAGATACCAAGGCTCAATGTCGTACGGATATGCCTCCGCCAAGGCAAAGCGGCATCGTCATCCGCGACAACACGGAGCAGACCCGTCATGACGGAGAGCGCAACCAGGGACACAATAGCAGGTCGCACCATGACCCTCCGCGTCCGACAAACAACTGCGAAAAGCGTGAGGCGTCACAGGAGGGTAACAGCAAGAAAGCTAACCCATCGCCACCTTCGCCTCCGTCGCCACCTAGCATCCACCATGGCGGAGGAGGCCCGCATCGTTCACGCAGCCCATCCCCTAATGGCAAGAAGAAGAAAAGAAGCCTGGAGCCATACGACGCACGTTCACATTTGGACAAGATTCACGAGGCCCGGGAAGGACAGTACTTGGGACCACGTTGCTTTGGACCTATAATACGAAATGCAACTTACCCCAAGGGTTTCCGGATTGAAAAGACCATCAAGCCCACTGCAAGTTCGTCAACGATCTCAAGGAGGACCCGGAGTCCGGCTACAAGCAAAGTCAAAAGAACAGACCGCGAGGCAAGGGCAAGGGGAAGAAGAAGGACGAGGAGTCCAAGGATTCAAGTGACATGGATGAGGATGTTGACCCCAAGCACGCCACCAAGAGCGATGGCAAGGGCAAGAACCCCTTCGAGAAGAAGGCGCCCGTTTTCCACACTTTCCTTGGGACCCCACTATTTGACAACATAAGACCTCCATGAGGATAATGATGGCCACTTTACCCCCAGTTCCCCAGTACCTGCGCTGGTCGAAGATTCTAATTACTTGGGACAGGAAGTATCACCCAGACCTCATCCCTACAGAGAACCAATACGTCATGGTCATCAACACCCTGATTGACGACAATGAGTTCACCAAATGTATGGTGGATAGTGGAAGCAGCATCAACATCATGTACCTGGATACACTGCACAAGATGAACTTGACGAAGGCTAACCTAAGGCGGACCAGCACCATCTTCCACGGCGTAGTTCCTGGTCGGGAGGCTCGGTCCCTTGGGTGCATCACACTTCAGGTCGCTTTTGGCGATGTTAATAATTACCTCCAAGAACGCATGACCTTTGAGGTGGTCCCCTTCAAGAGCGTGGACCACATATTCGGACGCGACATCTTCCACGCCTTCATGGACAAGCCATGCTTCATCTACAACAAGCTCAAGATACCCGGACCAAACAGAGTCATCACCGTATCCAGAAGCTTTACCAAGGCAAGGGACTACGAGATTAGAGAAGCAGCATTTGCAGAAGTTGTCCTCTACAGCAAAGAATTCAAGAAGATCAAGAGCAAGGTCGATGCCTCGGAGATGTCGGTGTCGAAGAAGCAGATTTCTGACTCCGCCCCAGCTTTCAAGGGCGCCATCGAAACCAAGCCGGTGGAACTTGTGGTAGGCGATGCCTCCAAGATCATGCCATTGGGACAAACCTGGATCCCAAATAGGAAAGCGCGCTCGTCGAGTTCCTCCGTGAGAATAGGGACATCTTTGCCTGGCAACCTGCCTACATGAAAGGTGTACCTAGGGAATTTGCCGAGCACAGCTTGAATATTGATCCAAAATGCAAACCGGTAAAACAACCTCTACGACGCTTCGGAGACGAGAAGAGACGCGACAGATAGCTAGGTTACTTAAGACTAGTTTTATCCGAGAAGTCCTTCACATCCGATGGGTGGCCAATCCTGTACTTGTCCCCAAAAAGGGAACCAAAGAATTAAGAATGTGCGTTGATTACACCGGCTTGAACAAAGCATGCCCCAAAGATCCGTTTCCTTTGCCTCGCATTGACCAAGTCATTGACTCGATAGCTGGCTCAGAGCTTTTGTGTTTTCTCGATGCATACTCAGGATACCACCAAATTAAGATGAGGAAGTCCGACCAATTGGCCACTTCATTCACCACACCTTACGGCATGTTTTGCTATGTCACAATGCCCTTTGGGCTGAAAAACGCAGGTGCTACCTACCAGTGGACAATGCAATGTTGCCTACACGATCAAATTGGTCGGAACGTTCACGCCTATGTGGACGATATAGCGGTGATGTACAAAAAGTCAAATGACTTAATCTCCAACTTTAAAAAAACCTTTGATAATCTCTGGAAATACAACATGATGCTTAACCCTAAGAAGTGCGTCTTCGGGGTCCCAGCCGGCAAATTGTTGGGCTTCATCGTTTCCCAGCGTGGAATCGAGGTGAACCCGGAGAAGATCAAGGCCATCCTAAACATAAACTGTCTGACATACAACGACTAACAGGTTGCGTTGCAGCGGTTAGTCGGTTCGTCAGCCGACTTGGAGAGAAGGCTCTGCCACTGTACAAGTTGCTGAAGAAGGCGGACAAATTTACATGGACGGACGATGCAGATGTAGCACTAAAGCAGCTAAAGGAAACACTATCCTCTCCGCCTATCCTTGCAGCACCCGAGCCTAGGGAGCCTATGTTAATCTACATGGCGGCCACCAACCGGGTAATCAGCATTGTCGTCGTGGTAGAGCAGAAAGAACTAGGCTATGAGTATGGAGTTCAACGACCAGTTTACTATGTAAGAAAGGTCTTGACGGAGTCCAAGCAGCGTTACCCGCACTACCAAAAGATCGCTTATGGAGTGTTCCTGGCTTCTCGGAAGCTAAGGCACTACTTCCAGGAGCACCCTATCACAGGAGGGAGCAAGGATCCACTGTCCGACATCATCAACAACAATGACGCTACAGGAAGGGTCGCGAAGTGGGGCATTGAACTTGCCGCCTTCGAGATTACCTATAAAAGACGCGACGCTATCAAGTCACAAGCCTTGGCCGATTTTATTGCAGATTGGACGGAGATGCCAGATGCTACCCCAATGCCGGAGCCAGAATACGAGGTGATGCACTTTGACGGATCAAAGCTACTCAACGGCTCGGGGGCTGGTGTACTGTTACAGTCACCAATCGGGGAAAAGCTACACTACGTTCTGCAGATCCACTTCGAGGCTACGAACAACATGGCGGAGTATGAAGCACTCATTCACGGACTACGCGTAGCCAAGGATATTGGCATCAAGCGCATAGTTTGCTATGGAGATTCTGACTTGGTTGCCCAGCAGGTGGCTGGAACCTGGAACGCGGAACCCTATGATGGTGGCATATCGTGAAAAAGTGGATAGGATAGCAGAGCTTCTTAGGCTACAAAGTCAAGTACGTACCTAGGGAGCAAAACGAGGCGGCTGATCTATTGTCTAAGCTTGGATCAGGGCGCAAGCGAATTCCTCCTGGCATTTTCCTGGAGCATCTACGGACACCATCCGTGAAGGGAGCAGACATAGACAACCCGGATAGAGTTGACTCTTTCATTCACGCAGTGACAAAGGTCCCTCCGGCTTGGACACAACCGTTCATGGAATATCTCGTACACGGAACTTTGCCCGACGACAAAGTTGAAATACGGCAAATAGTACGTCGAGCAAAGGGCTATACCATAATCAATGGACAGCTCTACAAAAGAAGCACCACTGGTGTATACCTTAAGTGCGTTTCCCAGCAAAAAGGTATTGAAATCCTATGTGAGATCCATCTTGGATATTGCGGGCATCACGCCGCTCCTCGATCATTGGTCGCTAAAACCTTCCGGCAAGGATTCTACTGGCTGACCACGAAGGCGGACACCGACAAGCTGGTTGAGACATGCATGGGATGCCAGTATTATGCCCGACAACCCCATGTTCCAGCTGAAGAATTGTGAACAATACCAATAACTTGGCAGTTTGCAGTCTGGGGGCTAGACATGGTTGGTCCATTACAGATGGCACCATGTGGGTTTACGCATCTGCTAGTAGCAGTTGATAAATTTACCAAATGGATAGAAGCTAAACCCATTAGAAAGATTGATGGGCAACTGCCCTTAGGTTTGTCCGAGATCTACTGGTGAGATTTGGTCTCCCACATAGCATCATCACCGACAACGGCAACAACTTATCACTCGGAGAAGTGGAAGCTTATTGTTGGGACAAGGGCATCCGACTTGACCTAGCATCCGTGGCACACCTACAGTCCAATGGACAAGTTGAGAGAGCCAATGGATTAATTTTGCAGGGAATCAAGCCACGTCTAGAGGCACCGCTACACAGAGCAGCTGGAGCCTAGGCGGAGGAACTACCATCTGTGCTGTGGATTTTACGAACTACACCCAACAGATCCACCGGCTACACCCCTTACTTCATGGTATATGGAGCAGAAACCATCCTGACTTCCGACATCCTTCACGATGCACCAAGAGTTGCCGCCTACGATGAAGATGACGCTGAAGAATCTAGACGCCTAGATGTGGACCTTCTCGAGGAAGAGCCCGTTTTGGCATGCCAAAGATTCGCCATCTACCAGCAGAAGCTACGCAGCTACCATAGTCGCCGCATTCGGCATCGCTCGTTTAAAGAGGGGGATCTGGTGCTCCGACTTAAGCAGAAGAAGTCACACAAATTATCCCCGCCATGGGAAGGACCGTTCATCATAAGCAAGGCGCTGCTCAATGGGTCTTACTACCTCGTTGACTATCGTGAACTTGAGGATAGACCCAGCAAAGATCATAAGCGTAAGCAATGTGACCCGGATGATGACTACCCGGAGCTTGATCGGCCATGGAACATAGCACATCTACGTCCTTTTTACACTTAGCATATTTTCTATCTATTGTGTACCTCTTATATGATCAATGAAATAAAGCTCTCTGGTTCACTCATATTTCTAAGTCTTTTACCTCCTTTAGTGTTCATTTTTGGATCATATAAAACCTTTATGCGCAAGTTTGCATTTGCACTTGTGAAAATTCCGCCTACGTGCATTAGCTTAAGTTTTTTGGTCTACACGTTCTTTGTTGTTTTTATGTGGATTCTGGGGTAGTGACTTTTGGCACTTGTTGTCGGCGATTTTGTGCTTAGGTTTTTGACGGTGACATTGGGCATCATCACATGAGCGCATGGTTCCGACTATGAGTCTTCCGACTCATGAAAGGTCAAGCATAAAAACCAGAGTAATGAATAAGCCATCACTTGCTTAAAAAATAATTACATGCTAGAACTAGTGCTTAAGTAGCAGGAAATTACACCTATTGTTTTTCCGCCTTAAGATAACTTAGTAGTTTTTCCGCATACATCAAACCAGAGGAAACAAATATTACAAAACATTTTTCATTCCTCTGGCGCAGGAGACTTGGATGCAACATCGTCGGCAGGAGGAGAGTCATCGTCCTCGAAGTCGGTGGTCTTGAGGGACTCAGAGGAGCTTTGCTGGTCACCGTCAATGGTCTCTAAGGGCACGAAGACATTATGATCAACCAACTCGGCAACCCTTGTGTCATAGCCCGCGAGAGATGCCCAGATAGATTTATGATCAATCTTCTGGTCGTCATCGTCTACGTCGGGAAGACCTGAGGTTACCACGTTGATGTCGGCATCTTCATAGTGCGCCTTGACCATCGATAGTACCATCCTTGCACCAGCCAGTGTACAGGAAGCTTTCCAGCTTAAAACACGCTCGGGGGCTTGGCGCAGGATCTCCGAGAACTTCATCACGGAATCCACCGCTTTGACATTGATCTGGAGGGGCTTGGCTATCTCCTTGGCCTGCCTGATGGCGGTGCTAATAAAGTTGCCAGCAAGGACCATGCATTCCTTAGGCGGAGGAGGCGATTGGGTTAAACCAATAGGAGCTGCAATTCCGACAAGGGAGCACATGAGTTCAATAACACAAGTACCTGACTTACAGTAGTACAAGGTGGATATTCACTTACCAAAGATGCTTGCCTCAGCTTGCTGGAGTGTCTCCGCCATGGAGTCCCGTTCTAGTCGAAGGATCTTGTATGCTTCAAGATAGCGCTGATTCTGCTCATCGGCAGCTCTCTTCTGCTCTTTCAGCATCACGATATCCTCCTTCAAGTGCTTGATCTTAGTGTTGGCGGACTCCTGCAGGGCCTTCATGGAATCCTCGTGCATCTTGAGGGTATCAGTTATCTCCTGCTTAAGGATCTTGTTTTCGTTGTCGAGCAACTGAATGTGCTTGGACTGATCAACAATGTCCTTGGCCTTGGCGATGGTAACTGCAAGTCAGAGAAAGAACAGTACACAATGAGTAGTCGGAGAATGGCGGCACAAGACCAAGCCGGAGTATCAAAACAAAAGGAAAAACAGACTCTTGCTCTTGGTGATTTGTTCCTTCGAGAAGGCAGTTTTACCCTTTTCAGCTTCCAAATCCACGCGCATCTTGTCGAATTTCTCATTGGCGATGCCTCTTCGAGCATTCTCATTCTGTGGAAAATAATATCAGAACCACTTGGTCTACTTGGAGCATCTAGCCGTATAATTATCCACCTAGAGGCTTGGGGGCTACAGTGAGAGTTTTTAACTCAGAATTTGCTTAGTTTTCTTTAAGAACCTAGTCGGAACTAATTCAGTTTTCAACTAGACGCTTGGGGCTACAGTACGAGTTTTAAATTCAGCATATATTCTTAGTCTTTCTTTAAGCATCTAGTCGGAACTAATTCAATTACAACTAGTGGCTTGGTGGCTACAGTATTGAAGTTTACAAACACTGCGTATGCTACTCTGAAAGTATCTAGTCGGAATAATTCATTCAAACTAAATACTTGGGGGATACAGTGAGAAGTTTCCTAGCTTAGTCACTCTTAGAGCATTCAGATGCAAAGACCTATGGTTTTCCGTCTAAATCCTTGGGGGCTACATTGGGATAACTCATATGAAATATAAAAGACAAATAAAACTTACAAGTGCAATGGTCTTGAGGTTGGTAGCACTCTCGGCAAACAACTTGCTAAAGGAAAGGTTATTTACTTGCAAGATATCTGCTTGTCGGAGAAGCTCCTCAAGACCGCAGGTTGGAGATGTCGATGCTGCACCAGGAACCAGAGTGGAGCTACTCGGCGTAAGAGCCGGGTAGACTATCTTCGGGAGCTCTGTGGTTATCCTGGGTGCAGAGGCGCCGCCTTCGATAGACATTCCACCCACCATCACCGCCGTACCGCTACCGATGGCATCCTTAGCCGGAGCTTCAGCCATTTTGGTTGCGGTGCTTCCTTGCGTTGCCTGATCACCGGCAACGACGAGATCCGCAGAGGCAGCTGAGTCCACTTCCATGGCGGAAGGGCCAGATGCATCCTTAGCCGGAGAGCTTGTTGGAGCAGGTGAGGGCTGGACGCTAGGAGTGACAGGGGCAATGGCGGGAGATGCTTGGTGCGGAACATCTCGCTGCAACATATCTTTAATGTTTTTAGAAGACCCCGATGCTTTGGAGGTCTTCTTCATACTCAAGCCAACTTTCTTCCTGAAACGTGCAAAAGTATAAGTATAGGAAAAAGACGAACAATGGACGATGTCGGAGGAAAATAAGCTTACACGATAGTGGGTGCTTTGGTAAAAGGGACCCCGGTAATCTTTCTTTTCTTTGCCTCTAGGGCGACAGTGGACTTCTTGGAGGCTCCACCCTCCATCTTCTTCTTCTTGCCTCCGTCGACAGCATCAGAGGTGGAGCTCTTCTACTTACACGCCAGCAGGACATCATCGTTGGACACGACGGTGACTTCCTTCATCTTGGGGTCGTAGATTTGGACAGCCATGCTATCCTCCTTTAGACTGCTGAGCTGTTAAGTGAAAACCCAAAGTGTTAGATGAGATGGTAATGACTAGACGGAAGAACTGGAGTATATGTCATACACGGAAAATAAACAGGTACATTTGGGTGTTGGAATTATGCCCTAGAGGCAATAATAAAGATGTTATTATTATAATTCTTGTTCATGATAAAGTTTATATTCCATGCTAGAATTGTATTAAGCGAAAACTTTAATACTTGTGTGGTTTGTGAACAACACCGTGTCCCTAGTACGCCTCTATGGACTAGATCATTGATCAATGATGGTTAAGGTTTCCTAACCATAGACATGAGTTGTCAATTGATAATGAGATCATATCATTGGAGAATGATGTGGTGGATAGACCCAAACTAAGCGAAGCAATTAGATCGTGTCATCGTGTTCGTCATTGCGAAGCTTTTCCTATGTCAAATATTGTATTCCTTAGACCATGAGATAATACAACTCCCTGGTATCGGAAGAAAGCTTTGAGGTCATCAAACGTCATCCTATGAGAGGGTGATCATAAAGGTGTCTCTCAGGTGATCGGAAAGTATCTGTTGGGTTGTATGTATCGAGATGGGATTTGTCCCTCCCAAGTCGGAGAGATATACTTCGGGCCCACTCGGTAATCGATATCAACACCGCTTGCAAGCATGTGGTTAAGGAGTTAATCACAAAGTGATATTGGATTACAGAACGAGTAAAGTACTTGCTGTGAACGAGATTGAACTAGGTATGACGATACCGACGATCGAATCTCGGGCAAGTAAAATATCGCGAGACGAAGGGAATATATATATGGGATTGATTGAATCCTGGCATCGTGGTTCATCCGATATGATCATCGATGAATGTGTGAGTCAATATGGGTGCCTGCACCCCTGTTGATTATTGATAGAAGATCATGTCTGCATATTCTCGAACCCGCAGGGTCACACACTTAACGTGTCTCGACGCTAGGATAGATTGGATACTTGGTATATGAATTTTTGTTCGGAGTCTCGGATGGGATCCGGGACATCACGAGAGGTTCTGGAGTGGTCCGGAGAATAAGATTCATAAGGCAAAGGCAGTTTTTGGAGTTCGGAATTGTTCGGATTAATCGGTATTGTACCGAAGCTTCTAGAACCTTCCGGAAGGGGACCAACGTGGCCCCACCTTCCGGGAGGGGGCATGGGCCTATGAGGGAGTGTCCTGGCCGCATTGGGCCAGGGGCACAAGGCCCCATAGGGCCCAGCCGATCCTAGATAAGTTTAAACTCGTTTAAACTAGAGATAGGGTTTCTAGATAAGGGAAAGTTTAAATCGTTTAAACTAGAGATAGGCTTGGAGGATGGGCAAGGGCTGGCCGCACCCCCCTCTATATATAGAGGGCTGGTGCGCCCCCTCCCCCCCTACACACACCTTCCTCCAAACCCTAGTTGCCTGCCTCCTCTCTCTCCCTCCCGACGCTTGTAGGTAAGCCTGCCGCAGAAATTCTCCACCATATACACCAAGGCGTGTTGTAGATCCAATCTATCTCTCCACCCTACTTGCTGGTCCGAGGAAGGAGGAGACGTCGAGGTGCTGCACGTGTGCATCTCACGGAGGCACCGCCACTTGTGGTGCTAGATCGGATCGGATCACGAGGAGGAGAAGCGAGTACGACTACATCACCCACGTTCCGACGAATGTTCCGCTGTGCGAATCTTCAAGGGTATGAAGATCTAATCCAATCTCTCTCGTTGTTTGCATCTCCTAGATTAGATCTTGGCTTTCCGTCTGTTCGCTTCCGTAGAAAATTTTGATTTACTATGCTGCGAAACCCATCAGTGGTATCAGAGCTAGATCTATGCGTAGATGTGTTTCACGAGTAGAATGCAACATGGTTATTGCGGGCGTTGATGTTTTCTGTTGCAAGCCTCTTGTTTGTGTTCTTCTTATGGTGCGGGATAGTGAGATTGAAGCGGTCCAAGCCAACCTTACGCGACGTCGTTCGCGAGACCGGCTCCGCACTTGACGTGTGGCTTGTACCATACATGCGGCTGGTGGATGTCAGTTTCTCTCACTATAGTTGTCATGGGATTAACACCGGAGTTTGGCAACCATAATATCACCGTTGTGGCTTTCCGTAGGTAAGAATCGTTCTTAGCATCTACTCCCATGAGCCACGTAAAACATGCAACAACAAAGTAGAGGCGTCTAACTTGTTTTTGCAAGGAGTGTTTTCTGTGATATGGTATGGCCCAAGATGTGATGTGTATATTGTATGCGATGATCATGTTTTGTAATGTTTCACGACTTGCATGTCGATGAGTACAAAACCGGCAGGAGCCATATGGTTGTCTTTATAATTGTGTATGACCTGCGAGTCAACTTCTTATACGCCATGTAATAGCTTTACTTTATCGCTAAGTAGTTAGCAATAGTTGTAGTTGCTATTCGTGGTGGAGGCAATCATGGTGGAGTGATGGAGATCATGCTGGAACGCACAAGATGGAGATCATTACGCGAAGATTGGCTATACCATGTCACATAAAGTTATATGCATGTGATGTTTATCCTTTTATGTATCTTATTATGCTTAGATCGCGACGGTAGCATTATAAGATGATTCCTCACTTAAAGATCAAGATAAAAACTGTGTTCTCCCAAGTATGCACCGCTATGAAAAGTTCGTCGTGTCCAAGCATCACGTGATGATCGGGTGCTATAGACTCACGCTCACATACAACGGGTGCAAGCCAGTTTTGCACACGCGAAATACTTGGTCTAACTTGACGAGCCTAGCATGTACAGACATGGCCTCGGAACACAAGAACCGAAAGGTTAAGCATGAGTCATATGAATGATATGATCGACACTTCGTTGTCCACCATTGAAACCACATCTCTTCTCGTGATGATCGGATTAGGTGTGGTGAATTTGGATCGTGTTCACTAAACAACTTGAGGGATGTTGAATTTAGTGGGAGTTCATCTAGTAATTTGATTAAGTTGAACTATTTATCATGAACATAGTCTAAATTGTACTTGCAAATACTGTAGATCACATGGCCAAGTCCAACTTCAACTTCAACGTTTTTGCTGAGAAAGAAAAGCTTAGAAACAATGGGTCTAACTTCACCAACTGGTTCCGCAATCTAAGAATCATTCTGTCTGGCGGACAAAAGGACTATGTCCTTGGGAAAGCGTTAGGTGACCCCCCTGCTGCAACTGCGCCAGCTGATGAGAAAGCTGTCTATCAGTCGCGCAAAGATGATTATGGTGTGATTAAGAGCACCATGTTGTTTGCTATGGAACCGGAACTTCAAAATCGTTTTGAAAACTATCCCGGGCCCTTTGAGATTCTCGAGGAGCTGAAACCATGTTTTAGACTCAGGCCCGTTCTGAGAGATATGAGATCTCTGAGAAGTTCTTTAACTGCAAGATGGAGGAAGGGAGTTCCGTTAGTGAGCACGCCATTAAGATGTGCCTACACTCAACGCCTTTGAGCAACGGATGCAAGATTCTAGAGGAGCTCAAGATTGACAGGGTTCTGCAATCACTCCCTCCCAGCTACAAAAGTTTTGTAGTGACTCATAATCAGATTGGTTCCACTGATACGATCACCGAGCTCTTCGCAAAGCTGAAGGCTGCGGAGGTGGACATCAAGAAGGATAATCATGTGTTGATGGTCAACAAGCCCTCCTTTAAGAAAGGTAAAGGTGCAAAGAAGCCCTTCAAGAAAAGCGGCGTTGCCCTCGCCGAGAAGAAGCTCAAGTGCGACCGAAGCCGACATCGAAAGTGCTTCTATTGCAAGGACAAGGGTCACCGAAGCGAATCGTTTGAAGTACTTAGCGGACAAGAAGGCTGGCACCATCAAAGGTATATTTGATATACATGTTATTGATGTTTTCCTTACTAGCCCTCGTTGTAGTGCACGGGTATTTGATCTGGTTCGATTGCTAATATTTGTAACTCAAACAGAGCTACGGAATAACGACGGCTATGAGGGATGAGGTGACGATGCGCGTTGGCAACGGATCAAGAGTTGATGTGATGGCCGTCGGCACGCTCTCCTTAGTTTTACCTTTGGGATTAGTTTTAAACCTTAATAAATGTTATTATGTGCCTGCGTTGAGCATGAACATTATTTCTGGATCGTGTTTATTGCAAGACGGTTATTCATTTAAATCGGAGAATAATGGTTGTTCTATTTATATGAGTAACATCTTTTATGGTCATGCACCCCTTGTAAATGGTTTATTTCTTCTAAATCTCGAAAGGGATGAAACACACATCCATAACATTGAGGCTAAGAGATGCAAAGTAGATAGTGATAATACTACTTATTTGTGGTAATCGTCTAGGTCATATTGGTGTAAAGCGCATGAAGAAACTCCATTCTGATGGACTTTTGGAGTCTCTTGATTTTGAATCATTTGACACATGCGAACCATGCCTCATGGGAAAGATGATCAAAACTCCGTTCTCCGGTATGATGGAGCGAGCAACGGACTTATTGGAAATCATACATACCGATGCGCGACCGATGAGTGTTTCGACGGTGGATATCGCTATTTTCTCACTTTTACCGATGACTTAAGTAGATATGGGTATATCTATTTAATGAAACATAAATCTGAAACGTTTGAAAAGTTCAAAGAATTTCAGAATGAAGTGGAGAACCATCGTAACATAAAGATTAAGTTTCTACGATCCGATCGTGGGGGCGAATATTTGAGTTATGATTTTCTCACGCATCTCAAGGCAAGTGGAATCGTTTCACAACTCACGCCACCCGGAACACCACAGCGCAATGGTGTGTCTGAACGCCAGAATCGAACCCTATTAGATATGGTCCGATCGATGATGTCTCTTACTGATTTGCCGTTATCGTTTTGGGGTTATGCATTAGAAACCGCATTCACTTTAAATAGGGCTCCATCTAAATCCGTTGAGACGACACCGTATGAACTGTGGTTTGGTGCTAAACCTAAGTTGTCGTTTAAAGTTTGGGGATGCGAAGCTTACGTCAAGAAGTTGATGCGGACAAGCTCGAACCCAAAGGAGAAATGCGCCTTCATAGGATACCCTAAGGAAACTATTGGGTATACCTTCTATCACGTAACCGAAGGCAAAGTGTTTGTCGTAAAGAACGGTTCCTTTCTTGAGAAGGAGTTTCTCTCAAAGAAGTGAGTGGTATTAAAGTAGAGCTAGACGAGGTTGTTGAACCTTCTCTTGAATTGGAGAGTAGCGCAGCACCTTAAATTGTTCCAGTGCCGCCTGCGCCAACAATAGAGGAAGCTAATGACAAGGATCATGAAGCTTTGGACGATGTGCTCATCGAACGTCGCAGTCGACAAGGTCGCGTGCCCCTCCCGAGTGGTACGGCAACCTGTCTCGACGATCTTGTTAGTAGAAGACGGTGAACCTACGAACTATGAGGAAGCGATGATGAGCCCAGACTCTGAGAAATGGCTAGAAGCCATGAAATCCGAATTGGGATCCATGAGCGAAAACCAAATATGGACTTTGGTGGACCCTCCTAACGACCGAAAGGCCGTTGAGTGCAAATGGATCTTCAAGAAGAAAACGGACGCGGATGGTAATGTTACCGTCTATAAAGCACGGCTTGTCGCGAAAGGTTTTTGACAAGTTCAAGGTGTTGACTATGATGAGACTTTCTCTCCCGTAGCGATGTTTAAGTCTATTCGGATTTTATTAGCAATTGTTGCGTTTCATGATTATGAAATATGGCAGATGGATGTCAAGACTGCGTTCCTCAATGTCAACATTGATGAAGAGTTGTATATGATGCAACCCGAAGGTTCTGTCGATCCTAAGGATGCTGATAAAGTATGCAAACTTCAGCGTTCCATTTATGGACTGAAGCAAGCATCTCGGAGTTGGAACCTTTCTTTTGATCAAGTGATCAAGAGCTTTGGATTTGTTCCAAATTGCTACGAAGCTTGCATCTACAAGAAAGTGAGTGGGAGCTCGGTGACGTTTCTGGTACTATATGTGGATGACATATTGATTATTGGAAATGACATCAACATGCTTAACGATGTGAAGAGTTATTTGAACAAGTGTTTTTCAATGAAAGACCTAGGTGAAGCTGCTTATATATTGGGCATCAAGATCTATAGAGATAGACAAAGACTGATAGCTTTAAGCCGTACATACCTAGACAAAGTTCAAAAGGTTCAATGGATAAGGCATTGAAAGGTTCAAAGGCCTATGTTGTCAGGAAGATATTGAGAAAGGCTCAAAGGTCCAGCCACGGTAAATGATAGGGAAGCTATGAGCAAAGTGCCTTATGCCTCGCCATAGGTTCCATCATGTATGCCATGTCTGGTACTAGACCGGATGTGTCCAATGCTCTTAGTTTGACGAGCAGATATCAAAGTGATCCAGAGTGGAACATCGACAGCCGTGAAGAACATCCTAAGGTACCTAAATAGGACTAAAGAAATGTTCTTAGTCTATGGGGGCGATGAACATCGTCAGAAAAGGTTACGTCGATGCTAGTTTCGACACGACAAGGATGATTGTAAATCTCGCATGTGATACGTGTATATTTTGAATGGAGGAGCTGTGAGCTGGAGAAGCTGCAAGCAAAGCGTGATCGCGGATCTACAATAGAAGCGGAATACATGGCTGCCGCAGAAGGCCAAGTGAAGGAGTTTGGATCAGAACTTCATCATCGAGCTTGGCGTGGTTCCAAGTGCATTGGACCCATCGGAGATATTGTGTGACAACACCTGGCGCCATAGCACTCGCTAAGGAACCAAGATATCATCCAAAGACCAAGCATATCAACATAAGTTTCATATAATCCGAGATTATATAGTATGGAGATCCGAAGATCAGAAAGTACATACAGATCTGAATGTCGCAGATCCATTGACTAAACCTCTTCCACGTAAAATATGATCAGCACCTCGGTGCCATGGGTGTGAGATTGTTGCCAAATGTAAACTAGATTATTGACTCTAGTGCAAGTGGGAGATCTGGAATTATGCCCTAGAGGCAATAATAAAGATGTTATTATTATAATTCTTGTTCATGATAAAGTTTATATTCCATGCTAGAATTGTATTAAGCGGAAACTTTAATACTTGTGTGGTTTGTGAACAACACCGTGTCCCTAGTACGCCTCTATGGACTAGCTCATTGATCAATGATGGTTAAGGTTTCCTAACCATAGACATGAGTTGTCAATTGATAATGAGATCATATCATTGGAGAATGATGTGGTGGATAGACCCAAACTAAGCGAAGCAATTAGATCGTGTCATCGTGTTCGTCATTGCGAAGCTTTTCCTATGTCAAATATTGTATTCCTTATACCATGAGATAATACAACTCCCTGGTATCGGAAGAAAGCTTTGAGGTCATCAAACGTCATCCTATGAGAGGGTGATCATAAAGGTGTCTCTCGTGATCGGAAAGTATCTTTGGGTTGTATGTATCGAGATGGGATTTGTCCCTCCCAAGTCGGAGAGATATACTTCGGGCCCACTCGGTAATCGATATCAACACCGCTTGCAAGCATGTGGTTAAGGAGTTAATCACAAAGTGATATTGGATTACAGAATGAGTAAAGTACTTGTCGTGAACGAGATTGAACTAGGTATGACGATACCGACGATCGAATCTCGGGCAAGTAAAATATTGCGAGACGAAGGGAATATATATATGGGATTGATTGAATCCTGGCATCGTGGTTCATCCGATATGATCATCGATGAATGTGTGGGAGTCAATATGGGTGCCTGCACCCGCTGTTGATTATTGATAGAAGATCATGTCCGCATATTCTCGAACCCGTAGGTCACACACTTAACGTGTCTCGACGCTAGGATAGATTGGATACTTGGTTTATGAATTTTGTTCGAGTCTCGGATGGGATCCGGACATCACGAGAGGTTCGGAGTGGTACGGAGAATAAGATTCATATAAGGCAAGGCAGTTTTTGGAGTTCGAATTGTTCCGGATTAATCGGTATTGTACCGAAGCTTTAGAACCTTCCGGAAGGGGACCAACGTGGCCCCACCTTCCGGAGGGGGCATGGGCCTATGAGGGAGTGTCCTGGCCGCATTGGGCCAGGGCACAAGGCCCCATAGGGCCCAGCCGATCTAGATAAGTTTAAACTCGTTTAAACTAGAGATAGGGTTTCTAGATAAGGGAAAGTTTAAATCGTTTAAACTAGAGATAGGCTTGGAGGATGGGCAAGGGCTGGCCGCACCCCCCCTCTATATATAGAGGGCTGGTGCGCCCCCTCCCCACACACACCTTCCTCCAAACCCTAGTTGCCCTGCTGCCCTCCTCTCTCCCTCCCGACTGTTTGTAGGCGAAGCCCTGCTGTAGAAATTCTCCACCATATACACCGCGCCGTCGCGTTGTAGATCCAATCTATCTCTCCACCCTACTTGCTGGTCCGAGGAAGGAGGAGACGTCGAGGTGCTGCACGTGTGCATCTCACGGAGGCACCGCCACTTGTGGTGCTAGATCGGATCGGATCGCGAGGAGGAGAAGCGAGTACGACTACATCACCCATGTTCCGTCTAACGTTGCGGTGTGCTAATCTTCTAGTGTATGAAGATCTAATCCACTCTCTCTCGTTGTTTGGATCTCCTCTATTAGATCTTGGCTTTCCTCTGCTCGCTCAGAGAAAATTTTGATTTACTATGCTGCGAAACCCATCATTGGGCACTTGCTCTCCTCGAACATGTCGTAGGTGATGGTGAAGCCATGCTTCCTATCCTTCACCTTGACGATGTCCTTGAGGCGGAGCTTGACGGAGTCACTCAAGAAATTGTCCCTGGAGATGCGGACGCTATCCTTCCTCTCCTTAGAGTACTCATGCATCAGCTTGGAGCGGTGCTGTAGAGGCTGGATCCGCCTGATGAACCAGCACATGGCTAGGTCCAAGCCGGTTAGACCCGTATCCATAAACCACTCTATCCGCCTTATGGCACATGAGGCGTCGTTGTCGGAGGGAAGGGTGTCCTGGGATCTCCATGTCGGTGCTTCGGCAACGGCTCCATCGACGAAGTCCAGATACGTCGCTTCTCGGCCATCTAGAGGTATATCTAGGCCGTAGAAGTATGTTTGTTGCCAGTTCTTGTAGGACTCATGGCCAACGATGTCGGGGAACCGCCGGCCAGGCCGGATCTTAAAACTAATCGTCCCACAGTTCCTGAGCTCATCCTTGCCGGCTCCGGCTTCCCTCTTGACGGTGAAGAACTAAATAAAGAGATCTAACCTAGGCCTAATCCCTAGGTAACCCTCACAAAGCACTGCATAGTTGCTAAGCGCGAGGATTCTATTGGGGGAAAGGTTCTGAGGTTGAACCCGGTAATGGTTGAGGACAGCTAGGAAGAAATTGGAGATGGGCAAGGAAACGCCGCATACCAATTGTTCCTTGAGGTACACCTTCTCTCCAACTTGGGGAGAAGGGGTGACCTCGACGGCCGGCGGCGCCCGGCAGGCGAGCCCCTCCGTCGCAGGAAGGTAACCCTCGACGAGCAGCTCCTTGATGTCGTTGTCCGTGATGTCCGAGCCGCGCCAGTCCCCCTTGTGGGAATCTTTCTCTTCTTCCAGCAGCTCTAGGGCCACTGGATTAAGGTCGCCGCCGGTGGATTCAACCACCGCGGACTTGGGTAGCACCAATCCCTCTGGGGGCACATGGACGGTGCTCGTCGGCTTCGCCGTGGCATCGCCTGACGCCGCCATGGAGGGAGTAGAGTTGTTGCTCGCCATTGGAGAGGGAGAGTGGTGACTGGAAAGATTGGAAGGCTAGGGTTTTTTCGCGTGTCGCGCGGAGGGCTCGAGGAGGAGCTCGCTGGAGGAGGAAGATGACGCAGAGGATGAATGAGGTGAAAAGTAAAAATTCACCGCATATGTGATTTATAACCTCAGGCGTCGAGATTCGTGCAAAGTGATCGAATGTTTGGCGCGTGGACGACGTGTGAGCGTGCGTGCGTGGAAATTTCAGCACGTTCCCAACCATCGCCGCCAACTGTTTTGTATCCTTCGCGCGGGAAAAATGGACATGATTGTGTTCTCTGCATGTGTGAGTTACGAGGCGTTGCTGACCTATGTCTCTATCGCCCTAGCTGTCACTAGCATATGAACCATCACATCGGAATATTCTGGCATGGCCGGATCCAGTCCGGCTACGAGAAGAGTACGATGGAAGATTCAGCATTTCTCCGACTTACAAGTTGAAGACAGAGAATATTGCAGGGTTCTTAGGAGGACTACAAGATATTGCTTGACGATTTGCCGACATTCATCTAGACGGAGCATTCAACCTGAAGAGGCAATACGGTGCAAGATCTCGGAGTTCTTTGGGGGCTACTGTTGGGGAAATGCTATATGGGTATCCTCATAGCATGTCCTTATCCGGATAACCCGGATGGCCCACAGTTGGTAGCATGGCCCATGGCCTGCTGGGCGGCCCAGTTAGATGGATCCAGAAGAGAGGCCCATGCCGGATAAAGGAAGGCTACGGAGGAGTCACCGACGTACCCGAAGCCTTAGAGTGCAAGACACGTTAGACTGATTGTATACTGTGTAGGACTCTGTAACCTGTCCGGCTAGGACTTTCCCTGTAACCCTAGGACCTGGCGACTATATAAGTCTAGCCTATGGGATCCTTTAGGGCACAAGATTAGATAACTCAACTCATACCTCACACAGCGAACCAATCCCTGTAACTCGGCGTATTGCCATTATAGTGATTTATAGCAGGAGTAGGATTCCGCCACCGTTGTGGGATCTGGACCTGGGTAAGCTGTGTTACCTCGTACCCGTCAACCGTCCGCCTTACCCCACGTCTCTAAACACGCACTGTGAGGACCCCTTCATGGCGTACTCGTCGGCAATACCACGACAGGTAGGCCTCTGATGACTGCAAGATCACAAGTTTGTTAAAGCATGTTTTCATGGAAGTATTACTTCTAGTTTTTATGTTGATCCCAATGAAGAGCTCTGACGAGCGTTTATCTGCGGTGTTTTTGTCACACCCAAGGTGTCACTTATCTTGAGTGAATTGACTACAAGCATTGAGAAAAAATGGTGTGAATATGATTGATTGGTGAAATAGAGTTTGAACAGTGCTTGAAAGTAAATAACATAAAAGTAAAGAGTGCGTTGATTATTTTGGAGTTCCTGCAGATGAAAGGTTAGTGAAAGATCATGGATGCCTCCTAGAGGGGGGTGAATAGGCGGTTGAAAACTTTTACGAGAAGGGCTTAACAATGGCAGAATAAAACTAGCATTTTTTTTGTTAAGCACAAAGCCAGTATATACTAAAGTTCACCTATGTGCACCAACAACTTATGCTAAGCAAGACAAACAACAAAGTGATAGCAAGATAGATTACTTCAAGCATGGAGGCTATCACAATGTAAAGTGCATAAGTAAAAAAGCTCGGGTATAGATATAACCGAGGCACGCGGTGAAAGGACATTTATTGTCTTAATCAGTTTTGATGTTCATTAACAACTTGTAGATCTTTTTACAGTGTGCTAATGTCTACAGGATGATATACTGAAAAGTGAAAATCCCTTAACCCTATGGATATGTCCTTATAATAATCTACAATTTCCAGAGAATTCCAGACCAGAGTCTCCGTTCTGGTCTGGAGTTTTCCCCAAAGTCCCCGGAGGGGATTCCAGAAAAGTGCAAGGGACCTTCTGTATGCTTCTCCGGAGATGGACTGGAGTCAGATCAGATTCTCCGGTGCATGTTCCAGACCTGAGACTCCGGTGTACTCCAAGCCAGAATCTCTGAAGAATACCCGGAGGGGGCTTCTGCACATTGGCTGGGACAATCTGTATGGTGCTCTGGAGTTTGACCGGAGACGGTCCGGATTCTCCGGTGTGGATCATGGTCAAACCAGAGTCTCTGATGTGGCTCGGTGACTTTAGAGCCTCGTTGGGAGACCCCAAGAGCAAGGTGTGATGAGCACAGCAGCAAGTTTTCTCTTAGTTATGAAACCAAGGTTATCGAACCAAGACTTGGAATCCTGCACAACACAAACTCAAGACTTTGCCCCAACTTACAGTGAGGTTGTCAATATCACTGGTTTGTTGAAAACAAAGGATTAAACGTATAGTGTGGAAGATAATAGTTGCTTGTAGAAAGTAAACAGTAACAGTAATAGTGGATGATGTATCAATGATAAAGATTGGACCAGGGTCCACAGTTCACTAGATGTGTTCTCCTTAAGATAGATAACATGCTGGGTGAACAAATTACAGCGGGGCAATTGACAGATTGAGGAAGCATAACAATGCATATACTAGACATCATGACTCCTATGAGATTTGATTGGGCATAACAACAATATACATAGACCGTAATCCAAGTGCACCTATGACTAATAATCCACCTTCAGGTTATCATCAGAACCCCCTCCAGTATTAAGTTGCAAGCAACGGATAATTGCATTAAGCAATATGTGTAAAGTAAACAATATAATTGTTCCATGAACAAAAGATTGTTATTTTCTCCCTAGTAGCAACAACACATCTACAACCTTAGAAATTTCTATCACTTCCCCAGATTACTAGAGGCATGAACCCACTATCGAGCATAAATACTCCCTCTTGGAGTCACAAGCATCTACTTGGCCAAGATAGCTACTAGCAACGGAGAGCATGCAAGATCACAAATAACACAGACATGATAAAATCAATAATCAATCTGACATGATAGAATCAATAATCAATCTGACATAGTATCTCAATATCCATCGGATCCCCGCAAACACAACATGTATGATTACAAATAGATGATCTTGATCATAAACAGAGCTCACAAGATCTAAACATGATAGCACAAAGGACGAGAAACAACCATCTAGCTACTGTATGGACCCATAGTCCAAGGGTGAACTACTCATGCATCATACCGGCGGCTGGCATGGTGATGAAGAAGGCCTCCGGGACTCCGGGATGATCTCTCCCCTCCGGCAGGGTGCCGGGAAGAGCTTCAGACCCTCCCTCGATCTAGGGACGATGGTGGCGGCGGCTACGAACTGTTTTGTGGAGATTTGATCGGGTGCTTAGGGTTTCTGCATCAAGGTAACTTTATAGGCGAAGAGGCAAGGCAGGAGGGCGCCCAAGGGGGCCACACCTAGGGCTGGCGCGCCCCGTGGCCACGCCGCCACAAGGTGTGGTCGCCTCATGGACCCACTTAGTTTTCCCTCCGGACTCCGTGTTTCTTCTGGTAAAATATTGACTTTGGCTTTTGTCCCGTCCAATTCCGAGAATATTTCATTACTAGCTTTTCTGAAACCAAAAACAGCAGAAAACAGGCAAATGGCATTGCGGCATCTTGTTAATAGGTTAGTCCCATAAAATGTATAAAAATACCTCAAAGTGTAGAAAAACATAGCAAAGTTGATACTAAACAAGCATGGAACATCAAAAATTATAGATACGTTTATGACGTATCAGTCTCCGGTCTACAGACCAGAGTCTTCGATGTGGAAGTGGCTCCAACAGTCAGAAAATGCTTCACTCACTGAGGGGCTATAAATAGGGGACCTCATCCCCTTCCTCCAGCCGCTTGTTTCCTGAAAGAAGAACCCTAACCATAGAGCCACCAAATCAATAAGATCTCCTCATCCAACCATCCAAAGGTCTCGATCTTTGGAGAATCAAAGGAGGAGGCCTTGATCTAAAGCTTCACCAAGAGAGATCTTAATTCCCCCCCATTCACTTGAGGGCCGCTTGCTCTAGTGTTTCATTGGAAACCCTAGTTCTTGGTTTGGTTCTTACAAGCTTGTCTTTGATTGTGTGACAGCTTGCTTGCATTCTGGAGCCTCCAATTCATACATAATAGGCATAGTTGTGCAAAGTCCATGTATAAATGAAGGAGAACTAGTATTCATACATAATAGGCATAGTTGTATATAGATGTAGCATCGTAATGAGTGAGAATATAAATAATTTATATATACTTAAATATGCATCAATTTTGGACTCATCAGTCCTCAAGCGTCGTCCACTTGACGCGGGGCTCCAGCGCCTTCCTCTTGTCCTTGCCCTTACCCTTTGCCGGTGCCAAGGCGTCCTCTTCAGCATCCTCCCCATCCTCGGCTTGCGACTTGTCATCCAGGCCTTCGGCGAAATCCTGTGACTCGAGGCCATGTTCGGCGTTGGACCGGGACTATTCCCGAGTGAAGAAGGAGTTGCTTCTAGCCGCTACCTAACTGGATGCGATCATGTCTGCCATGAACGCCTCACCCTCCATTCTGCCAAACACGTTGCGGGCGTCCGAGTCACCGAAGGTGGAAATCGAGGAGCTGTTGGCAAACGGGAGAGGGCCACGGCGCATAGCCGATGAAGGGTCGGCGTATGCCAGAGAGCTAGTGTAGGGGACGTTGATGTCGATGTTGAACATCAGAGGAGGGTGAGGGGTAGGGCAGGAAAGAGAACGTTCAAGTTGAACCCGCCGTCGAACTCGGGGGAGGAGGAGTACCTCTGTCGTGGGTTCAACTGGCTCTCCTGGAACATGGCCAGCGAGATCGGCGAGAACCCGGCCAGAGATCCGACACTTGGTTGGCTCCCTAGTGAGCGGCGTACTGCGCGGGGACGATCGGCATCGGGTGCGACATCGCCGTGCGCGTCGCGTGCTCCAAAGCTGCTTGCGCTTCCCTCATCGCATGTGCCTCGGCGATCGCCTTTGCCTGCTTCGACCTTGTCGTCCTGTCCTTGTGGCTATCTATTTCAATCTTCCTGCGTCGGACTAGTGCCAACCACCCAGTGTCGGTCAAGCCCTTCGGTCTCGGTCTCGGTGTCGACGCCCTCGGCTTCCTCGGCTTTTTCACCTTGGGTTCTCCGACGGCGGATCGGGGTTTGACGAAAACCTTGGGCAGCATGGTGGGCGGGATCTCGGGGAACATGTAGGAGATATGGCGGGGAATGGAGAAGAAAGGCGGGAGGAGAGAAGAAAAGGTGGGAGATCGGCCTCGGGTCGTCGGCAGGGTTGACCCACCCATTTTTCGCTGTGTACGGTGTTCCCAGGCGGTTCCCAATGCCCTGGGTTCGTCCTGGGAACGCCGGACAAAAGTTGGGCCAAATTCGGTGTTATTCGGCGTCCTGGGAACGCGACTAGGTGAAGTTTCGACGTCCGGACGAAAAAATGGCCGACCTGGGAACGCGGGTGGAGATGCTCTTAGAATTCGTTTCACTTTCCAGGCCAATTTCTCCGCCACCCAAACAAGTGAATTTGGGCCATCCAATTCCAGATTTCTAATTCCATGGCTAATTCGGTGCATCCAAACATAGCATAATAAGACTAAAAAGATTCTCTAACCATTCATATTTTCAAGTAAAATATGTATTATTTCATAATTCGATAAATGATACTCTCTCCTTTCCAAAATATAAGATACCCTTAAATTTTGCTGGTCAATGGGATACAAGTTTGACTACGATTTGCACTAAATTGTACACGTATATATGAAATGATGCCATTTATACACTATAACACATATAATTTGATTTATACTAGTGATCAAAATTGTGCATCAAAGATCGTGCTTGGATGTGCAAAAAAAAAGTGCAAAAAAAAGTGCGCCTTATATTTTGGGACGGAGGGCGTACTTTTCAGTATGTTGTAGTTAAATGAAATAGATGAAGGGAATATCCAAGTTCTGATTGTTGTTTGGATTAGTAGGATCCTTTTAGTTGTGGGTGTCGACGGCCGCTGTTCTTTGGCTCTTTAAATGGCCCCTTCTTTGGGACCCACTAAATCCACAGCAAAAGGAGACACATCCCAGAACAAGCCAAGAATGATGAAAGAGCAAAGGAGAATAAAGCAACAGCTCCAGCACAAGAAACTGCTCTTAAAGAAAGCACAAGACGGTGTGTTCACCTATGTTGTTTTGCATTGAGAAGTGTGTTAAAAGAGAAGCTTCTGGTGTGCGCAAACAAAGATGAAACCCTATTGATGCAGCATAAAGCATTACACTAGTAGTTTGGCCTGGAGGGTTTCCTTGCCTATCCCCAAGAAGAAGAAAACCATCTCCCTCTGTCTCAAATTAATTGCCTTCAAGTGTCTAAATACCCCGTTCAAAAAAAGTCTAAATACGGACGTATCTAGTTATAAAACATGTATACATCCATATCTAGACAAATCCGAGACAACTAATTTGAGACGGACAGAAGATAATTGGGTCTCCCGAGGCCAGTTTCATATTTTACTTTTCACCAGAATCTACATAAACAGCCTTTAGTCAGCAGAGTGCAATTTCTTTCTCTCTTTTTTTGCGCTGAAGAGTGCAATTTCTTCCACTTTGGAGTATAAGTAATTGTGGCCTGTACCAATGGGCTTGATGGTATAAAGTGATCACTTGAGGTTTATCACTTTGAGCTTTACTCTTTTGGACCAAGATCTTCATACCCGTCACATGGTGGATGCAATCTAAGAGGACCTATATCAACAGACACATACAGCTTCCGCTCTCCAGATTTTTGTCTCAAGTTCAGACAGGCACATCGTCACAGATACAAACCACCACTTCCTTCTACCACTAGATCCACTGCAAGTTACAGGAGAATGGGAGTTCACTGCCGTCACCTGGCCATTTTCGCCCTGCTTGTTCTTTTGGCCTCTGCGTCAGAGACTCTTGCCCTTCGAAGCCTGGGCACGTTTGCCCAAACAGAGGGTGCAAATGTCTCGCCAGCAGGGCAACCACGAGACCTTGCAGGAGGACATGCTGCCGCTGCTACTGAAAGATTTGATGTGTCAGAGAAGCACACCCCGGCCAGAAGCTCCCCGCCTTCGACAGTCTTCGACCCCGACAGGATGAGCAAGCGACGCGTCCGAAGAGGGTCCGATCCGATTCACAACAAATGCTAAGGTTACATGATCTTCACACTAACATCCTTGGAGTGTTCTGGGTTCTTTTAGAGTTTTTTGTGTTTCTGTTATGGATCTGAGTTGTTCCATGAAATATCCAGAGTAAAGTAAGAATGTCCTCTTCCTATAGGAACGGAATACTTGTATAGTCATGGGGAGGGCGTGCAAGGGTGTGTCACCATGTATGCATCAAGATGTAAATCATAAAAATGAAGAGAAGTTTTGTATCAATGCTAGGAAATGAAAAGGTTGCAGTGATATGGCTCGTCTGATTCTCCAGTAACTATGGCAGACAGATATCAACTACAGGGTGTGTGCTGGGTAATCCTGTTGAGTTCACAAGGAACAGAGGCAGCAGTAGTTCTTGCCGTTGGCAGGATAAAGAGTTTTCTTGAATATCGAGCACATTTCTCATTGTTGCCTTGTTGAGTTTTCATTGTTTTTTTACACACTGAATCACATTTCTCATTGTTACCTTGTTGAGTCTTCATTGTTTTTTTACACACTGAATCTTTCCATCAAGGTACTATTTTCATGTATGTGATAGTTTGATACTCGCAAATTTCTTAACAAGGAAACATGCACTACCACTTGTTTAGTTTGCAGTGGAATTCTCATGCCGAAACGAGGCCTAAGTTGGTCCCAACCTATGATTTAGTTTCAACAGCTTCAAAATGAAAACCTATGATTTAGTTTGAAACGAGCTGTATGCAATTTCTGTTTTCCGGGTCATGTGACTTGCTATGAAAGTTGAAAATGCTCCTCTTTCAAGGTCCATTCCTTTCATGAAGCTCACGTTGTATTCTGCAGACAGACAATAGCAAATTGAGCTCACCAACAATGCTTCCGCACCTGAAAGGTGCCTCTCATCCATTTTAGCGTCTTCCTTCAAACGTCCAGCACATGTGCATCTCCAATGCCTTCAGTACCAGCATCAGTCCTCAGCCTGTACAGGAAGGTCACAAGGAAAGAGCTTTCGTTGAAAGCTGGTGACTGCCGCAGGGTCAAACTCGCTAGAGATGGTTTATCTGTAGTCGGCAGAGTTCCTTTTTTTTGAACAAGAAACCATAGTCCTCATACTATACCAACATTTTTGTATTCAATAAGCAGGACATATCAGCGCCATTTAAAAATAAATAAGATCAGACATTTGGGCCACGCTATATAGTTCTTGTTAACTCAGCTTGTGTTCAACTATTGAAAGACAATACTATATCTTTATGTACATAGGGATGCTGAAATTCCATCACAGGAACACTGGCTGAGGCAATAAGGTTGCACCATGTATTAGGTGTTCCACCTGAACTATATATGCCCAAGTGCCACTGTACATTGTACGAAGTGAGCCTGGTACTGATCAATTTCTAATGGGGTGGTACCGGACGAGGTGAGGCAGCAGCTTCAGGTGCCATAGCGAATTGCATAGTCCCATTCCGGTGGAGAATGATTGCCACTTCTGTTGGTAATATACTTGCTTCTTCCTCCTATTTACAGATATTGTAAACAATTAATAACCATATTTAAAAAGATAACTGATTTTCAGATAATGGTGTTGACTATTGAAACAGAAATGAATGTGCGCAGCATTCCAGTTATTCATGGCCACTGAACTATTGGTAAACTAACCAGCCAAGTACAGATTTTTCTTTCCTGGCATAGAAACGTCAGGTAAGTTTGGATGGTGGCCAAAGCTCACCCTACCAAGTTGTTGGCTATAACCCAAAATTTTGGTCTTTGTTTGGATGGTTGCCAATGGATTTTTGCCCACTCTAGTTCATTTTTCTTGCCAATGTTGGCCAACTCATGGCAAGCAAAATTTTGGCTAGCCAAAAATATTTGGTAGGGACCAAATCTACACATCATGTGTGAGCAGTATAGTTCAAACTGCATCAGTCCCAAATCTCAACTAGGGTATGTGCACAGTCAAAGGAACAAAAACAAATACTCCCTCCGTCTCAAAATAGATGTCTCAGATTTGTCAAAATTTTGATGAATCTATATACTAAATAGTGTCTAGATTCATCCAAGTTTTGGCAAATCTGCAACATATATTTTGAGATGGAGGGAGTACTTACGTGATTTTTCAAATAAATATTTAAGAAACCAAAACTTCGTTGATGAACATTATGTAGAACAAGAGTATTTGCATAAGTTACGAACCTGTCTTTGTCTTTGACGCTGCATGATACTAATAGCCCAAGCCATGATGTAGCATGGCAGAAGAAATCCAGCTGCCCTCAAAAGGAATAGCTGTCAAAGGTCAACAATTAGACAAATTTATGGCAAAGGACTAAACACACGACATTAGATGTGAACCTAATGCTAGCCACAAAGATTTAAACTTGCCTAACTTGATAACAGCAACATGCAATGTTAAGTACTTAGTATATTAGAAATCTAACATATACCGAGAAAACAGCAGACGCATCGTCTTCATCATCACTACTAGTGATGGTTATTGTGTGCCTCAGGAGCAGAAGAGCCATTAGCTGGATAAATAGAGCAAGGACATATCAATTACCAGCCAATATAACATCACGGTAATGGCAACATTAATAAAAGGAAGAACATACTGAACTGCAAAAAGAAATAAGCAAGAAAAAGATCTTTCTGAGTTGGCTGGTTGATCAGGTAAGGCCAGGACAAGGGACTCAACTTCATAGATGAGACTTGACCTTTCTATGATCACATATTTACAAAAAATTGAAGGAAAAGAGTGCGCCTTTTCAAAACATAAATTATAATATGAAGAAATACTTACAATCAGAAATATTGAGCGGCAAAAGGCAGCAGCATTATTGTTTGTTGCAGTATATTCATCATACTCATCTTCAAGTAAACGGTGTTGAGCAGCCGCCATAGCCAAGATTCGAGGATCATGTAAATCCAAACGACTACCAGAGATGGACCAATCTCCACTAGTATGAAAAACAATGCAGCAATGACGCATGACATACTGGAAAAACTTTATGCTTGAGGAATAAATTGCTAATTGCTCACAAAAAATATTCCGAAGGTGGCAGGATGAGAAAATATCAGTTTCAAGAATGGTTATACCAACCTTATCTCTATAGTAGTCTCATCATGATTTATCCGGGGTGGGGCAGTGTAACCAGGCTTGTATGACTGACCAACAGAGAATAAAAATTCTTAATCTGATTCGCAGCAACAAAGTTCACAGTTAAGTCCACAAAGGAAATGTGAATAGTACTGTGCAAAGATATTTTAGCAAAAGATGACAACTTCAGGCATAAGAAATCATGAAATCTCCTAAATCTTTTAGGGCATTTTCTTAGATTAGGTTACGATGCATATTCTGATAAGCATGATCCCACTTGTATTTATGGTAGGTTTTAGTACTTGTCACGAATGCCCAATGTGCAAATAAATACATGAATTTGGCACATTCAGATAGGCAAATAATAAGAGGACGCAGAAAAATAAATAAACTTCCAGCTTGCTAAAACATTGCCGAAATAAAATACTATGCTAAGGAGACCACATAGGACATAGCACATAATGCATGTTGTGTGAACCAAGTTTACATGCAAAGAGAACTGGTGCAGATTCCCTTAGGCCGACTTCTTTTCAGCTTATAGAACAGATTCTAGGCCCAAAATCGCACAAGCCCAAAAGAATGGGTCCGATTCTGTCCAACTTTTTTCTACCACGAATCTGAGTTCCTTCCTAAAACGAGAATCGGGTTGGGAGGTGCTTCTCTAGAGATTCCCGAGCTTCTGCCCACTGAATCGAAACGGTACCGTGAGCTGCCCCTCTGCTTTCTTGTATTTACAAACAAATGCCACCACTGCTTGCCGCTAGTGTATGCTGCTGTGTACTTTTCCATCGCCGCAGGTCTTGCCGCTAGTGTATGCTACTGTACTGATTTGAGAATTCCAGTGTACGGTTCTGATTTGAAAATCCAGTGTGCTAATTCCGTGGAACAAATCGTACTGTGCAGACCATCCGGCCGACGCGGATCCGCTACGGTTACGATTCCTATATACCTAGTTAAATATTTAGACTAGATGTATTCGTATTTAGACAAATTAAGGCTATTATTCACTTATTTGGATAGCATATGAATTTTAGGGGCGTTATAGACATTTCACAACTCAACACATTAAACAAGCCAAATTCTACAAGCTAAAAAGAATAGATGGAACCAGATTTTGTAAGATTCTCCCCACCACAGCTTTTTCCCACAATCTTCCAAAAACTAGCTTCTCTAGAATCACAAGCTAAAAAGAAGTCGGCCTTAGTCATACTCACACACACTTGTCTCCATCGTTAAATAGAGGAACAGCAAAACAGGGTATGCATGACTATCATTGCACCCACGAACGGAACTGAAGATGCAACAGTTGCTTACCTCATGGCAGATTTCACAGATTATGTCTCCCTTCTCATTACACCATCGCTGCACACACTCCCTATGAGCATACTGTGAAACAAAATGTTGTAGAACAACATTTAGCGAACATATGTAACTGAATGCAAAGGCCCTCATAAACATACATTGCTTCCATCACATAAATACTAGCAAGGATATGAGGTATATTAGGTGAGCAGTTATATCATTTGTCCAACGACAATGACTGGAAGTGCCTTCAGTTAAAGGCTACCCGCACAAGATAACAAGTCCTTATGACTTCAACCATAAGCTTGTTGCAAGTAGCTATCAACATGCAGAAAAAAGGATGGCCAACTCTTTAAGCAACAATATGGCAACCCAAACATTCACCTATTCACTCATGTCATCATTACTTTATGTAACTACTCCGTCCTGAAACTATCAGGAGACACAGCAACAAAGAAGATTATAGCATACAAACTCAAGAGGCAGCCCACCTAACATAGTGATGCATCTAAAAGGCACATCCACAATGTGTTCACATGGCATGAGCTACCACTCACCTTCTAATCTAACTGCATTCCTATCCATTTCTTGTTCATGCCACAGGCGTGCACTGTACAATGTGAACATTTCACACTGTTTGAAAGCCTAAATTCATCATCTACCAACATTATACTATAACTATTCGGAGGAAACAGCATTAGCAACATGAACTGCAAGGAGAAGCCTAGTTCAGAGAAGGAAGCATTCACCTTTAGGCTGCCGCTGCAAGCGCATGGACTCTCAAGATTCTTGGTCAGGTCCTCCTCTTGGCAAATGCGGCACTCCACCATCCCAATCAGCGCCTCCACTTCCTCCCCGCAGGACGCCAACCCCGCTACCTCACCTGCGCGGGACGATATGAGCCCCCGAACATCCACCGCAACATGATCCCCCATCCGAGTAAAGTAGCCCCAAAACTTTACTCCCCAAAGCCCCAACTTCCGCAGGGATTCGATACCTGCAATCCGCCAAAACCCTCAGAATCGTCACAAATAGCCAGACTTCCCGCAAATCAGACGGATTGCAGGACGAAACGAGGGCTAAAGCACTAGAAATTGCGGTGGGGACTGAAGCAGGGCCAAATCCAGGCAGACGACTCTTGGATCAAAGCAAGGATTTCGCCTCCGAAAAAAAAAAGGCATCCGCAGATTACCAGCAACCAGAAAGGAAATGGAAAGAACACAAGACGACTTTCACCTCAACGGACGAGCTGTTCGCCACTCCTCTTCGGAAGATCCCCAGGTTTTCTTCGCGTTTGTCTCGCGAGCAGACGCGCGGTGTTTTATCCCTCGCTGCGTGACGGCGCCGGCCGTTCGCCGTTTAGCCCTGACGGGGGTGGCCCGAACGTAGGAAAAAAAAAACCGTAACTTCCGTTTACTGACTTGCGGTTCCCACAAAGTGGGCCAGGTTCTTTTATCAGTTTGCGGAGTTGTGCCCGTCGGTGTAGTGAGCATGGCCATTTTGTACCGACTAGAAAAAATGTACCGTGGTCTGTTCACCGAGTGTCAAGTAAGTTCGAAATCTTTCAAAATATATATCTAAGTCCCACTTCTTATATAATCATAGGCGATTCCTACTTCTTATATAATCGTAGGCGATGGGTGGCGCGGTCTTATATATGGTTCTGAACCTCTTATCAGCGACACCGCGACCGGTCTTTCTCCGTTGGTCTTGAGATTACTTTTTTGCTCATTTCGTTTTACAATGTCTTTTTTAAGATTGTGAGGCGAATCACATCTTTAACTTAGAATAAGTTCATTTTCGTTGTATCATTGCTCTGATAGCTGATAGTGCGTATAGCATGTGTGGGTGGGTGGGTGGGTGTGGGGGTGGTGTGCGTGTGGAGGGGGGGGAGTCGTGTGATTTGAGGTCAGCCTCTTTCAAGCGATTGTCATCTTTAACGATAGTTGCTGCTTTGATGCGCTAGTTCTTTGGGCATTAGAACGACGATTTTTCTTCTGTCTACCTTAACAAGTTCTATTCTGACAAGATCTGTCCGTCTCTAGTGATGGATGATCGAGGAAAGAGCAGCACGTCCCAACTCGCTCTAGTGTTCGTAGTCATCATTAGGTGATCCATAGATCTATTTATAATTCTTAATATTTTTAGAGCTCTTTCTACTATTGTTGATTGTTGATGATTATTCATAGATTGGTGGAATTTCGTGAAAAAAAGTTGTTCATGTGAGGTCCTATTTTGCTCTGGACGATTTGACCTATCTATGTGGCGCTTTGACCACTAACACATAGACAGTAGGGTCCAGAGGGATACCGACCAGACATGTATATTTATGAAATGACCTCCTCTCGGGTTGTACTCCTTCCAAACTATGATTGTAGATTACTATTTTCATTACCGTGACTATATTTTTTTTAGAAGCAACCCTAGTGTTGATAAGGATCCAACCTCAAGGGGGACCGATCTTCATAGATTCGAGGGGGGTTTGGGGGAGGGAACGAAGAGCATAATAATCACACGAGTGGAAATTTAAGATACGAACGCACATCACATCCAGATCCGCTTTGCTCTTGTTGGCCTAAACTACCGACCCAATATAATCCATGTGGAAGAAACACAAGGTAGAGTAGGGATGGCAATGGGTATCCATCACCCATGTACCCGGCGGATAAAAACCCTATTAGGGTAATGGTTTGGGACATAAAAATACCTATGGGTGTATAAATGGGTATAGGTACGGGATCATACAATTCACACCCGCGTACCCATGTACCCATATATAAATCTGAGAAGTGAACTTCACGGATAAAATTCTAACTTAGATAATCTATTTTGTCCCATTAATATCGGTAGGCCAAAACTACACAGAAATTTGATGCCTAATATCTCTATTTACTTGGGTATATTAATGATTGTTGATTGCATGTATCCTTTTCTCCTGTATTGTTGTAGTCCATTCCCGTAACTCCCTCCTAGTATCTCTGATTAAATCATCTAATATAAAGTACTTATTGTGATGCTTATTTTGTGATTTCATGTATAGTTAAATTACCTCTTTTTGTGTGAGTTTGTGAACTTAAATTACTGTGTTGATGCTTATAAATTATTGGTATATGTTGTTTTCTATATTTTTATGTTCATTTTGATGTGCCGTAAACGCGGGTTAACCCGCGGGTAGCCACTAACCCTGTCAGGTGACGGGTATGGGAAAAACTTGCACCCTTTGACGGGTATGGGTGCGAGTGATCGGTAGACTCGGGGAGGACGGGTACAGGTATCGGGTGGCTCCACCCGCACCCATACCCTGTAGGTGCCATCCCTAGTAGAGATCCACGGAGATAAATTGTCAATCAAGAGGATACAATCCTATTATGAAGAGATTGCAAGTGACACAAACCCAAATTGAGGGATCAAATGCAATAAGAGTGCACAATAGCAAAGATCCAAGTACTTGAAGAGCGCCTTGACATCTCATAGATTAATTCTAGAGGCCTTGTTACCCCGCAAGGATCTTCTCAACAAGGGGAGGGATGCGAGCAAATTTATGTCTTATCATCTTAGCTTTGTATAGGGTTTACATATGGAGGTGGGGGCATATATAGCCAACCATGAGCTAGAGGTACTTTAGTCATAAGAGGGGGGCAAAGTTTGAGATTACATGGGAATGGCCTAATTACACTATGCAGAGGTATGTCTGAAGTTCCGCTGTAAGTAGGATAGGTATTCTGGTGTGTCCAGAAGTTCCGTTCCAAAAAATGGATATCTCCACTCTGCTCCCGGTCTGGTACTCGACGGCCACAACATCGGTCCGAGGATAAGGCCGGATCTCTTGGCCGAAAGTTCCATTGTAATGGGCCGTATATTCCAGTGCTGAAGGACTGAAAGTTCCAGTGAAATTGGGGCTGCTTGTTCCTCCTTCTCTTCCATGCTTCCATGACAACGGCCTTGAGTCCTTGAATTTCCTCCCTAGCTTCTATACTTGCCTATGTGAACCTAGCATGATCATAGGACGGAGTATGAAGTAGTATATTATTCAATAGTGTAGGAATTGTAGTCACATATAGGAAGGAGTTCACCTTTGATGTCCATGACGACTTGGTGAGGAGTTTTACATGGTGTTGGATGTGGAAAGGACTATAGG
The DNA here is from genome assembly GCA_023614405.1 of Avena insularis. Lineage (NCBI taxonomy): Eukaryota > Viridiplantae > Streptophyta > Magnoliopsida > Poales > Poaceae > Avena > Avena insularis. The sequence continues at coordinate 361,841,565 of CM042695.1, read as the reverse complement.
CCATTTCACATCCAAGTCAATAATAGCTACTAAAAGTTTCGGACTAATTTTCTATCCACGTCTCCAATATTTTTTGTGATCGTGGGATGAATGGCGGGAAGGACGTCCGACGCCATCGCAGCGAAGCCCCACTATCCCTAGAGACTGTCCCACCGCGGGGCCGGCCACGAGACCCCCTCCTCCTGTGGTTGTGTAGCATGCACCACTTCCCTGCCCCGCATCGTCGATCGGTGGACCGCACACGCTATGTCCCATGCGTCAGCGGTTGTGGGCATGAGTGGTATGGGTCTGAGCCTTTTGGAGAGCAGGAGACCTCCGCACCCGCCGGGTGGCAGGTCCCGGTGCAGTCCGACGTGGCATATCCGGTTCATGGACACGCACGGGTTTTCATGGCGAGATAATGCAGTGGGTCCACTTTGCTCAGGAGAGCTCTCTCATATGGTATACGTACGCGCAGTTCAGCATCGACACCATGTATTGCTTATGCGCCTGCTATCATGATTTTTCTCACAAAGCACAATTCATACATACTTACCATACCACAAGTTCACTTCATCTCACGCGGTACATTCTTTATACTTTCTGTGTGTTGACCAAATTGAACTCAAACTTTTTTTTGGTCTTGATCAACCTTGTACCTTATCATTATTTATCACAATCTCTTGTGTTACACAAATATTATTTATTTGATTACATGCTCTAAGTCTTGGTCAACCGTGGGTCAACTCATGAGTCCAATATGACCTCGACATAGAGCCATGACTTGAATTCTTCTCTTGTAAACAAGCTCTCAAGATCTTGATACTCCATGGCCTAACACATAAGCTATAGCATGGACACCTTTAAGTTCCACACAAGAACTCCATCTTCTTTAACTTCTTATTGATCATATTGAATTCATCTCTTCAAATCAATGATATTGAGGCCAATACTCAACATACATAGTTATCTTCATGACATTCACCTTGAATCCAACACATGGTCTTCAAGAATTATCCATGGACAATTACTTCATATAAAACACAATACAAATATTAGACTATAGTGATTGTCTTTAATTACCAAAACCACAGATGGAGGAGCCATGCTCTTTCAAGGCTCAATCAATGAAATAAAAAAATTCTGAACTTAAAGCATGAAGATATTTGTTAATAGCAACCTTGTACTTAATGCATCCACTAGGTTATATGAATCATGATATTACAACCTACTCCTAACCACTATCCGCATTGGCGGACCTACAAAAATTCTAGAAGGATTTATCAAAGTAGGGGGGAGAGGGGCTTGAGTTGTACATAACGCCGTCGCCAGTGAGGAGAGTAGGTAGTAAAGGAGGCAACCAAAGAGCAAGGCAAAGACAAAACAAAGGACGGGAAATGCCTTTTCTTATATACATCATGTTGGATAAAATTTGTACGCCACATTAGAGTTGAACTTACGAGAAAACGTTTGGGATATGTTTAGCAAGTTTGAGGACTAAAATGGAGTGGTTTCTGAGTTTGAGTACTTGATTGCATCTCGTCAGTTTGATGACTCTTTAGTTAATCGGGTCTTTCTTTTATTTTGATTTTCTTAGCAACACATTTTCTTCTTAAACATTCTTCTAGTCACCAACATGGTTACCTCTATTGTCGTTGCACTAGGTGCATCTTTCATCATTTGTAAGTTAGACACCTGATATGTCATCATCTGGCAAGGTAGGTGAAGACCGTTATCAGACATGCTATAGATCTTTATCATCAGACATGCTACAGATCTTTATCTCTCGCGGTACACGAGGACCATTTCATAGATCTGCTATATTTCAGAAAGCCCAAGCGATGTAAGGTGAGATGATGGAGTTCTGAAGCGATGAAAATGCTAGGGCGGGTGGGCTTGAAGAAAACGTTAGTTTAGGGGAACACTTCCCTTCTTGCAAGGAGACAATGCTTAAGGAGATATGCCCTAGAGGCAATAATAAATGTAGTTATTATTATATATCTTTGTGTTTATGATAAATGTTTATATTCATGCTATAATAGTATTAACAAGGAAACATTAATACTTGTGTGAATTGTAAACTTAATTTGAAGTCCTTAGTAAAGCCTCTATATAATACTAGCTTGTTGGTTAATAGATGATTGTGGTTTCCCTATCATGAACATTGAGATGTTATTAACAACAAGATCATATCGTTAGGAGAATGATATGGTGGACATACTCCTATAGACAAGCGTAGCATAAAGATCAAGTCATTTCAATAGTTCAATTGCTATATGCTTTCTGATACATAGTAACCTAATTCCTTCGACCATGAGATCATGCATATCACCTTTACTGGATGGATGCTTTGATGTCATCAAACACCACACCGTAACAGGGTGGCTATAAAGGTGGCATTGAGTGTTCGGAAAGTATTGGTTGAAACACATGGATCAAGAGTGGGATTTGTCCATCCACATGACGGATAGATATTCTCTGGGCCCTCTCGGTGAAATGTCATCCAATTAGCTTGCAAGCATGTGACTGGGTCACAAGGGATCACATATCACGGGAACGAGAAAAGAGTACTTATCGATGTGAGGTTGAACTAGGTATGCGAGATACAAGCGATCATAACCTCGGATAAGTAACATATCGTGAGACAAAGGAAATTGGTATCATATGTAAGTGGTTCATTCGATCGAAGTAATCATAGAAATATGTAGCCATATGAATTTCAGATTCCTCTATTGGTTATTGTTAGAAGTGTCTCGATCATGTCCGCATAATTCACGAACGTGGGAGACACATAAGGATTGACGTTGTTTGAGTAGTTATGGTATTATGAGAAAGAGACCGAATGTTGTTGAGTCTCGGATGGGATCCGGGATATCACGAGGTGATCCGGAATGGTCCGGAGAATAAGATTCATATAAGGAAAGTCCGTTTGGAGTTGGGGAATGGTTAGGTGTTTTCATCGGAACATTCTAGAAGGTCCGGAATGTCAAGCACTCGGAGGAAGGGTACATGAATGTGTCATTACATATTGGAATGATTGCATCATGTACTAGGTGTCTTGCTGTCCAAAATAAAGGGTTTATTTAAATCCTAAATTGAAAAGTCAAGCGGCTAGTTTGAAAGTCAAGCAGCAAGTTTTGGAAAGTGGAAAGAGGAGGAGAAGTGGAAACCGAGTTGGGAGGGATTCCCTCCTCCCCAAGCAGCGCCCACCTCAAGGCCGAGTTGGGAGGGACTCCTCCTCCCTTGGCCGGCCAGCCCCTCCCACCTATATAAGGAGGCGGGGCTCCTCCTAGAACACACGAGTTCCTATCCTCTAAACTAAACCCTAGACCTAAACCCCGGTTTAGAGCTATTTGTTTAGAGCCTTCTAATTGGTTTAGAGCCTTCTAATTGGTGTGTCTAATTACTAGACCACTAATAGCCTCTCTCATAAGCTCCACCATACTACTTGCACCGGCTTAAGCGAAGCCTGCGGGATTTCCCTCTACTTAGGTACCACGCCGTTGTCTTTGCGGAATCATGAGGAGAGTGCTACAACCTCCATTTTCTTTGGAACAAGGAGAGGAAGGTCTTCGTCGAGCAATGCGTGTGACCGACTACTGGGGCGCTGCGGAGCGTGGCGGAAGGATCGTCTACGCGATCTTGAGATCGGAAAAATGCGACTACATCACCCACGAGAATCTGCTCTCGTTAACCGCTTTTGAATCTTCGAGGGTGAGTTCCTCTATCGACTCGTTGCTGCAATCTAATAGATAGATCTTGGCTTGTTTGTTTGTATGCGATAGAAAATTTTTGTTTTCCATGCTCGAACCCCTCAAAGGGTATCGAGCCGTGTCTATATGTAGATCTGTTGCAGAGTAGAACACAATGGTCATTGTGGGCGTTGATGCTTTATTATGTAGATTGCTTTTGTGTACTTTGCATCTTGCGGTATGTTGGGATGAAGCGGCCGGGCTAACCTTACATGACATCGTTCATGAGACTTGCTCCACGCTTGACATGCAACTCGTATTGCATAAGTGGCTTCTTGGTGCTGTTTCTCCTAGCATAGTAAAGATCCAATTTACAACGGGTAATCAACAATGCTAGTATCAATGTTGTGGTTCTTGTTCGTAAGTTAGAGCGACACTTATTGAAAGCCCCAAACCACGTAAAACATGCAAAGAAAGTAGAAGCGTCTAACTTTGTTTTGCAGGGGTGTCTGATGATGTGATATGGCCATGATTGTGATTATATTTGATGTATGCAATGTTCCTTATTGTAAGTTGGCAACGGCGAGCCATATGGTTGTCTTTAATTTACATTAAGACCTCGTGTCTATTCAAAATAGTTGTAATAGTTGAAGCTGGTGGGCGACAACCATGAAGAAGCGTCATTGACCTTGATGCTATGCGGTGATGATGGAGATCATGTTAGGTGCTTGAAGATGGAGATCGGAAGCACAAAGAAGAAAGGCCATATCATATCACATATTATGAATTGCATGTGATGTTAATCCTTTATGCATCTTGTATTGCTTAGTAGGCGGTAGCATTATAAGATGATCCCTCATGCACATAAATTTCAAGTTCTAAAGTGTTCACCCTTAGTATGCACCGTTGCCAAAGCTTGCGCTTGAAGCACCACGTGATGATCGGGTGTCTTTGATTCCGCGGGTGAATACAAGCGTAAGCAAGCCAGATTTGCTTATCACGGTAGCTAAGGTTTGATCTTGTGAGCCTAGCATGTCAGACATGGCCTCAGAACACGGATGCGAAAGGTAAAGCATGAATCATATAGTAGATATGATGAACATGATGATTGTTCGCCATTGAAACTATATCAACTCTCGTGATGATCGGTGTTGATGTAGTGGATTTGGTTAATGTGATCACTAAAACAATGTGAGGATGTTGTTTTGGTGGGAGTTCACCTAGTTTAATTTCATTAATTAATTTGAACTCAATTTGTCATAAACTTAGTCTAAACCATTGCAAATATGTTTGTAGATCAATGGCAGCCCTACCATCAATTTTAATGCGTTCCTAGAGAAAGAAAAGTTGAAAAACAATGGAAGCAACCGGATTGGTTCCGCAATTTGAGGATTGTCCTCACGGTGGTAATTTGACCTATGTCTTTGGATGCACATTGGGTGACCCACTGCAGTGATGCTACCGATGAAGTAAAGAATGTTTACCTCGCTCGGAAGAATCGATACTCCATAGTTCGATGTGCTATCTTGTATGGTTTAGAATCAGACTTGAGAAAAGGTTTGAAGAGTCGGATCCATATGATATTGTCGAGGATCTCAAATTAATCTTTGAGACTCATGCGGCAATTGAAAGTTATGAAGCTTCGAAAAGTTCTTTAAGCGCAAGATGGAAGAGGGACTCAAATCGGTGAGCATGTGCTTAAAATGCAGGCATGAATAAACTTCAAAGCTTGGGTATAGTGATTCCTAATACTTTGGGGTTTACCGCATCCTCCAATCACTACCACCAAGTTACAAGAACTTTGTGATGAACTACAACATGCGAGAACATGAACAAAGAGTTGCGAACTATTTGCTATGTTAAAATCTGCGAAGTGGAGATCAAGAAAGAGCACCAAGTGTTGATGGTCAATAAGACCACCAAATTCAAGAAAGGCAAGTCTAAGCAAAGGACACTTCAAGAAGGGTGGTAAGAAAGCTGCCACGCCGAAGAAGACCAAAGCTGGACCCAAGCACGATCTTGAGTGCTTTTCTTGCAAGGGAGAAGGTCCTTTGCGGAATTGCCCAAAGTACTTGGCGGATTTGAAGAATGGCAACATCAAGAAGAAAGGTATATCGATATACATGTTATTGATGTGTATCTCACTAGTATTAAGTAGTAGTGCACAGGTATTTGAATCTTGGTTCGGTTGCTCATATTTGTAACTTCGAAGCGAGGCTGCGAATAAGCGGAAGCTAGTGAAGAGCGAGGTGACGATGCGCGTAGGAAGCGGATCAAAGGTTGATGTGATCGCGATTGCACGCTATCTCTTCATCTACCATCGGGATTAGTTTTATACTTAAATAATTGTTATTTGGTGCTGCGTTGAGCATGAACATTATATCGGGATCTTGTTTATTGCGAGGCGGTTACTTGTTTAAATCCGAGAATAATGGTTGTTCGATTTATATGAGTAATATGTTTTATGCACATGCACCTTTGATAGATGGTCTATTCTTGTTGAATCTCGATAGTGGAAATACACATATCAACAACATTGAGGCTAAGCGTTTGAAATCAGCGATAATTCGACCTATATGTGGCCTTTGTCATCTTGGTCACATTGGAGTGAAGCGTATGAAGAAACTCCATTCCGATGGACTTCTTGAATCACTTGATTTTGAATCACTTGAAAGATCGAGGCATGTCGATGGGTAAAATGACTAAGACTCCATTTACGGTATAATGGAGCGAGCTACGGACTTATTGGAAATCATACATACCGATGTGTGTGGTCCAATGAGTGTAGCATCGTGGTGGTTATCGTTATGTTCTTACCTTCACGGATGACTTGAGTAGATATGGGTATATCTATTTCATGAAACATAAGTCCGAAACTTTCGAGAAGTTTAAGGAGTTTCAAAGTGAGGTAGAGAATCAACGTAACAAGAAGATTAAATTTCTACGTTACGATCGTGGAGGTGAATATCTAAATTCTGAGTTTGGCGAGCATTTGAAGAAATGTGGAATACTTCATGATTGACACCGGGAACACCACAGTAATGGTGTGTCGAACGTCGTGTCGAACTCTCTTAGATATGGTTAGTTCTATGATGTCACTTACAGTTACCGCTATCATTTTGGGGTTATGCATTAGAAACAGCCGCATTCACTTTAAATAGGGCACCGTCTAAATCCGTTGAAGCGACACCATATGAATTATGGTTTGGGAAGAAACCTAAATTGTCGTTCCTTAAAGTTTGGGGATCTGAAGCCTATGTAAAGAAGTTCTGCGGACAAGCTTGAACCCAAAGCGGAAAAATCGTCTTCATAGGATACGAAGGAAACTATTGGGTATACCTTCTATCATAGATCCGAAGGAAAAATCTTCGTTGCCAAGAATGGATCCTTTCTAGAAGAATTTCTCTCGAAAGAAGTGGGAAGGAAAGTAGAACTCGACGAGGTTTGAACCTTCTCTCGAAATTGCGAGTAGCGCGCACGGAAGAAGTTCTGTGGTGCTGCACCAATAAGAGAGGAAGCTAATGATGGTGATCATGAAACGGTTGAAGTTGCTCTGAGCCTTGGAGGTCAACGAGAAATCGTACCACTCCAGTTGGTATGATTCCGTTATGAATGTCATGTTGGTGGACAACACGATGACCCCGAGACATATGAGGAAGCGATGATGAGCCCAGATTCAATAAATGGCAAGAAGCCATGAAATCCGAGATTGGATCCATGTGCGAAAACCAAGTATGGACTTTGGTGGACTTACGGATGGCGAAGGCATCGAGAACAAATGGATTTTCAAGAAGAAAGCAGATCTTGATGGTAATGTTCTGTCTATAAAGCTCGACTTGTGCAAAGGGTTCGACAAATTCAAGGAGTTGACTACGATGAGACTTTCTCACCGGTATGAAGCTAAAATCATGAGGATTATGTTAGCAATCGCTGCATATTATGATTATGAGATATGGCAGATGGATGTCAAAACAGCATTCCTCAATGGAGACATTGATGAAGAGTTGTATATGATGCAACCCAAAGGTTTTGTCGATCCTAAAGATGCTAACAAAGGTATGCAAGCTTCAACGGTCCATCTATGGATTGAAGCAAGCATCCCGAAGTTGGAATCAACGTTTTGATAAGGTAATCAAAAGTTTTGGTTTTATACAAACTTATGGAGAAGCTTGTATTTACAAGAAAGTGAGTGGGAGCTCTGTAGCATTCTTAATACTGTATGTGGATGACATATTGTTGATTGGGAATGATGTAGACCTTCTTAATAGTGTCAAGGAATATTTGAATAATAGTTTTTCAATGAAGGATCTTGGCGAAGCAGCTTACATATTAGGCATAAAGATTTATAGAGATAGATCGAAACGCCAAATATCATTGTCACAAAGTACATATTTGGACAAAGTTCTAAAGAGGTTTGGAATGGAAGATAGCAAGAAAGGGTTCTTGCCCATGTTGCTAATCGACCTTGAGTAAAACTCAAAGTCCGACATCGGCGAGAAGATAGAGAAAGGATGAGTAAGACTCCTATGCATCAGCCATAGGATCTCTAATGTATGCCATGCTATGTACTAGACCGACATTGCATATCTTTATTAGTTTAACTAGCAGATATCAAAGTGATCGAGTGGATCATTGGACGTGATCAAAAACATCCTTAAGTACTTGAGAAGAACTAAGGATATGGTTCTTTCTTATGGAGGTGATGAACAGCTTCGTTGTTAATGGTTACACCGATGCTAGTTGGAACACCGATCCGGATGATTCTAAATCACAATCTGGATCGTATTTATTTTGAATGGTGCAGCGTTAGCTGGAGGTGCAAAGCAAAGCGTTGTGGCGAGATCTTCAACTGAATCGGAATACATGGCTGCCGGAGGCTTCACAAAGCGATATGGATGAAAGAGTTCATTCTGAGCTGGGTGTGGTTCCAAGTCCGATGGACCCAATGTCTATCTACTGTGATAACATGGGCGCCATAGCCAATGCGCAAGAACCAAGGTCACACAAGAAGCTGAAGCATATCAAGCTGCGTTTCCACGCTATTCGAGAACATATCCAGGATGGGGATATAAAGATTTGCAAAGTACACACAGATCTGAATGTGGCGGATCCGTTGACTAAACCTCTCCGAGGGCAAAACATGACCAACACCAAACTGCCATGGGTGTTGGTATATTACCATGTAATCTAGATTAGATGACTCTAGTGCAAGTGGGAGACTGTTGGAGATATGCCCTAGGCAATAATAAATGTATTTATTATTATATATCTTTGTGTTTATGATAAATGTTTATATTCATGCTATAATAGTATTAACAAGGAAACATTAATACTTGTGTGAATTGTAAACTTAATTTGAAGTCCTTAGTAAAGCCTCTATATAATACTAGCTTGTTGGTTAATAGATGATTGTGGTTTCCCTATCATGAACATTGAGATGTTATTAACAACAAGATCATATCGTTAGGAGAATGATATGGTGGACATACTCCTATAGACAAGCGTAGCATAAAGATCAAGTCATTTCAATAGTTCAATTGCTATATGCTTTACGATACATAGTAACCTAATTCCTTGACCATGAGATCATGCATATCACCTTTCTGGATGGATGCTTTGATGTCATCAAACACCACACCCGTAATGTGGGTGGCTATAAAGGTGGCATTGAGTGTTAGGAAAGTATTGGTTGAAACACATGGATCAAGAGTGGGATTTGTCCATCCATGACGGATAGATATTCTCTGGGCCCTCTCGGTGAAATGTCATCCAATTAGCTTGCAAGCATGTGACTGGGTCACAAGGGATCACATATCACGGAGCGAGAAAAGAGTACTTATCGATGTGAGGTTGAACTAGGTATGCAGGAGATCCGAAGCGATCATAACCTCGGATAAGTAACATATCGTGAGACAAAGGAAATTGGTATAATATGTAAGTGGTTCATTCGATCGCAAAGTAATCGTAGAAATATGTGAGCCATATGAATTTCCAGATTCCTCTATTGGTTATTGTTAGGAAGTGTCTCGATCATGTCCGCATAATTCACGAACCGTAGGGAGACACATAAGGATTGACGTTGTTTGAGTAGTTATGGTATTATGAGAAAGAGACCGAATGTTGTTCGGTCTCGGATGGGATCCGGGATATCACGGTGATCCGGAATGGTCCGGAGAATAAGATTCATATAAGGAAAGTCCGTTTGGAGTTGGGGAATGGTTAGGTGTTTTCATGGAACATTCTAGAAGGTCTGGAATGTCCGGCACTCCGGAGGGAAGGGTACATGAATGTGTCATTACATATTGGAATGATTGCATCATGTACTAGGTGTCTTCTTTGTCCAAAATAAAGGGTTTATTTAAATCCTAAATTGAAAAGTCAAGCGGCTAGTTTGAAAGTCAAGCAACAAGTTTTGGAAAGTGGAAAGAGGAGGAGAAGTGGAAACCGAGTTGGGAGGATTCCCTCCTCCCAAGCAGCGCCCACCTCAAGGCCGAGTTGGGGAGGGACTCCTCCCTCCCTTGGCCGGCCAGCCCTCCCACCTATATAAGGAGGCAGGGCTCCCTCGTAGAACACACGAGTTCCTATCATCTAAACTATACCCTAGACCTAAACCCAGGTTTATATCTTTTTCGTTTTAGAGCCTTCTAATTGGTTTAGAGCCTTCTAATTGGTGTGTCTAATTACTAGACCACTAATAGCCTCTCTCATAAGCTCCACCATACTACTTGGCTTAAGGCGAAGCCTGCAGGATTTCCCTCTACTTAGGTACCACGCGTTGTCTTCTTAGGAATCATGAGGAGAGTGCTACAACCTCCATTGCTTTGGAACAAGGGAGAGGAAGGTCTTCGTCGAGTACGAGCGTGTGACCGACTACGGGAGCGCTGCCGGAGCGTGGCCGGAAGGATCGTCTGTGATCTTGAGATCGGAAGAAATCGACTACATCACCCACGAGAATCTGCTCGTTAACCGCTTTGGAATCTTGAGGGTGAGTTCCTCTATCGACTCGTTGCTGCAATCTAATAGATAGATCTTGGCTTGTTTGTTTGTATGCGATAGAAAATTTTTGTTTTCCATGCTACGAACCCTACGATGGTATCGAGCCGTGTCTATATGTAGATCTGTTGCGAGTAGAACACAATGGTCATTGTGGGCATTGATGCTTTTATTGTAGATTGCTTTTTGTGTACTTTGCATCTTGCGGTATGTTGGGATGAAGCGGCCCGGGCTAACCTTACATGACATCGTTCATGAGACTTGCTCCACGCTTGACATGCAACTCGTATTGCATAAGTGGCTTTGCGGGTGCTGTTTCTCCTAGCATAGTAAAGATCCAATTTACAGGGTAATCAACAATGCTAGTATCAATGTTGTGGTTCTTGTTCGTAAGTTAGAGCGACACTTATTGAAAGCCCCAAACCACGTAAAACATGCAAAGAAAGTAGAAGCGTCTAACTTTGTTTTGCGAGGGTGTCTTGATGATGTGATATGGCCATGATTGTGATTATATTTGATGTATGCAATGTTCCTTATTGTAAGTTGGCAACGGCGGGGAATATATGGTTGTCTTTAATTTCTGTTAAGACCTGCGTGTCTATTCAAAATAGTTGTAATAGTTGAAGCTGGTGGGACAACCATGAAGAAGCGTCATTGACCTTGATGCTATGCCGGTGATGATGGAGATCATGTTCCTGCTTGAAGATGGAGATCGGAAGCACAAAGAAGAAAGGCCATATCATATCACATATTATGAATTACATGTGATGTTAATCCTTTATGCATCTTGTATTGCTTAGTAGGCAGCGGTAGCATTATAAGATGATCCCTCATGCACATAAATTTCAAGTTCTAAAGTGTTCACCCTTAGTATGCACCGTTGCCAAAGCTTGCTGCTTGAAGCACCACGTGATGATCGGTGTCTTTGATTCAGCGGGTGAATACAAGCGTAAGCAAGCCAGTTGCTTATCACGGTAGCTAAGGTTTGATCTTGTGAGCCTAGCATGTACGGACATGGCCTCGGGAACACGGATGGCGAAAGGTAAAGCATGAATCATATAGTAGATATGATGAACATGATGATTGTTCGCCATTGAAAACTATATCAACTCTCGTGATGATCGGTGTTGATGTAGTGGATTTGGTTAGATGTGATCACTAAAACAATGTGAGGGATGTTGTTTTGGTGGGAGTTCACCTAGTTTAATTTCATTAATTAATTTGAACTCAATTTGTCATAAACTTAGTCTAAACCATTGCAAATATGTTGTAGATCAATGGCAGCCCTACCATCAATTTTAATGCGTTCCTAGAGAAAGAAAAGTTGAAAAACAATGGAAGCAACTTCGGATTGGTTCCGCAATTTGAGATTGTCCTCACGGTGGTAATTTGACCTATGTCTTTGGATGCACATTGGGTGACCCACTGCGGTGATGCTACCGATGAAGTAAAGAATGTTTACCTCGCTCGGAAGAATCGGTACTCCATAGTTCGATGTGCTATCTTGTATGGTTTAGAATCAGACTTGAGAAAAGGTTTGAAGAGTCAGATCCATATGATATTGTCGAGGATCTCAAATTAATCTTTGAGACTCATGCGGCAATTGAAAGTTATGAAGCTTCTGAAAAGTTCTTTAACTGCAAGATGGAAGAGGGCAGCTCCGTCAGTGAGCATGTGCTTAAAATGTCTAGGCACGCGAATAAACTTCAAAGCTTGGGTATAGTGATTCCTAATACTTTGGGGGTTTACCGCATCCTCCAATCACTACCACCAAGTTACAAGAACTTTGTGATGAACTACAACATGCAGAACATGAACAAAGAGTTGCCAGAACTATTTGCTATGTTAAAATCTGCAGAAGTGGAGATCAAGAAAGAGCACCAAGTGTTGATGGTCAATAAGACCACCAAATTCAAGAAAGGCAAGTCTAAGCAAAAGGGACACTTCAAGAAGGGTGGTAAGAAAGCTGCCACGCCGACGAAGAAGACCAAAGCTGGACCAAGCACGATCTTGAGTGCTTTTCTTGCAAGGGAGAAGGTCCTTTGGAAGCGGAATTGCCCAAAGTACTTGGCGGATTTGAAGAATGGCAACATCAAGAAGAAAGGTATATCGATATACATGTTATTGATGTGTATCTCACTAGTATTCGTAGTAGTGCAGGTATTTGATCTTGGTTGGTTGCTCATATTTGTAACTCGAAGCAGAGCTGCGAATAAGCGGAAGCTAGTGAAGAGCGAGGTGACGATGCGGCGTAGAAGCGGATCAAAGGTTGATGTGATCGCGATTGACACGCTATCTCTTCATCTACCATCGGGATTAGTTTTATACTTAAATAATTGTTATTTGGTGCTGCGTTGAGCATGAACATTATATCGGGATCTTGTTTATTGCGAGGCGGTTACTTGTTTAAATCGAGAATAATGGTTGTTCGATTTATATGAGTAATATGTTTTATGCACATGCACCTTTGATAGATGGTCTATTCTTGTTGAATCTCGATGGTGGAAATACACATATCAACAACATTGAGGCTAAGCGTTTGAAATCAGCGATAATTAGACCTATATGTGGCCTGTCATCTTGGTCACATTGGAGTGAAGCGTATGAAGAAACTCCATTCGATGGACTTCTTGAATCACTTGATTTTGAATCACTTGAAAGATGCGAGGCATGTCGATGGGTAAAATGACTAAGACTCCATTTTACGGTATAATGGAGCGAGCTACGGACTTCTTGGAAATCATACATACCGATGTGTGTGGTCCAATGAGTGTAGCATCGGTGGTTATCGTTATGTTCTTACCTTCACGGATGACTTGAGTAGATATGGGTATATCTATTTCATGAAACATAAGTCCGAAACTTTCGAGAAGTTTAAGGAGTTTCAAAGTGAGGTAGAGAATCAACGTAACAAGAAGATTAAATTTCTACGTTACGATCGTGGAGGTGAATATCTAATTACGAGTTTGGCGAGCATTTGAAGAAATGTGGAATACTTTCATGATTGACACCGGGAACACCACGGTAATAATGGTGTGTCGAGCGTCAATGTCGAACTCTCTTAGATATGGTTAGTTCTATGATGTCACTTACAGTTACCGCTATCATTTTGGGGTTATGCATTAGAAACAGCGCATTCACTTTAAATAGGGCACCGTCTAAATCCGTTGAAACGACACCATATGAATTATGGTTTGGGAAGAAACCTAAATTGTCGTTCCTTAAAGTTTGGGGATCTGAAGCCTATGTAAAGAAGTTACAGCGGACAAGCTTGAACCCAAAGCGGAAAAATCGTCTTCATAGGATACGAAGGAAAATATTGGGTATACCTTCTATCATAGATCATATAGAAAAATCTTAGTTGCCAATAATGGATCCTTTCTAGAAGGAATTTCTCTCGAAAGAAGTATTTGGAAGGAAAGTAGAACTCGGCGAGGTTTTGAACCTTCTCTCGAATTGCGAGTGGCGCGACCGGAAGAAGTTCTGTGGTGCTGCACCAATAAGAGAGGAAGCTAATGATGGTGATCATGAAACTTGGTTGAAGTTGCTCTGAGCCTTGGAGGTCAACGAAATCGTACCACTCCAGTTGGTATGATTCCGTTATGAATGTCATGTTGGTGGACAACACCGATGACCGAGACATATGAGGAAGCGATGATGAGCCCAGTTCCAATAAATGGCAAGAAGCCATGAAATCCGAGATTGGATCCATGTACGAAAACCAAGTATGGACTTTGGTGGACTTACGGATGGCGAAAGGTCATCGAGAACAAATGGATTTTCAAGAAGAAAGCAGATCTTGATGGTAATGTTACATCTATAAAGCTCGACTTGTGCATAAAGGGTTCGACAAATTCAAGGAGTTGACTACGATGAGACTTTCTCACGGTAGCGAAGCTAAAGTCTGTGAGGATTATGTTAGCAATCGCTGCATATTATGATTATGAGATATGGCGGATGGATGTCAAAACAGCATTCCTCAATGGAGACATTGATGAAGAGTTGTATATGATGCAACCCAAAGGTTTTGTCGATCCTAAAGATGCTAACAAGGTATGCAAGCTTCAGCGGTCCATCTATGGATTGAAGCAAGCATCGAAGTTGGAATCAACGTTTTGATAAGGTAATCAAAGTTTTGGTTTTATACAAACTTATGGAGAAGCTTGTATTTACAAGAAAGTGAGTGGGAGCTCTGTGGCATTCTTAATCTGTATGTGGATGACATATTGTTGATTGGGAATGATGTAGACCTTCTTAATAGTGTCAAGGAATATTTGAATAATAGTTTTCAATGAAGGATCTTGGCGAAGCAGCTTACATATTAGGCATAAAGATTTATAGAGATAGTCGAAGCGCCAAATATCATTGTCACAAAGTACATATTTGGACAAAGTTCTAAAGAGGTTTGGAATGGAAGATAGCAAGAAAGGGTTCTTGCCCATGTTGCTAATCGACCTTGAGTAAAACTCAAAGTCCGACATCGGCGAGAAGATAGAGAAAGGATGAGTAAGACTCCTATGCATCAGCCATAGGATCTCTAATGTATGCCATGCTATGTACTAGACCCGACATTGCATATCTTTGTTAGTTTAACTAGCGATATCAAAGTGATCGAGTGGATCATTGGATGATCAAAAACATCCTTAAGTACTTGAGAAGAACTAAGGATATGGTTCTTTCTTATGGAGGTGATGAACATTTCGTTGTTAATGGTTACCGATGCTAGTTGGAACACCGATCCGGATGATTCTAAATCACAATCTGGATCGTATTTATTTTGAATGGTGCGGCGATTAGCTTTGGAGGAGTGCAAAGCAAAGCGTTGTGGCGAGATCTTCAACTGAATCGGAATACATGGCTGCCGGAGGCTTCACAAGAAGCGATATGGATGAAAGAGTTCATTCTGAGTGGGTGTGGTTCCAAGTCGCTGGACCCAATGTCTATCTTTGTGATAACATGGCGCCATAGCCAATGCGCAAGAACCAAGGTCACACAAGAAGTGAAGCATATCAAGCTGCGTTTCCACGCTATTCGAGAACATATCCGGGATGGGGATATAAAGATTTGCAAAGTACACAGATCTGAATGTGGCGGATCCGTTGACTAAACCTCTCCAGGGCAAAACATGACCAACACCAAACTGCCATGGGTGTTGGTATATTACCATGTAATCTAGATTAGATGACTCTAGTGCAAGTGGGAGACTGTTGGAGATATGCCCTAGAGGCAATAATAAATGTAGTTATTATTATATATCTTTGTGTTTATGATAAATGTTTATATTCATGCTATAATAGTATTAACAAGGAAACATTAATACTTGTGTGAATTGTAAACTTAATTTGAAGTCCTTAGTAAAGCCTCTATATAATACTAGCTTGTTGGTTAATAGATGATTGTGGTTTCCCTATCATGAACATTGAGATGTTATTAACAACAAGATCATATCGTTAGGAGAATGATATGGTGGACATACTCCTATAGACAAGCGTAGCATAAAGATCAAGTCATTTCAATAGTTCAATTGCTATATGCTTTACGATACATAGTAACCTAATTCCTTGACCATGAGATCATGCATATCACCTTTCTTTGGATGGATGCTTTGATGTCATCAAACACCACACCGTAACAGGGTGGCTATAAAGGTGGCATTGAGTGTTCGGAAAGTATTGGTTGAAACACATGGATCAAGAGTGGGATTTGTCCATCCACATGACGGATAGATATTCTCTGGGCCCTCTCGGTGAAATGTCATCCAATTAGCTTGCAAGCATGTGACTGGGTCACAAGGGATCACATATCAGGAGCGAGAAAAGAGTACTTATCGATGTGAGGTTGAACTAGGTATGCGGAGATACCGACGATCATAACCTCGGATAAGTAACATATCGTGAGACAAAGGAAATTGGTATAATATGTAAGTGGTTCATTCGATCAAGTAATCGTAGAAATATGTAGAACCATATGAATTTCCAGATTCCTCTATTGGTTATTGTTAGGAGAAGTGTCTCGATCATGTCGCATAATTCACGAACCGTAGGGAGACACACTTAAGGATTGACGTTGTTTGAGTAGTTATGGTATTATGAGAAGAGACCGAATGTTGTTGAGTCTCGGATGGGATCCGGGATATCACGAGGTGATCTGGAATGGTCGAGAATAAGATTCATATAAGGAAAGTCCGTTTTGGAGTTGGGGAATGGTTAGGTGTTTTCATCGGGAACATTCTAGAAGATCGGAATGTCCGGCACTCCGGAGGGAAGGGTACATGAATGTGTCATTACATATTGGAATGATTGCATCATGTACTAGGTGTATTGCTGTCCAAAATAAAGGGTTTATTTAAATCCTAAATTGAAAAGTCAAGCGGCTAGTTTGAAAGTCAAGCAAAGTTTTGGAAAGTGGAAAGAGGAGGAGAAGTGGAAACCGAGTTGGGGAGGATTCCTCCTCCCCAAGCGCCCACCTCAAGGCCGAGTTGGGGAGGACTCCACTCCTCCCCTTGGCCCAGCCCCTCCCACCTATATAAGGAGGGGCAGGGCTCCCTCCTAGAACACACGAGTTCCTATCCTCTAAACTAAACCCTAGACCTAAACCCCGGTTTAGAGCTATTTCGGTTTAGAGCCTTCTAATTGGTTTAGAGCCTTCTAATTGGTGTGTCTAATTACTAGACCACTAATAGCCTCTCTCATAAGCTCCACCATACTACTTGCAAGCTTAAGCGAAGCCTGCAGGATTCCCTCTACTTAGGTACCACGCCGTTGTCTTTGCGGAATCATGAGAGAGTGCTACAACCTCCATTTTCTTTGGAACAAGGAGAGGAAGGTCTTCGTCAGTACGAGCGATGTGACCGACTACGGGGCGCTGCAGGAATGGCGCCGGAAGGATCGTCTACGCGATCTTGAGATCGGAAAGAGTACGACTACATCACCCACGAGAATCTGCTCTCGTTAACCGCTTTGGAATCTTCGAGGGTGAGTTCCTCTATCGACTCGTTGCTGCAATCTAATAGATAGATCTTGGCTTGTTTGTTTGTATGCGATAGAAAATTTTTGTTTTCCATGCTACGAACCCCTACACTAGTCACCAACATGGTTACCTCTATTGTCGTTGCACTAGGTGCATCTTTCATCATTTGTAAGTTAGACACCTGATATGTCATCATCTGGCAAGGTAGGTGAAGACCGTTATCAGACATGCTATAGATCTTTATCATCAGACATGCTACAGATCTTTATCTCTCGCGGTACACGAGGACCATTTCATAGATCTGCTATATTTCAGAAAGCCCAAGCGATGTAAGGTGAGATGATGGAGTTCTGAAGCGATGAAAATGCTAGGGCGGGTGGGCTTGAAGAAAACGTTAGTTTAGGGGAACACTTCCCTTCTTGCAAGGAGACAATGCTTAAGGAGATACAAAGACCGGTGACAAGGAAGTAAGTGGGAGGGAGGATTGATATTTTTCACTATATATATGGATGAAAAATCATATGTTAGATGTTGGACACGTGATGTTGAATTGAATTTATTGATTATTCCGTGACAACACACGGACATTCAACTAGTACATGTTAAACTCTGCACTTGCAAAAATAATACTTCCTCCGGCCCGAATTAACGGCCGCGCTGGCCATTTTGCAAAAACGTCCTACAAAATTTCCGACAAACCCCTCACCCCTCGTCTTCTTCCGCCCGCTCGCTCGCTCCGGTCACCTTTGCCCGCACTCCGCCGTTACCCCTCGTCCACGCCCGCCCTCCCCCACCACGCCGCACCCTGCTCGCCCATGCCGCCGCTTTCCCCACGCTTGTTAGCCGCCTAAACTCCCCATGACGCCTTGCTAGATCTACGTGCAGAGCTACTTGATCTGTTCTCCGACGGCGAGGATAAGCTCCTCGTTCTCACCGACGCCATCGGAGAGGAGATGGCAGGCTAGGACAGTGCGCTTTGTTGCACGCCGGCCTCCTCTTTGCGCTCTGGACGAGGCACGTAGTGGGGGAGAAATAAGCAGCCTTGCCGGTCGGCGATAAGCCCTGCTCGATGTTGTCCAGAGGTTACGGTGGTGGTCGATTCTTGAGTTTTCTTGGGGATTTTTGTGCAGGAAGTCGAACAAGGACTGGACCTCGTTGTGCAAACTGTCCTCCCTGAGCTCCTGCTGCTGCCAGCGTCGTCCTGGAGAAGGATGGGTAGCTGGCGATGTTCCTCCAGATGTTTTGCTATCCTTCAGCCATGTTTGAATTGTAGAACAAGATCTTTCTTTTGTGAATATATATTGTGTCAATTAATTACAGCACAAGTACACACGCATAGGAGTATATTGTCTGGTTATTTTAATAAAGCTCAATGGATTTTGATAAATTTAGACTAAATAAATTCAGAGTAGAAAATTGGTGTCTACAAGACTAGGAAAATAATTTGATTCAGTTTAGTGGCAGTACAAGATTAGGGAAATACTGTGAGCATTTTTGTGTTTGTTCTGCAAATTCAGCTAAATTATGGTACTTACAGTTTTATGTTTACAAAGGATTTAGACTCCCACTGCTCATTTTTGTGTTTCATGTCAACAGGAGAAAACTAAAAGTATTGAAGGCATCCCTGTAGAAGAACTGCACATTTCCTTTCTGTAATGCTACAGCTCCCTCCATTTCCAACCTGAACATCAGGTTAGCATACATCCACTAATTTCTCTACACTATATGTTTTATGTTCTTGTGACTTTAAACGTTAGTCTAAACTCTAAAACTAACATGGACATGGATCAAACCATAGTGAGATGACAACCCGAGCCGGTGGCAATAAATACTTAATCCCATGAATGTACCAGCATTTTGCTTGAAACCTTCTCTCATGTCTGAAAAGCTGAAATTTCAGGGAATTTGGCTCGGGAAGCCAAATGAAGAGGACTCCATATCCAAAATTGAATCGTTTAGTGGTTGCCCAGTCAGCTCTGAACTTCTAAAGAATTGGTCAAGTAGCCTGACTCCGTCTTCAACTCCTCATCGACAGAAGAGAAGTTCGTAGATAGCTTCAACTCCTCATTGGCCACTTTAATCACATCAGGTACGTATACATTTTTATGCTTTCTCACCATTGGAAGAATAGTGTCCTGGACATCATCTCAGTTCAGATTAATTTCCAGCTCATGTTCTGTTATAGTGAGCAAGAGTGACTTCCATCCTCCAAAGTTACTCCAAGTCGGTCGTTTAGGTCTCCTATGACCGCGCGGAGAAAATGAATGTCGTTGTCCGTGCTTACCAGCAAGTTCAAAGGCTTCTGAATTTTCCGAGTCGAGTGAATTGTCGTGACAACTACCTACCTAGATGGTCTCCTAAAAGTTAAGAAAATTGCATCGTCCTGCCCATTATAGATGTGTAGATTTCTTCAGTTCTGAATCTTACAAGTGGGTATTGCATCTCTTAAATTTTTTTTGCGAGTAATCGATAGTATAATGAACCTTTGGGTTTAGCATGAAGAAATTGAAATATAACCAACTCTGATTGGGTGTTCTGTATCAGTTACTTCTTGAAGCATTACCAACTTTGATGATTGGGTATTATGTTTCTACTTGTGCAGCCATGCTCATTCAAGTAGCTACTTGGCCCACATGTACTTCTCAGGAACTAGTAAATTCTTCTCAGGACTAGCAGGCCAACACATGGATAGAAGCACCTAATTTGAAATTTTAGGTTTGCTTCTTTATTTGCTATCTATTTAAAAAACATGCCAAGTTCTAGAGAATATTGTGTGTTAAATTTAAATAAAGAGCTATTCAAGATGTTGTATACACTAGTTCATCTTTGTCTTCCTGTTTTGGATAAATCGGTTATGTGAACTATTAATGGTGGTGTCTGTGCATAAGCGTAAAATGTTCAGCTAACTGTAAAATGTTCTTTAATTAGAGCTGATATGTTATCTTAGTGCTCTGCTCTCTGTAGTTAACAATTGTGAAACTCTTGCCAATCTGCTTAGTGCTCTGCAAGTATTTTAGTTGCTGAAATATGATCTTGAAGGTATACTAGCAGGATGCGTGCCAAGGCATTTTTTTTCATGGACTACTTCTGGCATTTTTCTTTCATGGACTACTCCTGGCTATCTGAAACTAGTGTACAGTAATTTCAGTTATAAGCCTGATGCTTGAAGCTGCTATCTGAAACTGAAATCTAGTTCTAGTGGTTGCTGTCTGAACCTGAATATATATGCATGCCAATATGTCTGGTTGCTAGAACATTCAATCAAAATATTATGTCTGGTTGCTGGTTGCTGTAACATTCAATATGCCAATATGCCTTTTTTTTTCCTGTAGCCTTTTTCCTTCAGTACCAAGTTTAGCACATCCCCTTTTTTGTAATCAACATTTTGCTCAACCGTTTAATTCACCATATGTTTCTGTTGAACATGCTGGCTACATCTTGGTTGAAACGATGTGCTAAGCCATCAAAAGTTGCAAGAAGTTGCATTAATTCTGTGGATACTGAGAATGGAGCTTATGTAGAATGTTTTACAGGACATTAATACCTAATGGAGGTCAAAGAGGCTGTCAGTGTGCGACGATGCATGTATAGATGCTGGTGATCACTGATCAGGCCTGGAACGGCCATAGAGCAGGCCGGCCGACGAAGCGACGAAGGGAGCTCGAGAGAGCTGCCGATGGAGAGGTCGACTATGGGGGAACTGCCGACAAGAGAACTCAAGGCGGAGGAGGGTGACGATGGGGAGCTGGAGCTCGATTGGCCTCCTCATCCCGCGAGGAGTGGCAGTGGGATCGCGACTGCCAGGGATCATGGACGCCTCCCGCCGGGGATCGTGCCTGCCAGGGATCATGGACGCCTCCCGCCGGGGATCGTGCCTGCCAGGGATCGCGCCCGGCCGGAGATCGCTGGGGATCGCGGCTGGAGATCGTTGGGGATCGCGGCCTCCGGAGATCGCGGGCGCTGGGGATCGCGACCGCCGGGGATCATGCCTGCTAGGGATCGTGGGCGGCTGCCGGAGATCGTGGGCGCCAGGGAGCGCGGCCGCCGGAGATCGCGAACATACGCTGGGATTCTGAAATTTGAATCTTGAATATACGTTAATTTGTAATGTTTTGAAACAATCTGGGTTTGTTTGTAAAAGTGTGTTTGTACATCACGTGCGAACACTAATTCGGGCCGGAGGGAGTAGTAACATCTCTGCCGCTTGCGCCAATGTTGAGAGAACAAAACACACTTCTTTTCGTGGCTCTTTGACCTTTGAGGTCACTTGGATGTCTTTGGATCCTAACCTGGAGCGGTGACCTTGCTTACATTGGGACAATCCAAATTGCTTGCACGGATCAATCGTACGTTCCGAATAGCAACGAGAACGAAGCGACGAAGGAACGGACAAATGTCAAACGATCTAGTTGCCACGTGCTCAGACTGCAAGTTCAAAGACCAAATCGTGGGCCGGCACGACACTGTGCAGAGCAAGGAGAATGAAAACATATGGTAGTGTCGTTAACAAAGGACCTGCTGCCGGTTGCACCACTTGCTCCACTTCTCTCGATTTTCTCGCCCGTTACCACGACAACTCTCGGGGAAGCATATGCACGCCCTCCCTCCTCCTCCTCCTCCTCATCGCCATCTTCCTCCACGACAATCATGTCTCCCAGTCCCAGTTGAGGAGGCGTTCAGGATCGAAGCAGCTCAGGCCACAAGGTGAGCGTCATATATGTCATCGCATCATACTGCCTTTCATGCAGAGTAGGGAATCGTTAACTGCTGGTGCTTCGCCAGCTGCTTGCAGCGCACATGGTAGTTATACCATCTAGCAGATCATCATCTTCATCAGCAGCAAATCAATGGTGGTAGTAGTAGTAGTTAGGATGACCGATGGTGAGTGTTAGATTGTTTCAGTTTAAGGACTCTTTTGATCCAAAGGAAATTTCACAACAAAATAAAAATAGAGGGACTCTTTTGATCCAAAGGAAATTTCACAAAAAAAAAAACCTTTGGATTGTGTTCCATGTGCGTCATTTGATTCATAGGATTCGAATCCTCGAGAAATTCTTTTAATGATCGTGTTGCGCTATCTTTCGAGGAAAATTTGCATCATCCGCTCCAACCTATTGTTACAAAATTCTTTTTGTTTTTTTTCTTGTGTGAACAACCGCTCTTTGATGCGATGCAAATTCAGTTTTCTAATCCTATACAATTCAACAGGACACAACACTGTAATCATGTTTTTTTTTTCCTATTCCCGAGTTTTGAGAATCATGCAAATCAAACAAGCCCTAAGTTTCTAGAAGCTTTAGAGGCCAAGGGGTCCATAGCTTTGGTCATCAAACAAGCCCTAAGTTTCTAGAAGATTTAGAGGCCAAGGGGGCCCACAGCTTTGGTCAAGAATCATCAAGTCAGGTCTAACTATGAATAACAACAATTCAATAATCACCCGAGAATAGCCATACCGCTCATTATTTAGAAAATAAAGAAAAAAGGAGAAGAAAAGGGGAACTCGGGGCTGCCGTCTGCTCATTCAGAGACTGGTGAAACAACGACAAGTGCAGGCAGGCTTTGACCGGACTGGAGGCGCCTGGTCTGGCACGGTGCCACATTTGGCACTTCCTGCCGTTGCTTCCTCCTCGCCCTTTAATTTGACAACACGCTACACGAGCAATGGGCACGAGGCCACTGGATTTGACATGGTCACGCTTCAGATAGTCAGATTAATACAATATTTCCATTGTGTTTGATGTTCTTGGCATGCTATGGAACATCATCAAACTGGTACTTACCTTACCTACTATTTGAACAGGAAGAATGCTTGCACTGAAGGTAAGAAGTGACATCAATTGCATCGACAGGTACTATATATGCTGGACCTCCACCAGAAGCGAGGACACACCACAATGACTGGTTTTCCCATTTAAGTAGCTATATATTCCCTTGCTGCCAGGGCTCCATACAAAGTGAGATCAGAAATGTGGACGACGAAGAAAATCTGCATCGTAGTTCTGATCACCTTCTTCTCGCCTCTTATCGTGCGATACTTGATAGTGAACAGCCCAGTGTCAGGAGAATCCCGATATCAGATCCTCCATGCAAACCCCCTCGCATGGTTGAGCAACCGAGCGGACGCACCGGTAGCCAATCCAGCAGAGTATGCCCAGGTAGCAGCAGCAGTACCAGCAGCTGCTTCAAGTAGCTTGGATTCCGGGGATTCCTTTCTCGAAGGATTACACTGGCTAGATACCTGGAATCATATGAAGCAGTTCGCCAACATCACCGCTGGCCTTCCTCATGCCACCCAAGCAATCAACGATGCAAGAACTGCATGGGAAAACCTGACGACGTCAGTTCACGATGCAAGTTCTCCAAGGAAGGAAAAAGAGAGGCTCTGTCCATACTCAATTCGCACAATGAACGCTTCCAAGTCGGAGGGTAGTGACTTTACCATCAGCATACCTTGCGGGCTTGTCGCGGGTTCTTCCGTGACTTTTATAGGCACTCCCGGTAGCCTCTCTGGTAACTTCTGGGTTGATCTTGTTGGGACAGCACTCCCAGGGGAATCCCCAAAACCCATTGTACTGCACTACAATGCCCGTCTAACTGGCGATAAACTTGCTGAAGGCCCAGTCATAGTGCAGAACGCCTTCACTGCAAGTAATGGCTGGGTTTACGAGGATCGGTGTCCCTGCACGAACACGAACAATGCGACTGAAGGTACTTAATTAGAACTTGCATATTTATTGATTATCATTGTGGTGCCTCCTCACACTAATTATCCGATCTTCACAGTGGATGACTTAGAGCGATGTAATTCCATGGTGGGTAGAGAAGAAAAGAGCATAATGAACTCCACACATCATGCTGGCGCCAAGCAAGGTGGAAAATCAAGCACTTATTTTCCATTTAAGCAAGGATACCTTGCTATTGCAACTCTCCGTATAGGACTTGAAGGAATCCATATGTCAGTTGATGGGAAACATGTTACTTCATTTGCATATAGAGCGGTAATGTTCTCCCATCCCATGTCGATCATGAAATAAATGTGATATAGCTCCAAACCTTACAGTCGGTGTTTCTGTTATTAGGGCTTGGAACCTTGGTTTGTTAGTGAAGTAAGAATCTCTGGTGACTTCGAGCTAGCAAGTGCAATTGCAAGTGGCTTGCCCACATCGGAAGACTTGGAGAATAGCGTCGATCTTGAAATGCTGAAGTCATCACATATTTCAGACGGCAAAGATCTCGACCTTCTGATTGGCATATTTTCAACAGCTAACAACTTCAAGCGTAGAATGGTGATTCGAAGAACATGGATGCAACATGATGCTGTGCGTAATGGAACAGTAGCAGTTCGTTTTTTCGTCGGCCTGGTAAAGACTAAAACATCAGTAATATAATTATTACCTTACAAGGGTTTCAGAGTGTTTTTACTGCTTCTGTTTAAAAATTGTGAACACCAAGACATCCTGAGTCCCGACACTAAATTCGGTGTTGTTTTGTTTAAAGCATACAAACCTGATGGTAAATATGGAACTCTGGAATGAGGCACGAACCTATGGTGACATTCAAGTGTTGCCGTTTGTTGATTACTACAGCTTAATTACATGGAAGACACTAGCAATATGCATTTATGGGGTAAACAATGTTGTTCATTATTGATTTATGCTTCTCCATTTATTTTTCTTCTGAGTGCTTAACAGTAATGTATTGGAACAGACCGGTACTGTATCAGCCAAGTATCTGATGAAAACAGATGATGATGCATTCGTTCGTGTACACGAAATCCAGTCTTCAGTAAAAAAGCTGAATGTCAGTAACGGTCTGCTTTATGGTCGCATCAATTCAGACTCAAGTCCTCACCGAAATCATGACAGCAAATGGTACATCAGCCCAGAGGTAATGTCTCCACAAAAATGGGTTTGGTACCATCAAATCCATGCTTTCCCTCTCTAAAATGATAAAACATGAACTGCTGCAAACCTTTGTATGAACTATAATCTGTCCAAGGGCATTTGCGCAGATTAATCTGCAACCTACCAACATGATAAATTGCTAACATACCTACACTTTTCCCATTTCAATAAAGCTCCGCCCTTTATTTAACAAATATTCCTTATTTATTTGGTATTACCTAACCCTTTATGGTGCACACAACATCAGAAAAATTGGGTGCTAAGATTTGTGATGTATTCTGCAGGAATGGCCTGAAGAGAAATACCCACCATGGGCTCATGGACCAGGATACGTGGTTTCAGAAGACATTGCAAGGACAATCAACACTTGGTACAAAACAAGTTGTCTAAAGGTATTTCTATTTACGCGCAAGTGTAATCTTGTGGCTCTGTGCTGTAAATACTAAATGAAAACTAGATAACAAAAGACCTGCCAGGCATAATCAAGTAATATGGAGGTAATATTGGTTTAGCAAAAATACACTATTCTAGGCACTCAAGCTACTCAATCAATTCAAAAGTACACCTTGATAAATGCAGTCAAGCAATCCTGTTTCAGCTTGCTACTACCTAAAAGTGCTAAACAATCACAGAAAGTGCCGAACTAGTCCGGCCTGCTGCACTGCTACCACATAACAAATCATTTCTACTGTACGTATGTACCTAAGTGGCAAACTCTTATTATTTGATCTTCTCTGCTACCAGAAGATAGATAAGGAGAACTAAACAAGATGTTATTTGCATCCTTCGCTGTTGCAGATGTTCAAACTAGAAGATGTAGCAATGGGCATATGGGTTAACGAAATGAAGAAGGGTGGCTTACCCGTCAGATATGAAACAGATGAAAGGATTTACATTGATGGTTGCAAGGAGGGGTACATTGTTGCTCACTACCAAGAACCAAGGAATATGCTATGCATGTGGGAGAAGCTCCTAAGGACAAATCAAGCAGCATGCTGCAACTAACTAATGCACAAGGAATTTTGATTCCATGAGCATTGCACATAATTGTTTTATTTTTCCATTGGATTAAGGCCTGTCATTCATGCCGCAATGAGGATGGAATGATTAGGAGCTTATTAGCCTAAACCTAGGAAAGCTTTAATATGTAAGACGACGTGTGCCATACTGTTGTAAATATGGATGAATTTACACAGATACAATTTATTTTCAGCATGTAAGCCATAGAGTTTCTGGGGGAAACTGATGTTATGTGTCAGGAGTTACAGGATTTGTGCAGAGGTAATATTAACAGGATAATGGTTGATGTAGATGATCTTAGATAAGATTGGTGTGGTCTCCGTTTATTCTTCGTATTTTGCTCCAAATCCAGGCAGATTAAGTGGTCTCATAGGAAGAATTGGTTTGTTAAAGTACTTCGAGGACTAGTGTGTTCTTATGGCTGGATTGTAGGAATAGTATTTGTACTAAGGATAATAATCTACTCCCTCCGTCCCCAAGTACATGGCGTATAAATTTAGTTAAAAAGAACATTTTCTAAGTCTTACCGAGTATATATACAAAGATATGAAGATCTACAATATGAAATTAATATCAACATATCCATCATAAGATATATTTGCATAATTTATTTATTTAATACTACTGCAATTGTTGATATCTCCTTCAATATGTTTCGTCAAACTTAGAAAATCATTGAATCTTTGACTAAGTTTATACGCCAACCATTTGGGGGCAGAGGTAGTGGTAAAGAGAGGATGGTCAGGTAACACCAACTGTATGTCCTGTAGCTACGTAGAGACTGAAGCAAGCATAATTAACTGTAAAGTAATGGGGACTGACCTACTTCTGTAGCTGGGAATGGCTTTCTCTAGTAACTAAGAATAGAAACTTTAGTTGCCTCGGGTGTTTCTGCTCTGCTGTGCACACTACACAAAGCTTGTGATGTTCCTTGTTTTAAGAGTATTTTCCCTGTCGATCCTGCTACTCTAGTGTTTCAAATGTCACAATAGCTTGTGGCCTGGGAGAATCCTAAGAATTAAGAAATGGAGAATCGAGACAGGCAGCACAAGGGTGCGCAGCTTCAGTAGTCCAGTAGGGGGGGTGTTGTATTATCAAAACATGGATGTTGTATTATCGCTTTATCAGTTCCAGTCTATGAAAGAAATTGGTGTCAGCAAGCTCTTTTAATAAAAATTAAACAAATACTAGAGCAACCATTTTGTGCTATCAAATTGTTTGGGTGGGGTAAGGGTGGTCGTAACTTCGGGGGATCTACTCAAGGTTCGTGAACTAGGACCATACCTTGGTGGTTTGCTGTAGAAAAAACGAGGATGAATCAGACCATTACAAACAGTCCAACGACACATATTCACGCCAAATTACAATAGTAATCTCCCACATGGTAGTCCTATTTCCTGTGAGAAGGGGCAAATCATAGACAATCATAAGTGGTAAATATTAGGGCTAACAACTAATAACCTTAGCCACAACTTGCATTGATTACCATTTCTGACATCCAAGTGTGGCTGGCTTAGAAAAGGGCATGTTGTTTTACAAACATAATATAGCCTTCAACATTCATATTTTGAGCAACTATACAATGCCAAAAGTGAACCAAACAACAGTTCGATTCACATAATCCTATGAAAATCCTACATACAGACAAAGAGCCACAAAATCAACATGGTCTATACACTGCTAAAATTCACATAAAGCATAAGATATGGTTATCACTAAACTCTTCAGGTTGGTTACCACTCACCTAAACCTAGGTCCCACAGCTCCACCATCAAACAAAATTTCCTTCTCAAACAGCTCATGCCTCGGACCCCATCCTTCCCTTCAAGGCTCGGAGATGAAATGTATCAACTTAGCAGCAGCAGACCATTCCAGAAAAATCATAATAGCAGTATCTTTTGTCATGTCATTGTGGACTTCATTGACTCCCAACAATGAGATTTAAAATGATCAGTCTTGACAGACCACAAAATCTTATCGCTCTCCAGATGACCTTCATTATATCTCAGCCTTGCCCTTACGCTTTAATTATACTGAATCCGAATTAACACATGAAACTTCAAGGTATTGCTGGGCATTCAGCACATTAGAGGGTAATCTTCTTAATCGGATTCAAACCAAGTGCAGCACCATTTTGCATAACCAGAGGCAATGCAACAACCACAGAGCAGGTTCACATCCTCTCCCTATTAATCGACAGTGTGGCATCAACTAGCCGCTCCTTGAACTCATCGTCGCTGATCGTGAGTATGTCCTTTAATGACATCTCAATGCCCCTGACCCTCAACTTCTCGTGCCTCGGCCTGATCCTCCCATCCAGGCTGAATGCGAAGTAGTGTGGGAACTCGCTGAGCTCGGTGGCTGGATCCTTGCCCATGCCGTCGGCGAGGAACTTGAGCTTGGGCGTGAGGTTGGTCTCGATACCATAGGAGAGGATGGCGGGGGCGCGGCGAAGAATGGTGCAGACGGCGGGGTCAGGGACTCCCGTGGCGTCGCCAAGGAATATGAGCTTGGGGAGGAGGGTGCGGTCGACAGAGAAGGCGAGGAGCAGGCATAATTAACTGTAAAGTAATGGGGACTGACCTACTTCTGTAGCTGGGAATGGCTTTCTCTAGTAACTAAGAATAGAAACTTTAGTTGCCTCGGGTGTTTCTGCTCTGCTGTGCACACTACACAAAGCTTGTGATGTTCCTTGTTTTAAGAGTATTTTCCCTGTCGATCCTGCTACTCTAGTGTTTCAAATGTCACAATAGCTTGTGGCCTGGGAGAATCCTAAGAATTAAGAAATGGAGAATCGAGACAGGCAGCACAAGGGTGCGCAGCTTCAGTAGTCCAGTAGGGGGGGTGTTGTATTATCAAAACATGGATGTTGTATTATCGCTTTATCAGTTCCAGTCTATGAAAGAAATTGGTGTCAGCAAGCTCTTTTAATAAAAATTAAACAAATACTAGAGCAACCATTTTGTGCTATCAAATTGTTTGGGTGGGGTAAGGGTGGTCGTAACTTCGGGGGATCTACTCAAGGTTCGTGAACTAGGACCATACCTTGGTGGTTTGCTGTAGAAAAAACGAGGATGAATCAGACCATTACAAACAGTCCAACGACACATATTCACGCCAAATTACAATAGTAATCTCCCACATGGTAGTCCTATTTCCTGTGAGAAGGGGCAAATCAGAGACAATCATAAGTGGTAAATATTAGGGCTAACAACTAATAACCTTAGCCACAACTTGCATTGATTACCATTTCTGACATCCAAGTGTGGCTGGCTTAGAAAAGGGCATGTTGTTTTACAAACATAATATAGCCTTCAACATTCATATTTTGAGCAACTATACAATGCCAAAAGTGAACCAAACAACAGTTCAATTCACATAATCCTATGAAAATCCTACATACAGACAAAGAGCCACAAAATCAACATGGTCTATACACTGCTAAAATTCACATAAAGCATAAGATATGGTTATCACTAAACTCTTCAGGTTGGTTACCACTCACCTAAACCTAGGCCCCACAGCTCCACCACTGAACCAAAATTTCCTTCTCAAACAGCTCATGCCTCGGACCCCATCCTTCCCTTCAAGGCTCGGAGATGAAATGTATCAACTTAGCAGCAGCAGACCATTTCAGAAAAATCATAATAGCAGTATCTTTTGTCATGTCATTGTGGACTTCATTGACTCCCAACAATGAGATTTAAAATGATCAGTCTTGACAGACCACAAAATCTTATCTCTCTACAGATGACCTTCATTATATCTCAGCCTTGCCCTTACGCTTTAATCATACTGAATCCGACTTAACACATGAAACTTCAAGGTATTGCTGATCTGATTCAAACCAAGTGCAGCACCATTTTGCATAACCAGAGGCAATGCAGCGACCACACATACCCTGCTTCTGAGTGCAGGTTCACGTCCTCTCCCTATTAATCGACAGTGTGGCATCTACTAGCCGCTCCTTGAACTCATCGTCGCTGATCGTGAGCATGTCATTTAATGACATCTCAATGCCCCTGACCCTCAACTTCTCATACCTTGGCCTGATCCTCCCATCCAGGCTGAATGCGAAGTAGTGTGGGAACTCGGTGAGCTCGGTGGCTGGATCCTTTCCCATGCCGTCGGCGAGGAACTTGAGCTTGGGCGTGAGGTTGGTCTCGATACCATAGGAGAGGATGGCGGGGGCGCGGCGAAGAATGGTGCAGACGGCGGGGTCAGGGAGTCCCGTGGCGTCGCCAAGGAATATGAGCTTGGGGAGGAGGGTGCGGTCGACGGAGAAGGCGAGGAGCAGGGCGGCGGCGAGCGGAAGGGGTCTCCGGCGCAGGGAGATGCGGTGGCGAAGGAAGTGAAGCGCGGGGCTGAGGGTGTCCGGGATAGACGCGGCGAGGAGACGAGGGGATCGGACCACCGCGGCGCGGAGGAGAGGAGGGGGCAGCGGCGCGGCGGCTGAGAGGAAGCGGAGGGAGTCCTCGGGGGGAGAGGTGAGGAGCGACGGGAAGGCCGAGAAGACGCGGGAGGCGTCGGCGGCGGAGAGTCCGTGCGAGAGGAGGAGGCGGAGGGAGGCGTGGAGGAGCGGGAGCGGCGCGGAGCGGAGCTCTGGGTGCAGGGCGAGGAGCGGGAAGGGGTCAAGGTGGAGCTCCGCCGAGAGAAAGTGGAGCTTGCGGCGGAACTCCACGCCGCCGCCGCCGCCGCCGCCTGCGCGGCGGACGGGCTGGGTTGGGGCGAGAGGTGGCGGTGGAGGCAGAGGCGGGAGGCTTGTGTGGGCGAGCATCACGCCGCCGGCGTTGGTGTTTTGGGGAGGCTGCTCGGTTATTATCTATCCACTGCAGAGCTCTGCTGCCCGGGGAAGCGATAACGGAACTTACAGGGCCATAGCAGTGCGGCGGGCCGGCCTTGCAGAGTGTGAGATGCAGCACCGAGAAAGTAGCATTTACTGTCTCCCGCTCACTGCCGGATATAACAAACTGCTGCACAACCATGGTTCATCTTCGGCCGAGCTCTCACTAGGCTTTTCCCTTTCCCTCCTCAGTTTTTTTTTTGCTTTTCCTTTTGTCTCTTCTTCTTATAACTTCATTATTTCTTTAAGGTTTTGTTTGTTTAAAGTTTCCTCTTTGCTTATATTTTAACTGTTTTTAATTTACTTTGATTCCTATCTTTATATGTCTTCTGAGTTTTTTACCAAGTGCACGAAATTCCAACATTACATTCGGAAATTCACTTTTGATCATGGGAGCATATGCTCGACTCAACTAATTTGTATGGATACGTAGGCGTGTAGGCGTGCATATACATACGAAGTATGTATGTCGTTATGGCCCTAGCTATGTCGGCGGCGACCTGTGCTATGGCGGCATGGTCGGTGAGGCAGTGATGGCCGCAAATCAGCGACTACGGTCGTTTGTGGCCGGCACGAGCCTTGGCATGGTCAAAGAGGTGGGCGGAGATACGCTCGATGGCAGTGTGTAGGAACGACTGCACCGAAAAAGGTTTTCGCAGCAGGATATTCCGGACTATATGTCCAGTTCTGTGAGAACGAAGGCATGAAATTCACGAGGCTTTCGCCGCAAGACATTCCGCCCACATGCCCGGACAACATGTCCATTTACTTGGCTGGCGAACAAGCGTGACCGGACGAGAGGAGTTGACGAGGAGGTGGCGGCGAGCAGGATATAAGGGGTAAGCATGATCTAACGTGCTGATCTACCTTATACAGGGTTTGGATATGGGCTAGGCAGCCAATTAATTTTAATTTGTTAAATTAATAAACTAGGGTCTAATGACCATCATACACTTGATGAGTTTGGGGGAGGGGTTGTACTGAAACAAACTTTAAAACATATTTCGAACGTCAAAGAACTAAAACAAAATTCCTTTTTTTGCAGGGGATCGAAACAAAATTCAGCGCGTACAACTCCACATTATATGTACATATGTAAAGTTTCAGAAAAAAAGTTACTTTCACGTGTAAAAAGACGAGAAAATGTCTCACGGAGAACTTTTTTCAGCTGTAAAATTTGTCGTTTTACACTGGCCAAAACAAAATCCGAGTTCATGTGGATTGACTCGGTTTAGTTTAAATAAAAGGGAGCATGTGGTTCTGGGGTGCCAAAATGCCCCTCTACTGAGTTGGTTGTTGGTGACGACGAGCTGCTGGGCTACCTTGACTCGGCGGTCAGGCGGACACGACTTCGGTTTGGTGTGCTCCGGGGTGAAAACCCTGCACCGGCCTCGGCCGATGCCGGTGATGGCGGCGCTCTCGTTCGTCGCTCCCCTTCTTGGAGGCATCGCTGTGGAGGCCCTTCACTGCAAGTGTCGGTGTCGTCCTTTGCTCGTCTTCGGCTAGGTGGTGCGCAGCCCCGGGGGTCGGCGTGGATGTCGGAGCGGCGTCTCTGAGTTTTTGCCTCCGCCTTGTCGCGTTTTTTAGGTGTTTTGGGTGATGGCCTTGACCACTTGGGTGGTTAGGACGTCGACTCGTGTGGTGGGCGGCCTCAGGACCGGCGTGTAGTATTGTGTTGTTGTATGGTTTTTGGCCGGTTTCCCTCATAAACTGGTCAAATTTTTTCTACTATATCATCAACAGAATGGCAAGCCTCTTGGCCGGTTTAAAAAAATGCCCCTCTACATTATGATATATAATCTCGGATTATATGAAACTTGCGGTTGATATGCTTGGTCTTTGGATGATATCTTGGTTCCTTAGCGAGTGCTATGGCGCCAGTGTTGTCACACAATATCTCCAGTGGGTCCAATGCACTTGGAACCACGCCAAGCTTCGATGATGAAGTTTCGATCCAAACTCCTTCACTTGGCCTTCGGCAGCCATGTATTCCGCTTCTCTGTAGATCCCGCGATCACGCTTTGCTTGCGGCTTCTCCGACTCACAGCTCCTCCATTCAAAATATACACGTATCACTGCGAGATTTACAATCATCCTTGTCGGTGTCGAAACTAGCATCGGCGTAACCTTTCTGACGAGTTGTTCATCACCCCATAGACTAAGAACATTTCTTTAGTCCTATTTAGGTACCTTAGGATGTTCTTCACGGCTGTCGATGTTCCACTCTGGATCACTTTGATATCTCGTCAAACTAAGAGCATTGGACACATCCGGTCTAGTACGGCATGGCATACATGATGGAACCTATGGCCGAGGCATAAGGCACTTTGCTCATAGCTTCCCTATCATTTACCGTGGCTGGACCTTTGAGCCTTGCTCAATATCTTACGACAACATAGGCCTTTGAACCTTTCAATGCCTTATCCATTCTGAACCTTTTCAGAACTTTGTCTAGGTATGTACTCTGGCTTAAAGCTATCAGGCGTCTTTGTCTATCTCTATAGATTTTGATGCCCAATATATAAGCAACTTCACCTAGGTCTTTCATTGAAAAACACTTATTCAAATAACTCTTCACATCATTAAGCATGTCGATGTCATTTCCAATAATCAATATGTCATCCACATATAGTACCGAAGCGTCACCGAGCTCCCACTCACTTTCTTGTAGATGCAAGCTTGTAGCAATTTGGAACAAATCCAAAGCTCTTGATCACTTGATCAAAGCGAAGGTTCAACTCCGAGATGCTTGCTTGATCCATAAATGGAGCGCTGAAGTTTGCATACTTTATCGGCATCCTTAGGATCGACAAAACCTTGGGTTGCATCATATACAACTCTTCATCAATATTGCCATTGAGGAAAGCGGTCTTGACATCCATTTGCCATATTTCATAATCATGAAGCAGCAATTGCTAATAAAATCCGAATGGACTTAAACATCGCTACGGAGAGAAAGTCTCATCGTAGTCAACACCTTGAACTTGTCGAAAACCTTCGCAACAAGCCGTGCTTTATAGGCGGTAACATTACCATCCGCGTCCATTTTCTTCTTGAAGATCCATTTGCACTCAACGGCCTTTTGGCCGCTAGGAGGGTCCACCAAAGTCCATACATGGTTTTCGCTCATGGATCCCAATTGGATTTCATGGCTTCTAGCCATTTCTCGTCTGGGCTCATCGGCTTCCTCATAGTTCGTAGGTTCACCGTCTTCTACTAACAAGGCTGTTAAGACAGGGTTGCCGTACCACTCGGGGAGGGCACGCGACCTTGTCGACTGCGGACGTTCGATGCGACATCGTCTCAAGCTTCATGATCCTTGTCATTAGCTTCCTCTATTGTTGGTGCGGTGACCTTTGGAACAATTTCAGGTCTGCGCTACTCTCCAATTCAAGAGAAGGTTCAATAACCTCGTCTAGCTCTACTTTCCTCCCACTCACCTCTTTCGAGAAACTCCTTCTCAAGAAAGGAACCGTTCTTCGACAAACACTTTGCCTTGGTTACGTGATAGAAGGTATACCCAATAGTTTCCTTAGGGTATCCTATGAAGACGCATTTCTCGCTTTGGGTTCGAGCTTGTCGGCATCAACTTCTTGACGTAAGCGCATCCCCAAACTTTAAGCGACAACTTAGGTTTAGCACCAAACCACAGTTCATACGGTGTCGTCTCAACGGATTTAGATGGAGCCCTATTTAAAGTGAATGCAGCGGTTTCTAATGCATAACCCCAAAATGATAACTGCAAATCAGTAAGAGACATCATCGATCGAACCATATCTAATAGGGTTTGATTTCGGCGTTCAGACACACCATTGCGTTGTGGTGTTCCGGGTGGCGTGAGTTGTGAAACGATTCCACCGGCTTTGAGATGCGTGAAAATCATAACTCAAATATTCGCCCATGATCGGATCGTAGAAACTTAATCTTTACATTACGATGGTTCTCCACTTCATTCTGAAATTCTTTGAACTTTTCAAACGTTTCAGATTTATGTTTCATTAAATAGATATACCCATATCTACTTAAGTCATCGGTAAAAGTGAGAAAATAGCGATATCCACCGCGTCGAAACACTCATCGGTCGCATACATCGGTATGTATGATTTCCAACAAGTCCGTTGCTCGCTCCATCATACGGAGAACGGGTTTTGATCATCTTGCCCATGAGGCATGGTTCGCATGTGTCAAATGATTCAAAATCAAGAGACTCAAAAGTCCATCGAATGGAGTTTCTTCATGTGCTTTACACCAATATGACCTAGGCAGCGATTGCCACAAATAAGTAGTATTATCACTATCTACTTTGCATCTCTTAGCCTCAATGTTATGGATGTGTGTTTCATCCCTTCGAGATTTAGAAGAAATAAACCACTCACAAGAGGTGCATGACCATAAAGATGTTACTCATATAAATAGAACAACCATTATTCTCGATTTAAATGAATAACCGTCTTGCAATAAACACGATCCAGAAATAATGTTCATGCTCAACGCAGGCACATAATAACATTTATTAAGGTTTAAAACTAATCCGAAGGTAAAACTAAGGAGGCGTGCGGCCATCACATCAACTCTTGATCCGTTGCCAACGCGCATTGTCACCTCATCCCTCATGGCCGTAGTCTATTCCGCAGCTCTGTTTGAGTTACAAATATTAGCAACGGAATTATCAAATACCTGGCACTACAACGAGGGCTAGTAAGGAAAACATCAATAACATGTATATCAAATATACCTTTGATGGTGCCAGCCTTCTTGTCCGCTAAGTACTTGGACAATTGCGCTTCGATGACCCTTGTCCTTGCAATAGAAGCACTCAGTTTCGGCTTGGGACAGACTGAGCTTCTTCTCGGCGGGGCATTATTTTGCCGCCCTTCTTGAAGGGCTTCTTTGCACCTTACCTTTCTTAAAGGAGGGCACATTGACCATCAACACATGATTATCCTTCTTGATGTCCACCTCAGCCTTGACTTTGCGAAGAGCTCGGTGATCGTGTCGATGGAACCAATCGATTATGAGTCACTACAAAACTTTTGTAGCTAGGAGGGAGTGATTGCAGAACCTGTCAATCTTGAGCTCCTCTGGAATCTTGCGATCCGATTGCTCAAGGCGTTGAGTGTGGCAGACATCTTAATGGCGTGCTCACTTGAACTCCTTCCTCCATCTTGCGCTTAAAGAACTTCTCGGAGATCTCATATCTCTCAGCGGGCTGAGTCGAAACATGGTTTTCAACTCTTTAAGAATCTCAAAGGGCCCGGGATAGTTTTCAAAACGATTTTGAAGTTCCGGTTCCATAGCAAACAACATGGTACTCTTAATCACACCATAATCATCTTTGCGCGACTGATAGACAGCTTTCTCATCAGGTAGCCTTGATAGGGCGTCACCTAACGCTTTCTCAAGGACATAGTCCTTTTGACCGCCAGAGAGAATGATTCTCAAATGCGGAACCAATTGGTGAAGTTAGACCCATTGTTCTTAAGCTTTTCTTTCTCAGCAAAAGCGTTGAAGTTGAAGTTGGACTTAGCCATGTGATCTACAATATTTGCAAGTACAAATTAGACTATGTTTATGATAACTAGTTCAACTTTTAATCAAATTACTAGATGAACTCCCACTAAATTCAACATCCCTCGAGTTGTTTAGTGAACACGATCCAAATTCACCACACCTAATCCGATCTTCACGAGAAGAGATGTGGTTTCAATGGTGGACAACGAAGTGTCGATCATATCATTCATATGACTCATGTTTAACCTTTCGGTTCTTGTGTTAGAGGCCATGTACGTACATGCTAGACTCGTCAAGCTAGACCAAGTATTTCAGCGTGTGCAAGCTGGCTTGCACCCGTTGTATGTGGCGTAGAGTCTATAGCACCCGATCATCACGTGATGCTTGGACACGACGAACTTTATAGCGGTGCATACTTGGGAGAACACAGTTTTATCTTGATCTTTAAGTGAGGAATCATCTTATAATGCTACCATCGCGATCTAAGCATAATAAGATACATAAAAGGATAAACATCACATGCATATAACTTTATGTGACATGGTATAGCCAATCTTCGCGCAATGATCTCCATCTTGTGCGTTCGGCATGATCTCCATCACTTCACCATGATTGCCTCCACCACGAATAATAGCAACTACAACTATTGCTAACTACTTAGCGATAAAGTAAAGCTATTACATGGCGTATAAGAAGTTGACTCATGGTCATACACAATTATAAAGACAACCATATGGCTCCTGCGGTTGTGTACTCATCGACATGCAAGTCGTGAAACATTACAAAACATGATCATCGCATACATTATACACATCACATCTTGGGCCATACCATATCACGGAAAACACTCCTGCAAAAACAAGTTAGACGCCTCTACTTTGTTGTTGCATGTTTTACGTGGCTTATGGGAGTAGATGCTAAGAACGATTCTTACCTACTGAAGCCACAACGGTGATATTATGGTTGCCGAACTCGGTGTTAATCCCATGACAACTATAGTGAGAGCGGCATCCACCGGTAGCATGTGTGGAACAAGCCACACGTCAAGTCTGAAGCGGTCTCATGACGACGTCGCGTAAGGTTGGCCTGGACCGCTTCAATCTCACTATCCGCGTCATAAGAAGAACACAAACAAGAGGCTTGCAGCAGAAAACATCAACACGCAACAACCATGTTGCGTTCTACTCGTGAAACACATCTACGCATAGATCTAGCTCGATACCATTGATGGGTTTCGGCATAGTAAATCAAAATTTTCTCTGAGCGAACAGAGGAAAGCCAAGATCTAATCTAGGAGATGCAAACAACGAGAGAGATTGGATTAGATCTTCATACCCTTGAAGATTCTCACGGTGAACGTTAAATCGAAACGTGGGTGATGTAGTCGTACTCGCTTCTCCTCCTCGCGATCCGATCCGATCTAGCACCACAAGTGGCGGTGCCTCGTGAGATGCTGCGTGCAGCACCTCGGCGTCTCCTCCTTACTTGGACCAGCAAGTATGGTGGAGATGGATTGGATATACAACACGGCGTGGTGTATTTGGTGGAGAATTCTGCGGCAGGGCTTCGCAAAGCGATCGGGAGGGAGAGAGGCGGCAGGGCTACTAGGGCTTGGAGGAGATGTGTGTGGGGAGGGGGCGCAACAGCCCTCTATATATAGATGGGGAGGGGGCGTCCAGCCCTATACACCTCCTCCAAGCCTATCTCTAGTTTAAACGATTTAAACTCTCCACTTATCTAGAAATTCTATCCAGATTTAAGCAGTTAAATCTCTAGAATCGGCTGGGCCCTATGGGGCCTTGTGCCCCCCAATGCGCCAGGACACTCCCTCATAGGCCCATGCCCCCTCCGGAAGGTGGGACCACGTTGGCCCCTTCCGGAAGGTTCTAGAAGCTTAGGTACAATACCGATTAATCCGAACAATTCGAACTCCAAAAACTGCCTTTGCCTTATATGAATCTTATTCTCGGACCATTCGGAACCTCTCGTGATGTCCCGGATCCCATCCGAGACTCGAACAAAAATTCATAAACCAATTATCCAATCTATCCTAGCGTCGAGACACGTTAAGTGTGTGACCCGGGTTCGAGAATATGCGCACATGATCTTCTATCAATAATCAACAATGGGTGCAGGCACCCATATTGACTCCACACATTCATCGATGATCATATCGGATGAACCACGATGCCAGGATTCAATCAATCCCATATATATATTCCCTTAGTGCGATATTTTACTTGCGAGATTCGATCGGTATCGTCATACCTAGTTCAATCTCGTTCACGGCAAAGTACTTTACTCGTTCCGTAATCTGATATCACTTTGTGATTAACTCCTTAACCACATGCTTGCAAGCGGTGTTGATATCGATTACCGAGTGGGCCCGAAGTATATCTCTCCGACTTGGGAGGGACAAATCCCATCTCGATACATACAACCCAACAGATACTTTCCGATTACCTGAGAGACACCTTTATGATCACCCTCTCATAGGATGACGTTTGATGACCTCAAAGCTTTCTTCCGATACCAGGGAGTTGTATTATCTCATGGTCTAAGGAATACAATATTTGACATAAGAAAAACTTCGCAAAGACGAACACGATGACACGATCTAATTGCTTCGCTTAGTTTGGGTCTATCCACCATATCATTCTCCAATGATATGATCTCATTATCAATTGACAACTCATGTCTATGGTTAGGAAACCTTAACCATCATTGATCAATGAGCTAGTCCATAGAGGCGTACTAGGGACACGGTATTGTTCACAAACCACACAAGTATTAAAGTTTCCGCTTAATACAATTCTAGCATGGAATATAAAATTTATCATGAACAAGAATTATAATAATAACATCTTTATTATTGCCTCTAGGGCATAATTCCAACACATTGTGTTCTACTCGTGCAACAGATCTACATATAGACACGGCTCTGATACCACTGTAGGGGTTCGTAGCATGGAAAACAAAAAATTTCTACCGCATACAAACAAACAAGCCAAGATCTATCTACTAAATTGTAGCAACGAGTCGATAGAATAACTCACCCTCGAAGATTCCAAAGTGTTTAACGAGAGCGGATTCTCGTGGGTGATGTGTAGGGTTCGCAGCATAGAAAACAAAAAATTTCCTACGATGGGAACAACTATGTACCAAGATCTATCTACTAGATACAAACAACGGGCGGATGTATATCCGTAGAGAACATACCCTTGAAGACAGACAAAGCTTAACGAGTCCAAACTCGTGGTTGATGTAGACGATCTCTTGCCGATCTCAAGATCGAGAGGAAGTCCTAGCGCCGCAAAACAGCAGCGCATCCGTGCCCGCACACACGTTCGAGGCACCGAGCAACCTCCGCCTCCTCGCTCCAGCGATGCAGCGGAAGCACAACACTTTCTTGCCGAAAAGCCACCGAGAACATGTATCTCGCTAGTCCGAGACCATGGGGGATAAATACTAGAGGGGGAGAGAGATCCTTCACGAGGAGGTGTGAGTGAGAGAGAGGGAGGGGGCTCCTTTTATAGGGAGAGGGGGGGCACCCAAGGGGCCATGCGCCCAGCCATGGGGCTGCCCCCTCCCCTCCTTTCATTCATGTGGGTGGACACTCCACTCACATAAAAAGCCTTTCAATTTCCTCCACTCAAAAACCCACTCAAATTCCCATTAAATTTCCACCAAATTTAATGAAAACTCTCATTAAATAAAACTCCTTTTATTTATTCAGAATTTTGTCAATTACTTTAATGACAAACATTCACATATAACCCCTTGATAGTATTTCATTTCACATGCAGAAACACTTTCTGCAATTTCACCCGAAAACCCGTTTCGGTATCTAGTGAAATAAATTCATGCGCTTGTTATTCTTTCCGGCATGAAACTTTTGCTCCAAATGGATGTCGGTATCTCTTAAGTGTGTCACCCTACGGTTCGCGAATAATGCGGGCATGATCGAGACCCCTCTCAGATCAATAATCAGAAGCGGGATCTGGAGACCCATACTGACTCCCACACATTCAACGATGACTTTCTTGTGATCGTCGGAACCTTTTACCTAGTATCTTAATCCCTTTGTTTCACGATATATTACATGTCCGAGATTCGATCATCGGTATCTCCATACCTAGTTTGATCTCGTTACTGACATGCACTCTTTTCTTGTTCCCGTGATATAACATTCTAGTGATCAAATCACTTGCTTGCAAGCTAATCAATGTGATATCACCGAGAGGGCCCAGAGCATATCTATCCGTCATCGGGATGAACAAATTCCACTCTCGATCCATGGGCCTCAACATAACACTTTATTAGTTCTGAATCCATCTTTATAATCACCCTGTTACGGTGTGACGTTTGATGTTATCAAGAAACTCTTCCGGTGCTAGTGATTGACATGATCTCATGGTCTAAGGATTAGGATCACTTCGTAAGTTGTTATAGCAATATAAACTCAATGACTTTGATCGTAATGCTATACTTCGTCATCACACCATTACACTAATGTTGTGATCCCGTTATTAACAACATCCAATGTCCATGATCAGGAAACCTTGATCATCTTGTTAATCAACGAGCTAGTTTATAAGAGAGGCATAACTAGGAACTTTCTGTTTGTTTATTAAACACACATGTATTAACGTTTCCGTATTAATACAATTATAGCATGCAAAATAAACATTTATCATAAACAAGGAATACGATAATAACCACTTTATTATTGCCTCTCGGGCATATTCCCTTCAGTCTCCCACTTGCACTAGAGACAATAATCTAGTTTGAGAACTTTGCGTATTGAACACTTATGGCTTTTCGGTGTTCCATATACGCAATTGCAAGTGGTTAACATAATCTGGATCGGCCTTGGTCAGGTGTGTATTTGCATGTCTTTGCGTCTTCACGCATCACTCATTCTCCAATGAGATGGCATTGTAAAATTTGGTCTTTCGGTGAGACCTTTAGTTCCTTGGGGTTAAATCATGTCGATACTATTGTCATACAATATATCTTTAGTGTTATCCCGTTGCGAACCACATCTTAGTTTG
This sequence comes from Avena insularis, assembly GCA_023614405.1. NCBI lineage: Eukaryota > Viridiplantae > Streptophyta > Magnoliopsida > Poales > Poaceae > Avena > Avena insularis. Next base: position 361,799,600 of record CM042695.1, on the reverse strand, counting down.
ATAACAAACTACTTGACACAAATTCCCTCCTTTGTTGCTACTATAGCAGTCATATACTTAGCCTTTTCTTGTAGTATCCGTCACAATGTCTTAACTTTGGAATTCATCCAAATCCATCATGGAATCTCCTTTCCATTACATTGTGGCACCCATAGTTTAAATTGAGATAAACTTAATTTGTATCTTGTGACAAAACTAGTATCAATGTAACGCTTTACAATGAACTATTTGTAATTGTTTATCACCTCTACACAAATATATTCTTAGTTCTTCCAAAAGATCATAAGAATATTCTCACTATCGTCCAATGATCATTTTATGATTCATTCTGGTATATGCTCATAACACTTAGAGCATAGGACATATCTGGATGTGTACATATCATGGTATGATTGATCAAAACATTCTCGTGATTTCACTCATCAAGTGTCAAAGCACTTGAATCTTGTTTCACTTATCAAGTGTCGATACACTTGAACCTTGATTCAATTCCTTTCCATGCGACAAGAACCGTTTCTAGTCGTTTCTATATTGAACTCCTTCAATATCTCATATATGTACGTTTGGCATAAACATATTAGCGTCACAGTCTATCCACTATAGACATTCATGCTAAATATTCGGGTTTTGCCTAAGTCTTTCATCGAAATGAAATTCTTAACCTTTGTCAATAAAAGATACATCATTTCTAATCAACAAGATGTCCTCCACATAATGTATTAGAAATATGTCTCAGCGCTCCCACTTAATTTCTTGCAAATGCAAGTACCTTCATCGTCTCCTAATGAAAACTCCTTTTCATTAAGGTGAAGATTCCAACTCCGCGATGCTTACTTCAACCATTGAAGTTTGCATGCTCTTTTAGCATCCTTTGAATTGAACAAAAACCCTTTGGACCGTGTCATGTACACGTCCTAGGCAACCATTCTATTAGAAGAACTTTGTTTTGTTTATTCATCTACCATATACCAAATTATATGTAGTGGTTGCTACTTTAATCCGTCCAGACTAAATATCGCTATGAAAGATCAAATCTTGTCATAGTCAACTCCTTGAACATTGTCATAAAATACTTTATGACATGTCGACTATTTTATATATGTGAAACATCCATGTCTGTTTCTTTATAGATCCAAATACGACCGATAGGTTTTTACACCTTTCCGGAGGGTCTTCCAAGTTCAAAACTTGATTTCTCGTGTATGGAACTATCACGGATTTTATGGCTTCAAGCCATTTGACGGAGTCAGGGCCCATCATCGCTTCTTTGCATATAGTCGGTTCATCATTGTCAAACAATAATGATTTACTCTCAAATCTTAGTATTTGATTGTTTATTCGACCGACTTGGTTCAATAAGAACTTAGATCTCCGTGACCACAACCTTTGAGGCACATAATCTATGAGCATTATGGCAGCCTTCGGAACGATTTCCGGCGTTGCGCAACTCAGCACATATAGCTAAGGTTTGTTAACCTTATCAAAGTTCTATTGTCCTTCCACTTAACTTTTACGAAAAATTCCTTCTTCAAGAAACTTCATATTTCAAGCGACAAACCCTTTTGTCCTCGGTGTTATGGAGAAATAACCAATTGTATTCGAAATAACCTACAAAGACATGCTCATCCGACTTCGGTTGTAAACATCTTACTTATGTTTAGCATACCAAAATTTAAGAAATGACAACTTGGGTTTTACCCCAAACCATAACTCATATGGTGTCATTTCAACGGATCAAGATGGAGCTCTTTTCAGTGTAAAAGTGGTAGTCTCTAAAGTTTTAACCTTTTAAAACATAATGGCAGTTTTATAAATAGCACCTTTGATCCAACCATGTCAAACAAGATTTCCTTACAAATCTCAAACACTCCATATTCCTATGGTGTTTCGGGAGATGTAAATCTAGGTGTTTTGCTAAACTTGTAACTCAAATAAATCCCTTTTATGATAAAATCATAATTCATTTATTTTTCTTGTTACACTTGTAACTCAAATAAATCCCTTATGATAAAATCATAAACCATTTATTTTCTTGTCACAATGATTTTCACTTCATCTTGAAAGTCTTTGAACATTTTCAGATATTTCACACTTCTTTCTCATTAAGTGAATATTCACTCAAATTTCCGGAGAAAGCATATGAAGTTGAAACCCATCGCTTACGACTACACATAATGGACTACATACATTGATATGTATAAATTCCAATATTTTAGTCGTTCGTTCTTCTTTGGCCTTTGAACGAAGTTTTAATTATCCCGAGGAAAGTCTCACAAGCGTCACTTGATCAAATCAAAGACTCCAAAAATCCATGAATATGGAGATTCTTCATGTTTTCTTTCCAATATAATTTAAACAGCGATGTCACTTCATAAGTGATCTTCCAATCATTTGTCTTGCGACATTTTAGCATTAGCTTTATGGATGTGATTTCTCCAACTAGATTTGTAAATCATCCATCTAATATGGAATATGGTAATTATTTGAACAACCTTTGTTCTCATAATACCTTATTCAAATAACAATTATTAAAACAAATCTTGAAGTCAAGCTTTGATGTCAACGAGAAATACAAACAACGGTTTGTTTGTTTTCGATGAACATCATCACATATTCTCTTGCTAGTTACTTAGGCCATTGTGGTTCATGAATTGCGTCGTTCCGTATGAAATTTCATACCAACCAATTCGGTATCCAATACCCAAGAACCACATTGTTTAACAAGCAAAGAATACAACCATAACATGTATATCATCCATATACCTAAATTGGATATTTCCAATCTTTTCTTTTCTGCCAAATATATTTTATAGATTCTATTTCAGCATTTCCTTTTCCTTTTTAAAAGAATCTATCAACATCAAAAGTGGCGACATATACATGACACATAGTCCAAAGCGTGTATATTCAAATAATAATACCTTTGGACCTGCACTTTGAAGTAGATCACCATCATAAAAAATGATCGGCGTTCTTTCAAAATCCATTCTTTAGTAATCTTTTAGTATAGTAAACACTTTACATACATCCTCTATTCATCCTTATCATGACGAATTTCATGATCAAGCTACTGTAGCTTATAAGGACGAATCGTGAGTATACCATTACTTTCAAAAACCCTTTTTGGATGATTAGGATGTCTAGCATCTCCAACCTTTGTAAATTCTCATCCAATATGAGAACATATATTATACTCTATCATATTGCAACCAAAACATTATTTCAGATATCGTTATATCTGCCACACATGATGGTTTCTGAAACAATTCTTTCAGCTCCTAGATAATCTCGATATTTAAATCAAGAATCATGGAGGCAAACATGATACTTAAGATACTAACACTAGAATTGTTACTCTCGATTTAATACCAACTATTAAATTTCACGGAGTAAATAGAGTTTGCTAAAAGTTTGCAATAGGACTTTAAACTTTAGATTGACACTCAACACAATACGATACCAGTTCGTAAAGTATATATCCAGAATCTTATAGTTCTATTATCTCAATTACAACTATGCATAAGGTGGTGAACGAATGCCAATGACTATAACAAATTATGCAAATTCACTTTGATTTAATTTATGATAAATTGAGTTCTACTAATCCAAATTAGAAATGAACTCCCACTCAAAAACGACATCCCTCGTGTATTTTTGGTGATTACATGAACCAAATCCACTACACCAAGTCCGATCATCACGTGAGTCGGTGTAGCTTCAAAGGCGAGCATCCATATGGTCATCATATCAAAACATATGACTCATGCTTAACCTTTCGGTCCGTGTTCGAGGCCATATGTACATGCTAGGCTCAAGTAAGAACCTTAGTATTGGCGTGTGTATGCTCTTACACCGAGATATGCTCATGGATTCAAGTACACCCGATCATCACGTGATGTCTTGAAGCGACGAAACATTGTCGGTGCATACTTAAGGAAGAACACATTCTTATCTTGATATCTAAATGAGGGATCATCTTATTATGCTAATAAAACGCCAAACAAGCAATATAAGATGCAATCAAAACATCACATGTTTATTAGTGAAATGATATGGTTCCCGCATATGATCTCCATCATGTGCGCCGTGGTATGATCTCTATCATACCTTTATGTGTAAGGCCAAGGTCTATGGAACTTACACGCTATGTATGTTGTAAGAGTATCATCTCATACTTCTACTTACGACATCACCATATCATAACACTAGCCCAGCAACAATCTAAACTAGACGCCTCTAATTTATCCATTGCAAGTTTTACGTGGCTTAGGGCTTTCGAAGATAGAACCGTTCTTACCTACGAACATGAACTACAACGAGGATAACCAAATTGTTGACAACTCGTTGCAAATTAGATATTGACTATAGTAGGAGAGACAGACACCCGCTAGCCACTTATGCAAAACTAGTTGCATGTCAAGCGTGGAACAGGTCTCATGTGCGAGGACATGTAAAGTTTGTCCGGGCCGCTTCATCCCACTATGCCACCAATATCCAAAGTACAACAAAGAAGCAATAAAATGATCATCATCGCCCACATACTCATATGTGTACTACCCGTGCAAAGTATCTACGCATAGATTTGGCTCTGATAGCACTGTAGGGTTCGCAGCATAGAAAAGAAAATTTTTCCTACGATGGGAACAACTATGTACCAAGATCTATCTATTAGATACAAACAACGGGCGGATGTATATCCGTAGAGAACATACCCTTGAAGACCGACAAAGCTTAACGAGTCCAAACTCGTGGTTGATGTAGACGATCTCTTGCCGATCTCAAGATCGAGAGGAAGTCCTAGCGCCGCAAAACAGCAGCGCATCCGTGCTCGCACACACGTTCGAGGCACCGAGCAACCTCCGCCTCCTCGCTCCAGCGATGCAGCGGAAGCACAACTCTTTCTTGCCGAAAAGCCACCAGGAACATGTATCTTGCTAGTCCGAGACCATGGGGGATAAATACTAGAGGGGGAGACAGATCCTTCACGAGGAGGTGTGAGTGAGAGAGAGGGAGGGGGCTCCTTTTATAGGGAGAGGGGGGGCACCCAAGGGGCCATGGGGCTGCCCCCTCCCCTCCTTTCATTCATGTGGGTGGACACTCCACTCACATAAAAAGCCTTTCAATTTCCTCCACTCAAAAACCCACTCAAATTCCCATTAAATTTCCACCAAATTTAATGCAAACTCTCATTAAATAAAACTCCTTTTATTTATTCAGAATTTTGTCAATTACTTTAATGACAAACATTCACATATAACCCCTTGATAGTATTTCATTTCACATGCAGAAACACTTTCTGCAATTTCACCCGAAAACCCGTTTCGGTATCTAGTGAAATAAATTCATGCGCTTGTTATTCTTTCCGGCATGAAACTTTTGCTCCAAATGGATGTCGGTATCTCTTAAGTGTGTCACCCTACGGTTCGCGAATAATGCGGACATTATCGAGACCCCTCTCAGATCAATAATCAGAAGCGGAATCTGGAGACCCATACTGACTCCCACACATTCAACGATGACTTTCTTGTGATCGTCGGAACCTTTTACCTAGTATCTTAATCCCTTTGTTTCACGATATATTACATGTCTGAGATTCGATCATCGGTATCTCCATACCTAGTTTGATCTCGTTACTGACATGCACTCTTTTCTCGTTCCCGTGATATAACATTCTAGTGATCAAATCACTTGCTTGCAAGCTAATCAATGTGATATCACCGAGAGGTCCCAGAGCATATCTATCCATCATCGGGATGAACAAATTCCACTCTCGATCCATGGGCCTCAACATAACACTTTATTAGTTCTGAATCCATCTTTATAATCACCCTGTTACAGTGTGACGTTTGATGTTATCAAGAAACTCTTCCGGTGTTAGTGATTGACATGATCTCATGGTCTAAGGATTAGGATCATTTCGTAAGTTGTTATAGCAATATAAACTCAATGACTTTGATCGTAATGCTATACTTCGGATGAATGTTCATCACACCATTACACTAATGTTGTGATCCTGTTATTAACAACATCCAATGTCCATGATCAGGAAACCTTGATCATCTTGTTAATCAACGAGCTAGTTTATAAGAGAGGCATAACTAGGAACTTTATGTTTGTTTATTAAACACACATGTATTAACGTTTCTGTATTAATACAATTATAGCATGCAAAATAAACATTTATCATAAACAAGGAATACGATAATAACCACTTTATTACTGCCTCTCGGGCATATTCCCTTCATGATGTAGTCGTACTCTTCCCGATCTCAAGATCGCGTAGACGATCCTTCCGGCAATTGCGTTAAGGCGCTTCATGAATCGGTCACACGTTTGGTACTGACGAAGACCTTCCTCTCCTTGTTCCAGGCAGCGGAGGTTGTAGCACTCTCCTCGCGATTCCGTGACCTGACGGCGTGGTACCGGAAGTAGAGGGGAGATCTCGCAGGGCTTCGCCTTAAGCCGGAGCGAGTATGGTGGACTATGAGAGAGCCCTCGATGATCTAGGGTTTAGACGCACCAAGGAGAAGAGGCTAGGCAGCGGCAGGGGGTGGTGCCCCAACTCGGCTAGGGTTTAGCCCTAGGCGGCGGCAAGCGGCAGTGGTGGCGGCTTGGAGCTAGGGTTTGCGAGTGCAAGTTGTGTGTGAGGAGGCACCGCCTCCTTATATAGGTGGAGGCGGCAAGGGGAGGGAGTCCTCCCAACTCGGCTTCAAGGCGGGTGGAGGGAGAGGAACTACTCCCCAAGTAGGTTTCCTACTCTCCCTCCACCAAGCAAAATAGCCGTTTGACTTTTCAAATTGGCGTTTAACTTTTCAAACTAGGATTTGATTTATCCCTTTATTTCGATCAGCGATGACACCTAGTACATGATGCAATCATTCCAACTTGTTATGACACATTCATGTACCCTTCCCCTCCGGAGTACCGGACATTCCGGAACCTTGTAGAACATTCCCGATGAAAACACCAGAACCATTGTCCAACCCCGAAACAGGACTTTCCTTATATGAATCTTATTCTCCGGACCATTCTGTATCTCCTCGTGATATCCCGTATCCCATCCGAGACTCCGAACAACATTCGGTCTCTTACTCATCATTCCATAACTACTCAAACAACGTCGAATCCTTAAGTGTGTCTCCCTACGGTTCGTGAATTATGCGGACATGATCGAGACACTTCTCCGAACAATAACCAATAGAGGAATCTGGAAATTCATATGGCTCCCACATATTTCTATGATTACTTGCGATCGAATGAACCACTTACATACGATACCAATTTCCTTTTGTCTCACAATAGTTTACTTATCTGAGGTTTTGATCGTCGGTATCTCTGTATACCTAGTTCAACCTCGTTACCGATAAGTACGCTTTTCTCGTTCCTGTGATATGTGATCCCTTGTGAACCAGTCACATGCTTGCAAGCTAATTGGATGACATTCCACCGAGAGGGCCCAGAGTATATCTATCCGTCATATGGATGGACAAATCCTACTCTTTATCCATGTGTCTCAACCAATACTTTCCGAACACTTAATGCCACCTTTATAGCCACCCAGTTACGGTGTGGTGTTTGATGTCATCAAAGCATCCTTCCGGTGATGGCGATAAACATGATCTCATGGTCGAAGGAATTAGGTTACTATGTATCAGAAAGCATATAGCAATTGAACTATTAAAATAACTTGATCTTTATGCTACGCTTATCTATAGGAGTATGTCCATCATATCATTCTCCTAACGATATGATCTTGTTGTTAATAACATCTCAATGTTCATGATAGAGAAACCACAATCATTTATTAACCAACAAGCTAGTATTATGGAGAGGCTTTACTAGGGACTTCAAATTAAGTTTACAAATCACATAAGTATTAATGTTTCCTTGTTAATACTATTATAGCATGAATGTAAACATTTATCATAAACACAAAGATATAATAATAACTACATTTATTATTGCCTCTAAGGCATATCTCTAACAGGATGTTCCTCCCGGGATGTTCCTTCCGCCAAGGGGGAATGGCGGGATGAGGTGGGCCCCACGGCCGGGCCAGCGGGAAGGTTCGACTTGGCGCTGGCGGGAGGTTCGACTCCGCGCTTGCACTGGTGGGCCCCATGGCATCATTCTGCCACCGCCAAAGGTGGAAGAAACATCCCGCCACCCCCGTGACGGGAGGTGACACGTGTCGCCTTTTCAGCCTTCTGCCAGGGTATTTTTGGCTTTTGTGACGCGAGAGATGTATTTTTAGGGATGGCAATTTGCAGATGGTTATATTTGTAAAAAAAAATCGTTGGCCTCCGACCACCTCGCAAGGCCAAGGTTGCAGAGCGGTGCCAAATTTGACTATTGTTTTTTTGCCGACTTTTTCCTTTGGAATTTGTAGTGCTCACCGTTCCCCACTCCTCGCCGCTCTACAAGAAAGTACTAGTAGTAGCCACCAAGCGTTTGACACGGATGGACAGTAGCACGTCAGCAATGGTGAACTGCGGGCATCTTACATTTTCCCATAACTGTGCTGCTACGATGAACCTTCGATTATAACCGATTAAAATCCATTCCCATCCACGGAAAAACTCGATCCCCAGTCCCCACTGCTCTCTGACGCACGCACGCTGAGCGGCGGCAGAGATGGACTCCGCCGGACCTGCCGCCGCCGATAAGCCGCACGCGGTGTGCCTCCCGTTCCCGGCGCAGGGGCACATCACGCCGATGATGAAGCTGGCCAAGGTCCTCCACTGCAAGGGCTTCCACGTCACCTTCGTCAGCACCGAGTACAACCACCGCCGCCTCATCCGCTCCCGCGGCGCGACCGCCACCGCGGGCCTCCCGGGCTTCCGCTTCGCCACCATCCCGGACGGCCTGCCTTCCTCCGACGCCGACGCCACGCAGGACCCGACGGCCCTCTCCCGCTCCACCATGACCGCCTGCCCCCCTCACTTCAAGAACCTGCTCGCCGGCCTCGGCCGCTCGGCGGCTGGTGTCGTCCCGCCCGTCACCTGCGTCGTGGCGGACGGCCTCATGAGCTTCAGCGTGGACGCCGCCAGGGAGCTCGGCGTGCCGTGCGCGCTCTTCTGGACGGCCAGCGCCTGCGGCTTCATGGGCTACCGCAACTTCCGCCCTCTCATCGACCACGGCATCATCCCGCTCAAAGATGAAGAGCAACTGACGAACGGGTTCATGGACATGCCGGTGGACTGGGCTCCCGGGATGAGCAAGCACATGCGGCTGAAGGACTTCCCGACCTTCCTCCGCACCACGGACCGCGACGACACGCTGCTGACGTTCCAGCTACACCAGGTGGAGCGCGCCGAGGACGCGGACGCCGTCATCATCAACACCATGGACGAGCTCGAGCGGCCGGCGCTCGACGCGATGCGCGCCATCACACCGGCCGTCTACACCATCGGCCCGCTCAACTCCCTCGCCGACCAAATCGTCCCCTCCGGGGGCAGCCCCCTCGACGCGGTAAGCTCCGGCCTCTGGAAAGAAGACCGCAGCTGTCTCCAGTGGCTCGACGGCAAGAAGCCCGGGTCCGTGGTGTACGTGAGCTTCGGGAGCGTCACCGTCATGAGCAACCACGAGCTGCTGGAGTTCGCGTGGGGGCTGGCCAACAGCGGCCACGACTTCCTCTGGATCGTCCGGCCGGACATCGTGAAGAGCGAAGAGGCGGCCGTGCTGCCGCCCGAGTTCTTGCAGGCGACCAAGGACAGGGGCCTCCTGGCGAGCTGGTGCGACCAGGAGGCCGTGCTGCGGCACGACGCCGTGTGTGTGTTTCTGACGCACAGCGGGTGGAACTCGACGGTGGAGGGCCTCTGCGGCGGCGTGCCCATGCTGTGCTGGCCCTTCTTCGCCGAGCAGCAGACCAACTGCCGGTACAAGTGCGTCGAGTGGGGCGTCGGGATGGAGATCGGCGACAGCGTGCGGCGGGAGGCGGTCGAGGGGAGGATCAAGGAGGCGGTGGGTGGGGAGAAGGGGAGGGAGATGAAGGAGAGAGCTGTGCAGTGGAGGGAGGCGGCTGTTCGGTCTACGGCAAGGTCGTTGGCTAACCTTGATGCGCTGATCAATGACGTGTTGCTCTCTGGTAAGAACATTTAGGAGCGAGCTAGCTCGATCGATCGAGATGTTCTCCCCTTCTCTGTCAGCTTAATTTAGCTTTACGGGATTATGCATTTTGCATGCTTGTTTTGAGCTATTTTCAGTTTTGTGTAATGTATTTTTGAGCCGTGTGATAATTTAACACTGTGATGCAATAGTGGGAGACTGGGTGCTAAGAGCAACTGCAATCGCAGATGGACGAGTGCTAAAAATAACTACCGATTTAGCGGACGTATGACTCCTTTTCCTCCTCCAGAAGAGGCGAGATAATCGTGTGTGCTGCAAAAAAAATATCCGCGCGCCTCAATTTTCCTTCTCACGTTTTAAATTTGGTACCCGGTCGTCAGCACGCGCTGTCTCCCTCGCTTGCGTGCGAACGCCCAACCGCCAAGCAGAAACTTCCCCCGCGCCCGCGCCGCGATTCCCACCTCGCCCCAGTGTGCACTCTGGCAACCTTCCGGCGATGGAGCCGTATTTACCGCAGTACTCGATGAGTTCCGGCGGCGGCAAACCCTAACCCTACCTCTGCCGTCGCCGCCGCGAGCTCCAGTGCGCGCAAACTCAACTTCATACCGCCACGCCCAGAAGAAGAGGGGCAACGATAAGCGCGGCCCACGCGACCGCGACGGCGGCGCAAAGCCGGCCAGAAGGTGGCCTCGCGCGGTAACGCTCTCCCTCCTGCAGTGACGCATGCACAGGCGCCACCGGCGCCCGCTCCGCAAATGAGCGCGCGCCAACTACTCGATAAATTGACAACAAGGTACAAAACTCGTTTTTTTGACGTGGTAGATGCATGTGCTATGGATTCTAGTGTTGGCATATTCATATGTGGTCATTCAATTATATTGTAGTGTTGACGATAAGACATTCATGGCACACATGAATATGAATGTTGGCTCATCTTTCACCGTCGAGCAAGGAAATGAAGGAAATGGCGAAGAAGAAGCATTTGTGTGAAATTATCATTTGCATTTAACTATGTCTAAATTTTGTGTTGAACTTGGGTGTGTGAAACAAGCATTTGGTGATTGTTGAGAGCCATTTGTAGTTTTATTTATTTTGGTTTGTTTGATCTTGTTGATGTGGTGTGGGCTGTGAAAAGTTGTTTGCGCCGGCATTTGCGCGCTGCATTTTAGCGCGTCTGGTGTGTGCTATTTTAAGCTTTATTTTCACGCGTTAATTTTAGCACGTCTGTCGAAAGAGGCGCAAGATAAAAATTGTATCGGGCGCGCTCTATAGCATTTTTAGCGGCCGTTGGAGTTGCTTAACAATTGACATGCACGGAAGTGTTGGGGAATTGAGATGTCATCATGTATTAATTGCACAAGAAGTTGCATCTAGTATACAAATCCGTTTAAGGAAGCAACTTGGCAATTCATATGTACTCCGTATACAGTATCACGTTTCGTTTCTATGAGCTCCATAGAAGGGATCAACAGCAATACATTTCTAGAACTACAGACACAGTATATACGTATCATGCGAGGAACTGTGTGACGTCATCCAGCGACTTGAGGGTCTTCTCATAGAAGAGGTACGACTCGTACACCTTGGGAGTCCGCACGAACCGGTCGAACTGCACGGCGAGTTCATCGGAGTGCGACATTAACTTTCGAGAAATTTAACGAATAATATACAGAAGTACTACAATCGCAAGCAGCTGCAAAACTACTGACCTCGGTCATGTTGTCGACGAGCTCGTTGGCGACGCGGACGTAGTCGGGGCGGCGCAGCTCGGGGACGCCGGCCATGGCGGTGGTGAGGTCGAGGTCGAGGTACTTGGACTTGAGGCGCACGTAGAAGAGCACGTACTTCCACGACATGGTCTCCAGCATCGGCCGCAGGGTCCGCATCCCCTCCGCCGTCTGCCGGATGCGGGCCGCCGCCTCCTCCGAGGTCAGCCCGGGCTCGAAGAACCTCTCCCTCACGTACGACCTCGTGCCCCACCGCGGCACGGTCCCGGGGGGCGACGGCGCCGGCACCGGCACCGCGGCCGCCTCCGCCGCCAGGGCCGGGGGCGGCGCGGCGGGGCGGCGCGCGGAGAGCGCGGCGGTCGCGACCATTGCCGTGGACGCGGCGACCGCGAGCCGGCGCGTGGCCGACTGCGGCCCGCTGGCGCCGCCTTCCGGCGGCGGGCGGCGACGGTTCGAGGGGGAGGGAGAGGACGAGGAGGATGCGGTGGTGCTGGAGCAGAGGATGATGTGCTTGACAAGGGTCGCCATTGCCGGCGAAGCTCTCAGTCAGTGGAGTGGGACGGAGTATGTTCTAAAGAGAGGGTGAGGTTCTGTTGGTGTCCAGGAGATTGTTTTCCTGAGGTTGGAGGTACGGGTGTGGGTCGATCGTATGGTACGTAGAGCGAGATATTATCCACTGCGTTTTTCGTTTGCGCCCTTGATGAGACGATGGTCAGATATGCCTGCATTTCTTGTGGTCTCAGGTCCGGAGGAGATGCTATAGATGACAACGATCAGGAAATTTTGAGTGTACATGGGAGCTGATGCCATGATTTTTTTTTTCTGGCAAAACGGTAAGTATGGTCATATATGGGTGGGAAAAGGATACATGTTCATGGGCATGATATAAATGTTCATTTGTGTATGAATAAATGTTTGTACATGTCTAAAAATGTTCATAATGTTCCCTCAAAAAAAATTGTTCATAATGTTATAAATAGTGCATCATATATACGATTAAAAGATATTCATGTTTCGTAAAAGGGTTGGTCATGTATCATGAAATATTGTTCGTGAGTATTTTTCCGAAAATACTGCTTATATTTGCACAAGAAAATGCGAAAGAAAAGTAAAAAACAAAAGAAAGACGAACATAAAAAGCAGCAAAAAATAAAATAAGATACTCCCTCTAACCCAAATTAGTTGACTTAGTTTTGTCTAAATTTAGAGGTATCTATCATTAAAAGAAGTCTAGATACAGACAAATTTAAATTAATTAATTTGGATAAAAAGAATAATATAAAAAACGAAATAAACAACTGAAAACGACCCGAAGAACCCAAACATAAAAGTTCTAGAAAACCCAGAAATGCAACAAGAAAAAACGAAGAAACAAACGGCCATAGCCCAGTACGTGAGAGAATGGGCCAGGCCCGTGCATAGTGGGCCTACAACAAAGTCTGACGTTCTCCTATTGGGCCTGCACAATAACCTGGGGCTCACTACAGCTGAAGCGGACTGGACTCGCCGACGAGGGATACCGGAGTAGAGCAGCATGGCATGGAACGGTGGATGGAATTGCATGTGACGCGCCTGATAGCATCTCCTCTGGGCACGGTCCGCGTGTGTCCGAAATTGTTCGCGTGAACGTGCGGTGCGTGTGTGGCATCACAGCGGAGCGACTATCTGACAAAACGCGTCTGGTCTGATCTATCCATGCATCTAATCTGGGGCACGATTGCGGCCTAGACGCGCGCGGACAGCGCGGGCGTCGTTTTCACGCGGGCTACTAGCCCACCCGTCAGCCACCTTGATCCGCGGCATTGATTTCAGATGAGGTCAGCGGCACTGATTTAGACGCGCACAGCAGCAGCAATTCAGAGGCGTTGGCGGAAGGCTGACCGGCGGCAGCCTGCGCCATCAATGGCGACACGATGACATGCTGACTGACAGGATGACACGCTCTCCACCGCCGCTGCAGACGCCGCCCGACGCCTTTCCTACCGACTGAACACTTCAATGCCCCTCTTCGACCTCCGCGCTAGCATTCGATGCCGTCCCTTTTTAACCGGCCACTCGCGGCCATCCTCTCCCACACAGAACACCATCCCTCTCCTCCTTCCCCTTTTCCTTCTCCACTGCTTGTAGCTAGCCATGGCCGGCGGCGCTGGGTCGAGGGAAGGCCGTGGCGGCCATGGACGCCGAAGGAGGCGTGGAGGATGCGACCAACTCACCGCGCCGCCACATTCTCCCTCAACACCGTCGTCGCCCAAAGATTTTGACCCAGGCACCCAGTTCGTCGTGGTCATCCACCACGACATGCCGCGTGATAGGCTGCTCCTGCCCCGCGGGTTCGTGACGCTGATCGGCGACGAGCCGCTTCGCCGCCATCTTGCAAACGGCTTCAGGACTGGCAGGTACCCAGTCGACCTGCAGTCCGACCACCTCGGCCAGATGTACCTCGACGACGGATGGGAGCGCTTCGCCCACTCGCACCAGATCGAAGCGGGCAACACCGCCGTCTTCAAGTACGACGGCGAAGGAAAGTTAGGCATCAGCGTCTTCAACCATACCATGTGTCGCCGCTGCTACCACTCTGACTCCTCCTCCGACTTCGACGAGTAGGCTAGGTTGTGCGCGCGCCATGTATGATGTATAAATGTTGGCATTGGCTATTTGCAATAAAAATCTTTATTCGATCCCTAAAACATCCTTACACTCATCACGCCACACAACCTAGGACTACGCGCGGCCGCCGGCGCTAGGGGCGGTGGCTGCAGCGAGTCAGATACAAAATTCGCCATTGAGAGAATTGATGAGCGCTTGTTGCGTCTGCACCTCCTATTCGGCTCGGTCGAGGAGGTCATGCAGGAAAGCATCGTCGGGATTGGTCCGCACTGCTTCTCGGAGGTCACCACACACCAATTCGAGCTGGTCTAATCGCTGGTATTCCGGCAGAAAGACGCGTTCCGCCACCGCCGTCGTGAAAGGCTCGCCGGTGGTCACGTGACGGCTGCAGAAAGGACGAACCGGCGGTGTGCCCATCCTGTAAATCTGCGGGCGCCTCGGAATCGGAGGAGGCAGCACGTCCGGCAACTCCAGCGGATTCTGCCACCATGACGACATCTCTTCTCTGCCGGCATCGGGGTTGTCATGGAGCTCGTCCTGTCGACGCCGGTGGCCAGGCATGGTGTTTTTTTGTGTTGTGGGTTGCGCTGGTATGGTCGGAGATAGCTCGGCGACCTTCCCTTTTATAGCCGCGCCTGGACGCGGCGAAAAACGACGAGAACTTGTGGGAAGCGGCGGAAAAGAAAGACGGGAGACGGTAGGAAGACACTGGAAATACGCCGGCGTTGCCGATGGCCCAGCGCGGACAAATAGGTCACGCCGCTATGCGGCGCTGGCCAGATAGGCCGGACCCCCTATCCATAGGGCTGGAATTCGAGCCGAGCCGAGCCAACTTGGCTCGACTCGCTAAAGCTCGTTCAACTAACGAGCTAGCTCGACTCGGCTCGTTTATATAACGAGCCCATATTTGAAACTCGGCTCGACTCGGTAAACTCACGAGTAGCTCGCGAGTAGCTCTTTATAAGTTGCGAATAGGAGCACATATAAAAAAATAGTAATTTTCCTACTATTTCGGAACTAGAACAATGATACTACTTTCATAATAACATGAAGATAATAGAAATGAAAAATATAGTAGCTCTACACCATTGCAGGTTCAAGAAACATTCATAGTATGATCCTCATCTATGAAAAATGACAAACTTTATATTTGAACGAGTTTAACGAGCTAAACGAGTAGCTCGCAAGTAGCTCATTTAGCTTAGGTGAACAAACGAGCTCAAATCTACAAACTCGTTCGACCGTAAGAGTAGATGCGAGTCGAGCCAATCTGAGTTACTCATTTAGCTCGTAAGTTTCGAGTTATAAGTCCAGCCCTACCTATCCATACTGACCACAACCCAATCTAAACGGACACAAATGGATAGTTTGAGTTGACCGTATGAATCGACCGGATGAAGATACCTAACACGCGATGGCGTGCGCGCAATTTCTCCACGCTAAGCGAGAAGCAGCCGTGGCGTGGGAGCCTACAAGAGAAAAGAACGGCGTGGCGTGCGAGCCTCTCCCACCACAAAGTGCCGCCTACGCCTCCCTTAAAAAAAAAGAGAGTGCCGCCTACGCCCTACGTTGTATTGTTGGGTTCGTGCAAGCGACATTTTTTTTCATTCATAAGAAACCAAGCAACATGTTCGATTGTGCCTCTATCCATATCCCTCTCTTTTTTCTCTCCCCGTGTTAGTAAGGTTATAGAAGTATGTTCCTCAAAAAATCTTCATAGTAATTATTTCTAGGTGTGTCTAACTCCCCGTCTATAGAAAATTGGCTTAGTTCCAGTCAGGTGATGTCATGGAATCTAAGATGTAAACCTACTTCTAACTAAAATATCCCAGCTTGCAGTTACAAAAATCTCACTTGCACCTTACTTGTAATCCTACTTGCAACACCACTTGCAACTTAAAGGATGCACGAATCGCGATGCAAACAAATGGATTAGTACCTGACTAACCTCCAAGTTAAGTCATAGTCAACCAAGAATTAGCAAAACCCTTATTTTTTTTTATGTTTATGCCACGCGAGACAAGAATTTTCTACTATCTACGAGTTTACATTCTTGTTACTACATATTCTTTACGAATAAGAATAAAAAGCAACTCTTTTTCGGTGATTTTGAAATTTCTCGCACTACTATATTTTTGTTCTTTCACCCATGCAATTGAGAGGGAGTAGTAGGAAAGAAAGAGGTTACTTTTATTTTCATTACGCTCTAGTGGAACACTAGTTCAACATTTTGAGCTTTTTTTTGCAAAACACTTGTATTTCTCAGAGTATCAGAAATTACAATCTCTAGCACATATGCTCGCTAAGCCTTCCGAACTCGAAGCTCTTCTAGCACATTTTGAGCTTTATTAAGAAGCAATGTAGCATGTCCGCACCGTGGTTTCCACAAGTCAAATGGAAGAGACAAATTTTCAGACTTTTATTCCAAAGAAACCACGCCAAAGTTGATTAAACAATCTTTTAATATATGCTCTTGCATTATTTTAGGACACACCTTCTAACTACACCTATTTCGTTTCACTCGCTGTGGGCAATTAGGTTCTTCTAATAACATTTTTTAGATAAATATAGGATTTCACTGAACACTGATATCAACCTAGATCAACGAAGGTACAATGTCCCAACGACTTCTCAGGTGGCAGCAATATGGGTTGAAGGGAGCGATCCACAAAATTGCTTTGATAGGAGTGTTGTCGTACATGCAAAAGGAGACCGGCCCTTGTATATTAGAGCGTACTACGGATGCTATGACCCATTATCATATCTACTATTCTTTCCTCGTGGGGAAACTGGTTGGAACCGTTGGATGCCATATGCCGACCCCCTTACCGACACGACCCAAGGCTCGGCGGATAAATTCGCACGACAACAGACCCAGTTCTCTGGTATAATATAATGTTTACTATTAGTTTTATCTTTTACTATTTATGAATGAAATCTTATATTTTCACCTATCTTTCAGATGAAATCTCCATCATAGACCAAGTTGCTGAATTTTTGCCACGTGGCGACCATGCCACCGAATTTCCAGCAGGTATTGATCAACCGTTGGTTATTTTAATGTTTTGCGATATATCATCCTTATATTAATGTTTTTTAATAACCTTTCAGATAATAACATAATGCAAGAACCAGACAGTAATTATGCAGTACATGAAGACCAAGCCACTGATTTACCCGAAGGTACTGCTCATCATTGCTATTTTATATTTGTTGTAAATGAAGCCATTCTACAACTATTTATGTTGTCAAATTATTTATAGACGACAACGAGGATAACCCAGATGACGATTTTGGTGATGATGAGGTGAATGCAATACAATCCAGAAAATTTGTTAGCGCGAGAGAGTACTACTGTTTCAAGATGCAGGTGAGGAAGAAGCTTTTTAACATCATCTTGTTCGGAGGGCGCCTTTTCCAACAGTGGGTTGTTGACATGTACATCAAGATTGAGACTATGAGGCTTGACTGGTACTCAAAGCTAGAAAATCAGAAGGTTATACGCGCTGACCTCTACCAGGTAACATGCTTGCTTCTATTCTGTAATACATTATTATAGATGTGTGTTGCATGCTTTTCTATAATCTTGTGTACTTTTATTTATTAATAGGGTCTTGTTGACACTGTCATTGCTGGCGAGTCACGTGGTGATCGGATTGGCAAAAGAATTGTTGTCAACACCCGGATTTTTCAATCCTAGATGCCTGTTATGCCATACCTCGCAATCCCAGGATTACCATTTTTGCGAGACATAACAGAATTGGGTACCATAGTACTTCATCCATTACAAACGATACATAAGTTCTTACACAAATGGGATCTCATGATCCAGTTCTTAATACAACATCAAGCAGCGGAATACGTAAAAGTAACGGTAGCATGGGCGAAGCTCCATCTTCGGGGTCATAGGCAATGCTGACGATGGGAGATGATCCTAGTTATCGTAACCTTCCTGGGGTCCATCTTCCAGGTACTCCTCTTCATAGTCTGGCCATGGGAATAGCCAGGGACAAAGCCATGAGTACTCTTTAAGTACTCGCAAACTAATACTAACAGGTAAGGGGTTTTTGGATACTAGGACACTAGGCTCTAGGGTTGTTTTGCAAAAAGCCAGGTTTATCTCTACTCAGTTCCAAAGCTAGTCACAATTTTATAACTCCTAAGTGGGCTCTTGTAATTCAGATCACAACTCTGTTGTGGTCAAGTCAAAGTCTCACTTCATTTCACGAGTCATTTTTCAAAAGGGTCTGCAGCGGGAGGCAGTGTGGCCACTCCATAACGGCAGACGCTGCTATTCGAATAGTGTGACACTCAGAGATTGTACACTTTCACCACAACATTCGATACATCCGTCAGAACAAATCCTGAATTCACCATACTCGATATGCGGATAATCAATCCTAACCTTTCAATTACACTCCTAGTATAAGCACCTCCTGAGTTTGGCCTCCCAACCATGACTCACCGTCATCTTGGTAATCTGCATGTGGACAATCTTCACAAGGTAGCCTCAGCTCAGACCTTGGCCGTGAGGGAACTAATACTAAGGTATATAAGTTTCCAGTCAAGCCCTACCCAATATTCGGGTATTGTGGTTGTACTATAAAATTGGAATGGTATCGCATCCAGACAACCATCAGTTTTATAAAGGGCTAAGGCTCATGCCTCAACATTTTCATCACCAAAATCATCCAGGGTTTGGAAACACATGTCCAAAACATTTCAATAGAATGATCCATCATTCCAAGGTTTTTATAACCATTTTTCCTCCAAGTAATCCCATCTAAGGTTGATCAGGTTTTATGCTTAGCACTAGCATCTACAGGTGGGGGTAATAATGATGAGGGGTGGTACTGGTGGAGTTTCACTAAGTCCAACATTATATCTTAGACTGAGATCAAGGTTTCTAACTTAGGCCAAATTTTATGCTCTTTGAGCAACCTTTAGCACAACTGTCTAGTATCTACCAAACTCTTAGGTAGACTCTAAGTCAATTTTGATAAAGAAATAAAGAAAGAAGCTGGCCATAAAACTGGGTTTGGTTTAGCAAGTAGATATGATCACATATGCGTAAGGCATATCATATTCATATCACAAGTATGGGTTTGTGGCAACAATAGGGTACTTTGCAAGGGTTAACTTGCATCAATGTCAATATAAGCTTGCATAGGTATAGTATCAGCTTGCAAGTGTTAGCTTGCCTTGTGCAGAGCAGTGGTTGAAGTTCTCCTCGGCTTCCTCTTCGTAGTATCCTCCTTCTTCCTCGTATCTTTGGTCGGTACTAGCGTCTATGAATAAATACAAGGTACACAATCACCAAATAATACTTAACTACTTGCAATCATTACACACAAGGGTCATATAGATGATCTAGCATCATCTCTAACATTACAAGGTTAAGGCTTGGTTTAAAACTTTTCATTTTAGAAAAGTAATTTCTACTCATTGAAAAACTACTTAAGATTTAATATTCTCCAAACTAAACATGGGATCATGTTGACACATGTCATCACCACATATTATAGTTCATGGGAATGTGATTTAAGGTGGTGTCACAATTTAATAAGGTTTTACCGTTTTATTTTAATTAATTAAAGTGACTAGAAATGCTTATGAAGCATTCTTTTATTGCTTGAACATTATTTTTGTAAGTAAACCTAGATATTTTTATATATTCTGAAAGGTATGGTTGAATGTGATTTTTAAGAGTTGGAAACAACTCAAAAGATATTATGGTTTAAATTTGAAAAATCTTTGAATTCAGAAAAGCTTCTACCTTGTTATTTTTGCTATGGGTGATCTACAGATCCAAATGACTTGAATCCAACGGGCTTGGATTAAGCATTTACAGACCTTTCCAACAAAATTGGTTTCATCCAATTTGGTGCACTGAAACGATCTTGATTGATTTTTGAAGTTGGGTGCTGAAGTGTGTTTGAAAAGAAATAGAAAAGGTTTAATTTGAATTGCTGGGCTGCGCAGAAAATTCTAACGGGCCGGCCTGCTAAGCGCAGTGCTCCCGCGGGCTGCGTAAGTGGGTGTCCCCACTCGTCAGTGACACGGGGCTGGGCGAAGCGGTATGGGGTGATGTGGATCGTTCGATCTAGCTCTAATCTAATTCATGTGGATCATCATCGCGAGACTGCTC
The DNA here is from genome assembly GCA_023614405.1 of Avena insularis. NCBI lineage: Eukaryota > Viridiplantae > Streptophyta > Magnoliopsida > Poales > Poaceae > Avena > Avena insularis. The sequence continues at coordinate 361,779,050 of CM042695.1, read as the reverse complement.
GGTGAGAACTAAACCTAAGCGCGGTGGGGGTCGCTGGGCTCACCGGCATCGCGAGGGTCGAGGCGGGCGAACGACGAAGTCGACGACGGCGAACTCAGGGGTGGTCGCGGCAGCTCCTGGGGCGGCTCCTTTCTTCTCCGGCAGCGGCAGGCTCCAGTGAAATTCCGGCGAGGTGGTGCGCGCCTTGCTCTGGGGATGGTGTGGCACGGTCAGTGGGGAGAGGGGAGTGATATGGTGTGAAGAAATCGTGCGGGGGTGGCCTCTATTTATAGTCGAGCGAGGGGACCGTCGGGGCGCAAGGTGAGCTCGTCGGGGGCGACGTTACAGGCGGCTAATGGCATGGGCACGGGTAGGGGACGGTGCTGTGTCTCCTGGCGATGCTCAACGGCATGGTCGCGAGGCATGGGGCGGTGTGGTTTGGTCTGAACGGGCGGTGCTTTCTGTATGAGGCGGCGTCTTCGACGGGCGGTGGTATGGCACGGGCGGGGTGTCTGGCGGTGTCTGGGTCGGTGGTGATCGTGTGTGAGCGCGTGAGGGCGGCGCGGCCTGTGGATGCTGGTCGCGGTGGCGCTCGCGCATGCTCGCATGGTTTGGGCGCGGCTTGTGCGCGCGTGGTCGTGGCTTGGCAACGCCGCGGCTGGGACAGTAAAGGGCGGTGGACGGTGGGCTGCCTCCCAGACAAGGTTGGCGCTAGTTCTTCCTCTAGCTGCTGTCCACAATGGGGTGACATGGGGTGCTTTACTGTTCACCATTAATGGCAATGGCAAGCTCACAGGTGCTAGTGTTGGGCTAATCTTTCTAGATGATCTACTGAGCTGTGTGTGAGCTAACTAGGGAACAAGTTAGGCAAGAATCACTACACACTATAGTGTTTGATGTTTTGTTTGATTTGTGTCTGCAACCTGTTTGATGAAATGGCCGCATGAACTCAAGTTTTGAATTTTGAAATGATTTTTGGTGGGTTTGCTAGGTTGGTTCTGGTGAGTCTGCAGATGCTTGGGTTTTGAAAATTGAGCTTGTTTGAGTGGGTTTTGAAAAAGTGGGATCTTCCCATATGAAGAAGATTCAATTTTGAATTGTCATTTAAACTATGTATTTGAAAGTTTCTGGATGATCACAAAGTGGGCCCTGATACTCTGTTATGAGTACATTCAAGGGGTGCAAAGATCCAGAAAAGTTTCTGTTAGGTTCTGAAAGTTTGAGATAGCCAAAGTAGGCATGGGAGTTAAATTGGTCAAAATGACCATTCCCTTAATATATTTGTTTTGATTTATTTGTCTTTAGGAAAAGTGTGGAAAATGTTTTAGATGATGTTATTTTCACCATAGAAACATTTTACAAGCAATGGATCACACAAACAAGGTGGGTTTAGAGGATTTCAAAATTCCATGCATTCTCATATGCATGCATTCATGGGTTTAGTTAGAAAAGTTTTTGTTAACCCTAATCTTGATGATTAGTGTTTTGATGATCTAAGTTTGATATTTTTGGGATGTTACAATTGTGCTTCCACGTACATTTCCTGGTGGTGACCGCGACATGCAACGGAGGTTCTTGGATGCGATGGCAATAGTTCAACGTTGGGGAAAACCCGACTATTTCATCACGATGACTTGCAATCCATATTGGGAAGAGATAACTGAGAAATTGTTGCCTGGACAACTGCCACAAGACCGTCTTGACCTGGTGGCAAGAGTATTCAAAGCAAAACAGCGAGATATGATGGAGTTACTCACTAAGGGTAAGCATTTCGGAGAAGTGGCAGCTTATGTACATGTCACAGAGTTCCAAAAACGAGGTCTCCCGCATGAACATATACTTCTAATCATGAAAGCAAAAAGCAAGTTAGCGACCCCAGATGACTATGATCAGGTGATATCTGTAGAGATATCTGACAAAGATAAATACCCTATCCTGCATGAACTGGTCGTCAAACACATGCTGCACGGACCATGTGGTGAGCTGAGGAGAAGTTGCCCATGCATGATTGACGGACAATGCCGATTTCGTTACCCACGAGAATTTTGCAATGCCACACAGCAAGGGAAAGACTCATATCCCATCTATAGGAGGAGGGATGATGGCCGTGCAGTAAAGATCAGAGGAGCAGATTTGGACAATAGATGGGTCGTCCCTTACAACCCCTTTTTGCTTATGAGATACAACTGCCATATTAATGTTGAAGCATGCTCAAGCATCAAGGCCGTCAAGTACTTGTTCAAGTACATCTACAAGGGCCATGATCGTACATCCTTTGCATTCGAGCAGGATATTATCAATGATGGTGGAATCATCAATGAAATACGACAATATAGGGATGCACGCTATGTAACTCCTCCAGATGCTATGTACAGGCTTTACGGTTTTAAAATGTTTGGTGTCAGCCCATCTGTGTTGCAACTCTAGCTTCATTTGCCTAACATGCATACAGTCGCGTTTAAAGCCAATGAAAATCTAGAAGATGTTGTCGCTCGGCCATCTTCTTCCAAGTCCATGCTTACCGAGTACTTTGATATGAACCGGAAGTTTCCGGAGGCACGAAAATGGTTGTACAGAGAGTTTCCTGAACATTATAGATGGATTGCTGGAAAAAAAAAGTGGCAGAATAGAAGAAGTAAGAGATCACAAATTGGAAGACTTGTGTATTCACACCCTGCTGAAGGAGAAAGGTACTATTTGCGAGTGCTCCTAAGTCATGTCTGATGATTTGAAAATGGTAAATGGCATGCCATGCAGTTCCTTCAGGGAGGCATGTGAGCATTTAGGACTCATTGAGCACGACAGGAGCCTTGATGATTGCATGATGGAGGCGGCCACATTTCAGATGCCTTGTGCCCTAAGACGACTGTTTGCCACGATACTGTTATTCTGCGAGGTAACAGAAATCAGACAAATGTGGGACAAACATCTAGCATCAATGTCTGAGGATTACCGTCTTAATCAGCCAAATGAGGCAACACTTGAGCAGATGGTCCTTAGAGATATCAGGTATATGTTGCAATCCATGGGAAAGGATATTACAAGCTATGGACTTCCGGATCTGGTTGAGACCGATGGATCTTATGATGCTGAGTATAGAGAAGTAGTGGAGGAAAGGCAAGTCACCGCAGACAAAGAACATCTAGATTTAATCAACACTTTGAACAATGAGCAGCTGGATGGTTTCAATGATATAATGGAACATGTGACGAACAAAAAAAGCAAGGTATTCTTTGTTGATGGTCCAGGAGGCACTGTGAAGACATACTTGTACAAGGCATTGCTTGCAAAGGTGCGGGACATGGGCCTAATAGCGATAGCAACTGCTACATCAGGTATAGCAGCGTCGATAATGCCTGGAGGCCGGACTGCGCACTCTAGGTTCAAAATTCCAATCAAGCTCACCGACAACAGCATGTGTAGTTTCACAAAGCAAAGTGGTACTGCGGAGTTGCTTAAACATGCGTCGTTGATAATTTGGGACGAAGTAGCCATGACAAAAAGGCAGGCAGTTGAGACGCTTGATAGATCACTCCAGGATATAATGGAATGTCCTTTGCCATTTGGGGGAAAGGTTGTCGTCTTTGGTGGGGATTTTAGGCAGGTCCTTCCCGTTGTGACACGTGGGACAAGAGCATAAATCATAGATGCTACACTTTTAAAATCCTATTTGTGGGATAAGACACACAAGATACGCCTCAAATGCAATATGCGGGCACAAGATGATCCTTGGTTCTCCGAATACCTCCTAAGGATAGGCAATGGAACAAAAGAGACAATTGGCGATGACTATGTGCGTCTCCCTAACGACATTGTGATCGGCTACACCGAGGATGAAAATGCTATTAACATGCTCATCGATAATGTCTTCCCATTGCTGCATGCCAATGCTAGGTCAAGAGAATACATGAGCAAACGGGCAATTCTTTCAACCAAGAATGATCATGTCGATAACCTGAATGACAAAATGATCGCCAGGTTTCCAGGCCAAGAAAGATTATACCATATTTTTGACTCAATCGAGGATGACTTGCAGAATAATTACACTATTGACTTTCTGAACTCGATCACACCAAATGGCTTGCCCCCGCATGTCTTGATACTAAAGGTGAATTGCCCAGTTATTCTGCTCCGGAACCTCGACCCTCATAATGGCCTATGCAATGGAACACGGCTTATGATCAGAGCCTTCCAGGATAATGCAATCGACGCAGAGATAGTTGGTGGTCAGCATGCTGGAAAGAGAGTGTTCATACCTAGGATCCCTATGTCTCCCTCGGATGACATCTCACTTCCCTTCAAACTCAAGAGAAAACAGTTCCCCATCCGTCTGAGTTTTGCGATGACCATTAACAAGGCACAGGGTCAGACCATACCAAACGTCGGTATTTACCTTCCCGAGCCTGTATTTTCACATGGCCAGCTATATGTTGCACTGTCAAGGGGTGTGTCAAGAAAGACGACACGAATTTTGGCCAAGCCTAACAAGGAGGTAGATAAATCCGGTAAAAGCACCAAAAACATTGTTTATAGAGATGTTTTAGAGGGATGAGGCAGGTGCGTACTTTGGTGTTTTCTTGGCATCTTTGTTTCTGTATCTATATAACTATACTTTTAGACCTAACATAATTGTTTTTTATTTGCAGGATTTGCTCAAGATCATGATATATAATAAGCATGAAAAAAGAAAGATGTCGATGCGATGGCCATAGGTCTGTATGATGGCAATAGGTCTATACCAAAGGCTCTATTACTGTAGCACTGGAACTCATATTTGGAGGAGATGCTTTCTGGATGATCAACATTATATATGTAAATTTGTAAGACATATCTCTGGTGTATGCGTGTGTAAAATAAGATGTTAAAAGTTCTCTGTCTCTGAGTTTACTTCTACTTTTTGTTACTCTCATCCTATCTGTTACAGGTTCAGGTCAATGTCATTGTCCATTGCAGATATTACCTGTCCATGTGCTCATGTATCTTATTTTGTTCAGACATGCTTCAGTTTCAATACGAAGATTGCTTTAGTTTATTAAAACTTTTTTTCCTAATGTTAAGTTAGTTAGAGTGTGAGACTGTTAGTCAACAAGTCGTCTCTTCTTTTGACTATATTTCATATGTATCAACAATACATAGCACTTACAAGAGATAGGCTCTTACTTGCGTGATACCATAAATTACCAGGTAAAATACACTGTGGATTGGCTAAAGACTGGTCAACAACTAGCCAAGCTTTCACCGCTCTACAACATAATTATCACCTAATTATATTGCCTAATGTATTAATTCATGTGAGAATTAAACAGAGAAGATTGATACACTTAAATAGTCAAGCCCAACTATACAGCCAAGACAAACCAACTCAACGGTATACTTTAAAAAAAAAGCTACCGCTAAGAAAAGGGTACAGCAACTTCTGTATACGTGGGCTATATAACCAAAATAAAAATAAAGTGTGAGACCAGAGATAAATCAACAGGATTAGCTTTAACATCTGTGTACGTGGGCAATATAACCAAAATAAAAATAAAGTGTGGGGCTAGAGATAAATCATGCATGTGGGCTATATATAACCAAAATAAAAATAATGTGTGGGGCCAGAGATAAATCAACGGGATTGGTTTTTTTAGGTTCATCAATGGGATTATATAGTAGCTCAATAAAGGATGATGGAGGCGTGATCCTAGCGATAGTTGTTTCCTTCCTGATGCTTTGGGGTCTGCTATAAATCAGCGGGATATTTATTAGGTCAATAAAAATATGATTGTTTCCTTCCTGATGCTTTGGGGCCTGCTATAAATCAGCGGGATATTTATTAGGTCAATAAAAATATGATGGACGCACGATTGTAGGGATTTTTATTTCTCATCCTCTCACTTTGGAATTACTATAAGAATCACGGACGTACATCCCTACTGTGATATAACCCTAGGATTTTTGTGCCCTGATAAAATCCCTCCCATCTCTCCTCCCCAGCGATCTCGCTGCCGCATTCCCTACCCTCCTCCACCCTGCCGACCTCCTCCAAAACAGATCTCTCCACTCACCACACGAATCTGCATATTGTGCATCGTTCTCAATGTCGGCGCCACCATCCCCAATGTCCTCTCCCAATCAATCTCCAACCATATTTGGTGCAACTGTCGATGCTATCAAAACGGTAATGATATATCTCTGTAACTTCATCCTATGCAAAGTTTTGTATCTAAAAGTGACATGTGTTTGTGTTTTCAAGAAAACATCGACACAGGGTCAAAGGACGAGGACACGGAGACTACGCAGATTGATGATGTGATAACCAGACTCAAGGACACATACCCTGAGTCGACAAAGGCAAAATAAGAACAAGCATTATATATTTTGAAGATTTTCACTTTTTAGTTTTTTAATATAAAACAACCATGATAATAAAAGAATAGTTTTCTATGGCTTGTTTATAGGAAAGCATCAATGAGGGACAAAAGGAACAAGCATTACCAACTAAGAAACCTGAGAATCAAGTGCTACAACATGAAATCATAATAGAGGGTCAAACAAATGTGCAAATTGAAGAGGCACTGACGATTAACAAGGATCTAAATGCAGAGTTGACGAAGGTGAGTTTTCGTTTTCCAATGTCCTTATATTCTAATTCTGACGGTATATAACATATCATATCTTCAAGATTTTCACTATCTTTTAAAATATTATATTGTGGGTTTCAGTTATGGAGTGAACAAGAATCAAGTGAAATAGCTGAGAACAGTGAACTAGAAAATATAACCGGCAAAGAGGAAACATATTCCAAATTGGCAAATGTGAGTTTTCTTTTCCTATTATAAATCTCCCCAATAATTCTAAGTCTCCATAGCGATAACTCGGTTTTATTTGTGTTCTCATGAATTATCCTACAAAGAAACAGGTCAACAAATGCTGGCAGCTCGGGAAGATAAATTAGCACAAACGCCTGATATAGAAGTACCGGAAACTATAGAGGAGGAGCTGGCATTGCCCGTGCAGATAAAGAAACATATGCGACGGCATAACAAGCCTAAGAAGACACAAGACTATGTGGTTTCTCCAGAAGGCACAAGACTTAACATTCTATGACTTGCTTTTTCCACAATTAATTTCTTCATTATTAGTAAATTTTATTACTTCCATTCATGACAGATTACACCTGCACCGGCGATGATTGGTCCGTGATTGAAAATATCATAAATGAACCAAACGAAGAAAGATATTTGGTGAGCATCGACGACGCATATGTAAAGAAGCGTGAGTTACTAAATCTCTTAACTCCCGAAGAATTCGTTGGCGATGAAGTAAGTACATATAGCTTTGCGAGAGGAAGATGCTATTTAGTATGAGTATCTGCTATCTCCTATAACCAATGTATGCACTCAAAATTGTAGATTATAAATGCATACATAAATTGCATAAGTGGTACAGACTATCTACAAGTGAGGGCGGGTGAAAGTGTGTTCTTAGAGAATGCATGTATCTCTAAAACGATAAAAAGTGGTAGCTGTCTGAAAGATGAAGTACCAGCATGGGTATTAAGGAGAGCCAAAATTTACTGGGAACATGATATGGTTAGTCTCATTTTTATATATATTACTATCAATTCAATTAAGGACTAATGTTTCTATAGATGGGACCTAAATAAACTAAAAACAATCTCTTTTTTCAGATATTCATGCCAATAAATATTGTAAACTTTCATTGGTACGTAGCAGTTATAAATGCCAGAAAACGATGTATCCAAGTGCTCGACTCGCTAGGCAGAGGAATGAACCGTAATGATCTCGCTGCAATGGTTAGTAATTAGACCCACTCCCCCAAATTTTCATATGATGATTTCTGCTATTTTTTCGCTTGTGATGCTAATACTTTATCCCTTATTATTCATGCAACAGCTAGCAGGACTGGAAAATGTATTGAAATATGCATCGCTCCACACGGAACTGAAGTCTGATAAGTGGAAGGACCTAAACATCACAACATGGCCAAGGGAAGAGTGTATTAATAGCAGCCTACAGACATATGGGTACACTTCGAACTCAAAGTAATAGATTTTTTTGTATACCACATTAGTCACAAGAAGTTTTTTGATAATAGTATGTGGGAGAGAGAGAGAGCATGTTTACGCACCTGATGATGCTCAGCCAAAGTGATACACAGCCTATGCTTGGTGGCAATACATTGCCAGAGATATCTAATCAATGGAAATTACCAGAGAAAAAATCTGCTCTAAGTTTTTTCTACATCCTAGGTCATACTTCCATGAGAATGATTTAAAACTGTAATAAAAGCATATGAGTAAGGTAAGTACAAGCAGACAAGTTTAATACTATATGCTTGATTCTTCCATGGATGAGGCTTACCGAAAGCCACAAATAGAATGTAAATAACATTGGTTGAGTTGGAGCGCCTACTTTCATCCTGAATGAAATAATGTAATAAAGCTTAGAAATAGTACCAATAGATCCAACAGATTCTCAAAAAAAGTATACACCTATAACATAAATATGATAGATCATCAAGAGCCTTGCGAGCAGATTTAATGACAACGAAAAATACACAATGACGAATTATATGATGTTTCCAATCGTTACATGATGTGTTCAATTATACTTCTCCTTCAAACATTTGCTTCTCAAGAAAATTTATGTACATTTGATTGTAACATTTATTAATATAAGCTTAATATCCAGCTATAATTAGAGTATGTGGCGACACTGATTTTAAAAATATACATTCTTGTACGCTAATTTATAAGTATATATTCATGCATGCATGTAGTAGTATATGGTATATATATATATTTCTAAGGATATGAAGATTTTTGGTATAGTATAATATGCCTAGATAGAATATAAGGAGGATGATCCTATTTGCTTTACATCAGGAGGTCATCGACTTCAGAACATTTCCTTTTTTTGTCCTTTCCAGAACAAGAATGTGAGGAGGAGGATCCTATTTGCTTTAGTTTTCAGTAGGTAGCGTAACGTCTTTCTATAATTGTTCTCAATTTTGTATCATGAAAATTCATAATCATGTAGGTCATCTTGTGGTCTCTGGATGTTAAATTTCATGGAGTATTTTACGGGAGATGTTTTATCCGACATTCCTGAACAGGTATATTTCAGTATGTATCATGATACTTATTTCGTGGTGTTTTACTATTTAAAAACTAACTCTAATTATTACTACTTGATAGCTTTATATGACACATTTTAGAAGAAAACTTGCTGTCATTTTGGTGGATTCGGGGTTGAATGACGATAATGTAAAAAATCGAGGATTGAAAGATGATAAAAGCAAGGAAAACTCAGAAAATCGCACAGATTGTTTCATTGTGGATAGACCCGCTAAAAAACTCAAACCATTGAACGACAAATCATTGGAAGTTGAGTTCATCTCGCAACCATGGATCCTTTCACCATCTTCCAATCCAACTGACGATGAATTAATAGATGAACTTTGCTTGTGCATTCTCTTGGCTGATGATATCCCTTCACTTGAGTAAGCCACGCTCTTTTAGTTCATTTTGTGTTCTACAAAATTCCTCTTACATAATTATTATAGTTGATGGGATTCTGATTTTCACAGGAGGGAATGGGTGAAAAGTACCAACCCTTATCCTATTAGTATAAATTTGAGACAAATAAAGAAAATATTAAAGAATGATAAATACATGGATGTTGATTGCTTTAACATGGCTGTACGGATACTAGCGTGCCATGACATCCAGCTTGTCAGAGATACGCCAGTTCACTACATGGATCTAAACTTCTGTGTAAGTTACTATACTCACATATTACAATTTACTTTATAATAATCATAGTACTAATGTTTTCTTATTATTATTTTAGTCGTTATCCCAATGTGCACGAGACCCAAGCCGTCGTGAAAATTTGGATGCTACTAGGTTGGTATAGTTGTTTGGTAGCTGGCCTGATAGTAATGAGTATCATATCTCAGAATGCAATGAGGTAATATTTTTCTTCTCCATAAGAGTGTTATATGTTTTTCCGATAAAGGCCACAAGAGTGTTATATATGGTCTTAATGATTGATAATTTGTAAATGACTGCATTATTACAGATTTTATTGCCTTGGGATATTCTTGAGATATTTCTATTGTTTGTCTTGGATAAAAAAAAAAGGTTGTCTCTATTTTGGAACCACTTCCAATACCTACTTTAGGAAAAAATATCCTTAAAACTATGGCCAACAATCTAAACCTAGCGCTCCAAGATGCCAACCCTGCATTCAAGCACCATATTTTTAAATGGGGATGCAGAACTCCTATTGTTCCGACAAACTCATACGGGTATGAATCTTGTTAATGCATTACAATCTTGAATGAGCCATTCAGCATAATATAACATTTCATACATGCAGTCCTTTATCGGGTTATTTAGTTTTTAATCTCATGCACTCATGGAACGATGGAGCGCTACATTTTCCGATACCCATGGTGAGTATTTACACCTGCTCATTTGCATATACGATGCACATGGTTTTTTATAATAATGTTTGTATAATGGATATGTAGGATGATATTGAACTGAGGAGGCGTTTTGTGGTTCATATTTTAAAGTATGAAGGGAATGAGGCTCTGAAGAATATCCCAGAGATGGAGCGCAACATTATAGAGCGCATAAGTAGATGGACCTTCAAGAGATAGATATCATTATTATCAAAGAATAAATAGTAGACAGTGTTTTTCTATGTGGCAAGAATATCCCATTTCTATGTATTGAGAGCAACCATAGCATGATTAATTATATTTTTCAGTGTAGCAAGTGAACTGAAAAAAGTAATGTGTAGTCGAGAACCTCAGAGTATATTTATTATTGCTTGGCAACTAATCTGCCGCTTCACTACGCGGTGTTCATCTTTATATATGTCACAATATATGGTTCTTTTGAATTTCATGATATGCATATTCATAGGATAGTGAACAACCAACTGGTAGATACCATCACCCAACGGCTTACTTTGTTGTAGAAACAAAACATACTATTATATTCAATGATGCCCAAGACCCTAGATGCTATGTTAGCAGCTTGCAAAACATCCACAACATGAGTGAGAAATAAAATGGATGAAACAAGCTTACCTTGTAGTTCTGCTGCTGTAGCCAAGAGTTATGTGTACTCATTCAGTGTAGTGCTTTCCGTATAACTCTATGATTTCTTCCAAACACTTAAATGTAATTATTGTATCTGCAGAATTGACAACTACTGATAAGCATTTAGAAACGTGTTGACCTTGGATCTTTCAATTCCACTAGATTTCATGAATTCAGAGATATCACACACCTATTTAAATAGTTAAAATGCATGAAACAAATTTAGCCTTGCAAACTATTTTCATACTTTGATAGTTCAGTAAATGGTGAAGGAACGTACATCCCGCATAACTTCATTGCCAACACATCCTGCTAAGTCCCAAAACTATAACCACCATCCAGTATAACTGAATTTTTCAAGGCTTCTTTCAAGATATCCAAGAAATTTCTTGGGTCATTGGCTTCGCCTGAACTTTACAGTGCTTCCAACATCTACAGATCGAGTTCATCACCAAATGTCAGAAACAGACAAAGTTTATTTTTCCTATCCTTCATTGTGCAATAAAAAAATCATTTGTCGGACAGGCTTCTCCTACAGAGACATACATTCTTTCATTTCAGTTCAGAAAATAAAACAAACAAATCCTTTTAAAAAAATTCATTTTTGGCTTTAACAAAATCAATACAGAATGTTGTTTTAGGCTTTAGCAAAATTGAAGTTGTTTTATGGATTAGAAACATTAAACATGTACTAAATGGTTGGAACTCGGTAATTTTGGGCATGGCATAGATAAATATATTTTATGGCATGCACACTTGTGTACAATAAAATAGATTGCGGATGCTAAAAGATCTTGACAAAGCACAACAATGAATAAATAAAATTACAGCAGGTTTAAATGACAAGTAATTGTACATAGCATGATAAGAATAATTACCCAGCTCCATCTATTGTTGCATAACCATTCTCCAATACTATCAGAGCTGGTCTCCTGCCAATAGCAACTTGCTGAGCATATGACATAAAATAATTGGGCATTCTCCCTGGGTCTTCACCAAGGTATCCACTCAGATGAGCCCCAACAGGATTGAAGTTCCTAAATAGAACGATCTTCCATTTAGGACATGTACTGTAGATATCACCGCAAATATTTTCAACAACAAGCTACAATAGTTTTTAAAAATTTCAGTCAGTTTAAAGATCTTGTGAGCCTACAAAACTTAGACACAGAAATAAAAATGAATGCGCCAAGACCTTGGTTTTTTCATATAGACTGTTTGGAGTCAGAGGAAACTCTTCTCTGTAGGGTGAGTCCTTGGGTGATCCATAAACTACAGCTGATGATGAGAACACCAACTACAAGATTTGAACACATACGAAAACACAGGAACACCATGTCAGTGCCAAAGAAATATTGCTGACACCAAAATATTCCGTATTAAAATCATGCATACATACAGTAGAGAGTGTTAAAAGTTAACAAGCACACCACACCCATACTTAGCGATGCTTCTCCACATCCTTTCTTTCATTAAATCTAGCCAAATATATGCCAATTGCCAAGTATTGTTCAAAATCAATTCACCCCACAATCTAGCTAAATTTGTACAGATTCATAACATATCCTAAATTTGTAGCAAAGTCAATTCACCCCCATAATCTCACAAAAATACGAAGGTACGACAAACTGCACATGCATCTCTCGCTACAGTTGCAAGCTTGCTCTAGAAGGATTCAAGTACGCGTTGTCCAATTGTCACAAATCTCAAAAGAAATTGTGTGATATATAGCAATTTATCCAAGTAAATGACAAAGTACAAATCACAAAGAATCACAATTAATTGGTCAAGGGGAAGTCAGAAAATACATACATGCGTAGCGTAAAGCGTCGACTACCACCGCAGATCAACACCATCTACTTGGAAGGGCGTCGACCATCCGCTGGATCAAGGGCTTCCTCGCCAGCGTCCCTCAACGATTGCTCCGGTTCATCTGTTTGTAAAGCAAGAGGAGGCCGGCGTCATGAAGCCCTCAAACGTGCGGTGTCCTGGGCGCGAATCCGAAGCAATCCTGGTGCACGCCTGCGCCTCCGCCTCTATTGGTGCCTATCTCTATTTCGCCCGAGAGCAAGCCCAGATCGAGTCCCTCCTCAGGCTCTTTGGCAACCGGAATCGACGAGGATGGGCGGAGAAGAGGAGGGGCGCGCGATTCCTCGCGCTGGTGGTGAGGTCCGTGGGGATGCAAGCGAGGGACAGTTTGACGAGATCAAGAGAGGGAACTGGGGACTAGGCGAGTGGGGGCGGCGAGGAGAAAGCGGAGGGGCGCCGGACCTCGCCATGGAGGTGGAAAGGTAGGTGAGGTTAGAGCGGCGGGGAGACAGTGAATGGGACCAGGAGCTCACGGGCAAAGGTGAGGAGAGGAGGTGCCATACCTACAAGGCGCTCGTGGCGGAAAGACATGGGAGGTGGCCTAGGACGTCACCGGGGCGGTGGATACTGGATAGGTAGGTGAGGGAAATGGAGAGGGAGCTACGACCTATGGTTGGCATACAGAGTGGAGTGTGACTTTGTGAGTTGTGACCGTGTGATGGTGAGAGAGAGATATCAGGGGTGGGTTTGCAATTTTTTTGGGGGATCTTACACTTGAGATAGAGCTCGGGGGCCGGTTGGTAATTTTTTCTTTGGGGACCTTTGTGTAAAGTTCTGGCACTGGTGGCCGGTTTCATACACTCCTGGTCATTGGTAAGATGAACCGCTACATTTTGCAATACCATTTCTGAAATGAAGCACTATTGATCGCATAAATAGGTGGACCTTCAAACCAGAATTATCAATGAATAAATGGATTTTTAATTCCACTCCTCTTGTTCATCGGACATTTTAACTGATTTCAGCAAAAAAAAAAACTCTATAAAAGAAAAAAAATCTACAAGACATGTTTATATTATAGATTTATAAGGCATGCGTTACACATGCACACTTACTAGTATTCCAAAAAAACCGCGCCAAAGTTGAATTTTAGGACACACCTTCTAACTACACCTATTTCGTTCCACTCGCCGTGGGCAATTAGGTTCTTCTAATACCATTTTTTAGAGGAATATACTTTAAAAAAATTATTCATAGCAACCTTGAGTATACTAGATGAAAGTAGCTCTTGTATTTATTGAACTCGAGCATGACCTGACATCTGACAAGCCTGACATACAAGCTATGCGTTCTTTTTTTTTAATTTCTTTACAATTTGCCTTGTGCATGCTCCATCAGTCCTGAGGGTATCATGCATGCCAACTTGCCAAAAATCTTATGTGTCATAATAATTAATGAAGAAAGAGGTGTTTAGAATATTATACTCCTCCGTCACGGTTTGGAGGGCGTTTTAGAGAGATTGTTGGAACCTAGGTGGATGCTGATTGGGGCCAGATTTGTGGCAAAAACATGCGCCCATTAATTATTCGGCGTCCTATTAAACGTAATTACTCAATAAAAATAAGGAGTTTAGACGCATGCATTAGTGGAGTTGCATGCAAGAATTAATTCATTGGCTGCATGGAGTAGAAAATGAGGAGGAAAAATGGAGCATTAATTATATAATTAAGTCTAACGCGCCTAGGAGGAGATAAGTTTTAGAAACACATGATTTTTATAAGACGCCCTACAAACCGTGACGAAGGGAGTAGGTAGGTACCGTATCATAGTACGTAAAACTAGAAATCATAATGACAACTAAATTTTATACATATATTTTATATAAATATACTATAAATCAATAAATATACCACTATTATAATATTACTATATAATACAATACATTAAAAACATTGTATCATACACTGGTATCGTATGCATGATAAATACTTACACTGTAACCAGCCTGAATCTACCAACCAGATAGACAGACGCCTGCGCTAAGACTGACAAGTTCCCCTCGTGTTCGCCGAAGCAAACCCCGAGCAACCCGGCGACGATGGCTGGCGGCGGCGTCCTCGACCTGGAGCGGCACTTCGCCTTCTACGGCGCGTACCACAGCAACCCGGTAAACGTGTTCATCCACGCGCTCTTCGTCTGGCCCATCCTCCTCACGGCCCTCCTGCTCCTCCACCTCACCGCTCCGTCCCTGCACTCCGCCGCGGTGGGCGCCGCGATCTACGGGGCCTTCTACATCTCTCTCGACCGCCGCTCGGGCGCCCTCGCTGCTCTTCTCTGCTTCCTCTGCTGGGCTGCCAGCGGCGCCCTCGCCGCCCGCCTCGGCTACTCGGTCGGATGCAAGGTTACAGAACCCCGTCCCCCTTTTGGTCTGTTCCTCTGATTGAGCTTCTTCTGGTGATCTCCCTTGTACGTATATCCTTCTCGGATTGGGGCGTATTTTGCACCTTGCTTGTAGGATCGGCCACTCTTTTTTCAGTTACTCTAATTGTTGACCCAAGCGTCTACCCCCTACGAAATTCATGACCCGGTTTAGGTTTTGTTCGTGCAGTGCAATTCTTGCTTCAATTTGCAGTTTTGACATGCCACGGGTTACTGGTAGAAATATGTTTTTCAGTTTGTCCCTTGAAGAATTTTGCTTAGCTCAGTTGTCACCGAGGTACTGGTAGAGTTATAGTTTGTTGATTAGGTTATGTTGTCTGAGTTTTAGTTTAGTTAGAAGAAATATCTCAGATCTAAGGATGGCAGTGGGGTACCCTCTACCCTCTTCAGTACAAAAAAAATGAACTAAATTTTGACAAATCATCACTTTTTGATAAAACCAGTTCATTTGTTTGAACTAGACTAAAATTGAGGGTACCCTCTACTCTACCCTCTTTAGTACAAAAAAATGAACTCAGTTTTGACAAATCATCACTTTTTGATAAAACTAGTTCATTTGTTTGAACTAGACTAAAATTGAGGGTACCCTAAAGGTTTCAAACTGCCATCTCTACTCAGATCAAGTGGTGCTGGCTTCCAGATGCTCTTTTTTAGCTAACATGGTGATATTTTAGTGAATTTGTGCTGTCTAATTGTGATCTCTTTGGAAACTCCTGCTGGTAAGGGACGTAGTAATTAGGGATCAGGGATGATAACCTATCTCCCAATCTTAGAGTGTCAGTTAACTGTACTGAATCCACATGAGTACACTATATTACCAGTTCCTTTTTGTGTGGCCAAAGTTCTAATCCAATTTGCTGTTGTGCGGTTGTTATTATGTTAGGGGTCATCGGTCTTCGTGCTTCTCTGATTTGGTGTATTGTGATAGGTTATGAGAAGAAGAATTTGCAATTGGAATAATCAGGCCACGCACGCTAAATTTCATTAGTTGGAAAAGAAATTTTGAGAATTCGTGATTATTTGCTGTTGACCATCTTGTTCGAACAGCATCGAGTACGAGTAGCCAAAAATTTGCTTTTCATTTAAAAAGAAGGTTCAAGTTATCTCTTGATGCCAACATCAATACTTTGTGAAGAAACAAACTATGCTGAAAAGATGAAAGCAGCTTAAGACTCTTTTGATAACTGAAAATGTATACATACTACAAAGCAGTCATTTTGAAAATTGAAATGCATCATAATAATGTATAAAAACTAGATAACAAGTAGCAAAACTTGTGGTTGCCTGTGATGAAATTACTGGCAGAAGATGACACTGTTGACTTACTTATCGACACGTCAAGGATTCTGTCTTTGTAGTGAAGCAGAGAAGTTATATTCTGTAGCTCCTATTAGGGCTCATCTTTAAAAAGTTATGTACCTGTTGTAGAAACTTCAGAATGGATTGTACATATCCGATCTTTGTTCATGGTTGATGCACCAGCTAGTTGAGCTACCTGTAACCCACAAAAAAAACACTGCACTGGATGTTTGCTTGCTCCATCTACTCCTAACTGCACGTTAACGGTCACTACACATGGTATTTATTAATTAATCGCCTGTGATAGCAAGAAGGTGTCACATGTCATAGCGTGTTTATTGCTCCATGGCTTTGGGGCTTATCAGCTAATTCTGCTGCACCTACAGAATTTACTGTTCTTTTGATCCGGTCTCAGTGGGTCTAGGTCAGTGAGGCTTAAAGTTTCAGAAGCTAGACTGCAGGTGCCCACATGAGGGATCTCGCTTCTTTCTTATCTTGTGAAAGTTTGATCCTTATTTTCGGATGAAGGATGATGCATAGTTTTCTGTTCAAGATGCTCCGTTAGCTGACAAACAAGAAGTTCAGAAAACATAAATGAAACGTATTTTTTGTTCACAGGTGGCACTGGTAGCTCAGCTGTTCTGCTGGACTATGCAATTCATTGGCCATGGAGTTTTTGAGGCAAGTCTCCATCATGCTATTAGGGTTAAGATAAGCACTAGTTGTATAAAATTATTTCCCAAGGATTATATACTTGACACTTAATATGATTGCAGAAGCGAGCGCCTGCTCTACTTGACAATCTTGTCCAGGCTTTCCTGATGGCCCCATACTTTGTGCTTCTAGAGGTAAAACATTCATCATCATCGCTCCGTTGCCTCCCTGATGATCGACAACAGGATTTACCTGACGAGTCATGATAATCTTCTCATTTGCTTCAGATTCTTCATAAGTTTTCTGGGTACGAACCGTATCCTGGCTTTCATGCCAAAGTACAGAAGATGATTGACGCTAACCGCAAGGAGTGGGAGGACAAGAAAGCAAAGAAAAGGACCTGAGATGTGACCCAAGAACACTCCTGATGACATGTCTGTTGCGTAACAGTGTAAGATGAGATCCACCATGTTTTGGCTCTCTGTGTTGCTGAAGGTAAACTGAACAGTGGACAGATGTTGTCGTGAGATGTGATCAAATCAACTGACTCCTGTTGCTATGTTTGCTGTGTAACAGTATAAGATGAGATCCACCATGTTTGCTGGTCTGTTGATGTTACGGAAGATGAACTGAACATATTCAATAATATTGTCCAGGTACATGAACAAGTCATGATGCTGCATTTCTGTGCTTGTTGAATTGTTGTAGTAGTAGTATAACAAAAATAAGATGGTATCCATCCTGTTTGCTGTTGAGTTTGAGTTAGTTAAGATAGACTGAACAGTGGAGTGATATACATTTATGAATCAAATTCTGGTAATGTGCCTGTGTAAATTTGACAAGCGGAGATGATGTGCCCGGCAACCAAGTTTTATTTGTACTATAGAAGCCCAAACTGCCAATCTGCTATGTCTGGCTGTCTGTTCTCGCACGGTGCTTTCTTTCTGTCTGTGGCTGCTCTGGTGCCCAGATCAAGCTCAGCGCAGCTCGTCGTGCGTGGAGCATCTAGCGCTGGCCTGCTCACGAGCCGATGCCGGTTTCAATTGCTTTGAAATGGTCCGGAGAACCTCATGGCGCAGCCTGACTGACGGCTCGAGCACCAGGGAGTGAAATCCAGTTGGTTGGTATTTTTCTTCAGCAAGCAAAGCATCTACAGTGCTAGACTCCATTAGTTCACCAATCATGTTGTAGTAGGCGATAAAGAGTGCCACTGCCGGAGGAAGACAGACTATTCTGGTTTCAGTCACGCACTGAAACTGTTCTATTTAGACAGTTCATATCTGTTCACCTTCAGACATTTCACTGACGATATATTTTATTTTTTTGCAAAAAAAAAGTGTGACGGGAGTTGCATGGAACATTTTTTGATCATGATATTCAAAAGCAAATTCCTTGTAGGGGGAAAGAAGCAAAATGTAGCATGTGTCTTAGTATTATTTGTGCAACTCAGGTAGACATATAAACGGTGGCTAATTTCACCGAGTACCTTTTACTTGTCGCTTTGCGCATTGACATAGTCTTCAATACCCACATCTGACAATTGCATTTTTCGCTTCAAATTATAATAAATAGTATTCTAGCTCTAATCGTGTGTTTGTGACAGGTGACACTTTGAACAGTATTTGGTTATTCCAGATTTGGAGCACATTAAACTCTGACCATATATTCACAGACCACTTCATCATAAAATTTAATATAGAGTGGCTATCTTCACTTTCTGCTGATATGAGCATCGCATTCTAAATAAAACCACACGGCCTCGTGCAACAGAAGTAACAGTATTTTACATGGAACAGAACTAGTACAAGGGTCCAGAAGTGTCCAAGGCATGATGAGCACTGCAGATCGGAAGTGGTTGAGATCTTTCCTAGTCATCTTGCAAGTAATAATTCTGTGATTTGTCACAGTCCCACAGAACAAACAAACATGCATTGAAGATTCAGTAATACGTATGGTCAGCAATACGACCATATCTGCGTTTTTTATATCTTGAACGATCTGACGTATCTGGTGACATTTTCGATGTTTGTTCCTTCATGTGGCCTGTACTTCTTCAGAAACCGCAGCCCGTGACGAGGTGTACAGAACAACTTTGTTTGAACCCCGTGTATTTTATTACTAGTAGCATTTGACAACCGTTTGGCTATGAAACTGGATCTCTGATGCCGGTACTATCTGAACAAGTCAATTGCTCAAAGCCTCCGCGCAACCGGTCAGAAGTCAGAAGCAACGGATATTCGCTGAGTACGTATATGCAGCACCGCCAGATTCAGGTCAATGCTCGCTGAGTACGTATATGCAGCACCGCCAGATTTTACATTCGCAACAGCTCATGGACATTTTTTTTGAAACAAGGCAAAACAGCTCATGGAGATTTCATTTGGCGCCCTGATCAGCATCTTGTTCAGAGTAATATGTATATTTTTTTCTTGGGCAGTGCCAACGATTATAAACTATTCTGATCTAAACCAACAGAACGTAGCTTATTTCTTTTTTTGCGAATGAACCAACAGAACATAGCTAGGTGCCTATCCAGGTACTCTGAACTTCCGATGAATGCAGGTTTACCAACTGCTACTCCACCTTGTGAGCAATCATTGGCCCCCTTGACCTATGAGGTTTCCTACAATTTTGAACCACTACCCAGCATGGCACTTTTTATATATGCAAAAGTCGTGGTCCGTTTAGATCCTTGATAAAAGCATCTTTACTCGCCTACCCAGAACACCGATCCGGACGTTTAATTTAAGTCTAGACGCCGAAAATCGGTCTAGTCGTGTAACCAGGGACCTGTTTTTGTCCGGATTTCGCCAAGTTTGGTCCGGACTACCCAGACCATTACCGGGTCCCGGATATGCACTGGGAATGTCGGACGCAGCGAACTTGGAGAAAAAAAACGAAGCGGCGTGTGGACCCGCCGAGTCGTCGTCCTCCACGGAACCACGCGGCGACCGTTGGGCAATAACTGCCCGTCGCTTCGGCCACGCGTCGACGAAGTACGACGCCATCGCCGCCGCCTCGGCTCCCACGAAGGACAGGCGGGCACTAACTTCACGTCGTTTCTCCTTTTCCCGCCCTAGCCGCTACACCGCTCCCGCCCTCGCCGCCCCTCTCGGCCTATATAATCAGGCGTCATCGGCGGCTCATTTCACTCACCTCCGACGCTCCTCCACAGCTCCCCAACTCCGGCGAACTTCGAGTTCCCTTTTCCGGCAAACCATGGGCGAACGGTACCCCGGCGATCCGACTACGGCGAATGGCTTCGGCCGCCGCACCCTCCAGCCTTGGGAGGCACGGATGTTGTACGAGGCGGGCTACATGGCGCCGCCAGATATCCGCCTCCCAGGCGGCTGGAGGCTTAGTGATACGTCGGAAATGTATCTATAATTTTTGATGCTCCATGCTTGTTTAGTATCTACTTTGCTTTTCTTTGTCTACACTTTAAGGTGCTTTTTACATGTTTTCTGGTACTAACCTATTAACAAGTTGCCACAGTGCCAGTTGCCTGTTTTCTGCTGTTTTTGGTTTTAGAAAAGTTAGTAAAGAAATATTCTTGGAATTGGACGGGACAAACGTCAAAGTCAATTACTTTCCGTGGAGAACAAGAAGTCCAGAGGGGAGACGGAGAAGCGGGCCAGGACAACCAGACCCCCCTAGGCGCGGGTGGGCCCTGCCCTGTGCCTAGGAGGGTGTGGCCCCTCTGGCCGCCTCCTCGGACTCCCCCTTCGCCTATAAGAAGCCCCCGATGCAGAAATCCTAAGAACCCGATTAAATCTCCACAAAATCGTCTGTAGCCGCCACCATCGTCCCTAGATCGGGGGGATCTGAAGTTCTTCCTGGCACCCTGCCGGAGGGGAGATCATCCCGGAGGCCTTCTCTTTGGTATGATGCGTGAGTAGTTCCACCTTGGACTATGGGTCCATGTAGTAGCTAGATGGTTGTATCTCCTCCTTTATGCTTTCATGTATAGATCTTGTGAGCTCCGTTCATGATCAAGATCTAATCTATTTGTAGTCATTCATGTTGTGTTTGCGGGGATACGATAGATATTGAGATTATTATGTTGGTTTGATTAATAGTTTTGTCTTTATGATTCTATCATGTCTGTGTTGTTTGTGATCTTGCATGCTCTCTGTTGTTAGTAGCTATCTTGGCCAAGTAGTTGCTAGTGACTCCAAGAGGGAGTATTTATGCTCGATAGTGGGTTTATGCCTCTAGTTTCCAAGGGAAGTGACAATAATCTCTTTGGTTGTAGATGTGTTGTTGATACTAGGAAGAAAACAACGGTCTCTTGTTCATGGAACATGTGGACTGTTTACCTTACACACTTTGCTTAAAGCAGTTGTCTGTTGCTTGCAACTTAATACTGGAGGGGGTTCAGATGATAACCTGAAGATGGACTTCTAGTCATAGATGCAGTTAGATGGCGGTCTATGTATCTTGTTGTATTGCACAATCAAATCTCATAGGATCTTTCTGACTAGTAATTGTATTGTTATGCCTTGCTCAGTTCCTGTCAATTGCCCTGCTGTAATTTGTTTACCCTTCATGCCAAGTTGTTTATCTAAGGAGAGCACCTTTAGTGAACTATGGACCCCGGGTCCAATCTTTACCATTGATACATCTTCCACTGTCACTTGTTTACTTGCTGCAAACCATTACCTTCCACACCATACGTTTAATCCTTTGTTACAGCAAACCGGTGAGCTTGACAACCTCACTGATTCGTTAAGGCAAAGTCTTGAGTTTGTGTTGTGTAGGTATCCCCGTTGCTTGCAACACCTGTGTGACGTTTCCTTCCTCCTACTGGTTCGATAACCTCGGTTTCTTACTGAGGGAAACTTGATGTTCTGCTGCTTCACACCTTGCTCTTGGGGTTTCCAACGAAGCGTCCCACGACAAGTGCTGGGCATCATCACTCAGCGCCGGTGGGATCCCTATCCCGTCGGAACCGAAGCCCGAGGAGCTCGAGGAAGAGATAGCGGCGGCCATCACCGCCATGGACGACCCCGAACTCATCGAGGATCCAGGCAACTATGTGTTCTGGGAATAGTACCTCGCCGACCGATGGGAGCAGGCGCTCGCCCGCCACGAGGGGCCGCCAGGCTCGCCGCCGAAGAGGAACAACGCGGTTGGGCGCCGCCGCTTTTGGAGCGCTCCCTTGCTCACACTCGCCGCCGTGCTGGAGCACATCCACAACGGCAACGAGCCCCGCCTCGCCTTCCCCCGCAACCCAACATCGATGGTCAGGTCGGGGAGGCGCCCTCCGGCCAACTAGATGCCGAGGAGAATGGCCAGCCTCTCCTCGTCATCCTCCCACTCGGCCAGCGCAGCGCTGGTGGCTTCGCCGCCCCTCTGGCCCGTTAAGCGGGAGCCGGTGACGCTCGTCCGTTCGCTGCCGAGGACCAGGTCCCGCGGCATCGTCATCAACAAAGGGGGGCGCTCTGACGCCGACCATCGGCCGTCTCCGCCTTCGCAGGCGGAAGCCAGAGCCGCAGGACTGGGCGGTGCCGGTCGACGAGGACGTGTTTGCCGTCAATATGGCGGTAGAGGAGTCCCTCCGCGAGGCAGCGCCACAGCCGCCGATGGAGCCGTCCTCGCCAAACATCCTGGAATGGTCAAGGATGGACTGGGAAGAGACGGCGGGCGTCACCGCCCTGCAGAGGCGACGCCGTGCTGGTATGGCGCGTCCTGCCTACCAGAAGCGCCGCTCGTCGTGCTCGATGGCGACGACGAAGCCGGCCCTTCCTACTAGCCGTGGAGGTGCAGCGACCGGCCAGGGAGCTCCGTCATTAGCCGAAGCGGCAGGCATTTACGACGGCAAGGATGATGGCAGGGCCGACCCCGGCTACACGGCGTTCTACAACTTCCGCATATACACTACTGCAAAATAGGCTATCAGTGACATGCTAAAAACGGCCATTAGTGACAGGCAAAGCGCCTGTCACTAATGACTAGTCACTGGTATAGGTTACCAAAGGATGTGCAAGTGCTCACATCACTAGTATGTGTACCAGTGACAGGCATTTATGCATGGCAGTCACTAGTATGTGTATACTAGTGACAAGCAAAAGAGATGTGTGTCACTGATTGAGATCAAAAACCGCAGCCATGTGGGTATTTGTAGTGACAGGCCAATTAGCTTGCCTGTCACTAGTTTGAATTTCGGCAATAAAAAAATATGTTTTTCACGAATGTCTCAGATAGCACAATAAGATGTTATAAGAATATAAAATGCATTCTCCACGAACATTCCGGATATCACAATAAAATGGTGTACCAATGATACTCACGTAAATCAATATGGCATAATATTTGAACAACCAACACACTGCCTATCATAGACTAAGGACGAATAGTATGTTGATGAGTTATCTAGGAAGCAGCTTGGACTCCAAAAAAAACACCACTACAGTACATATATCATGGTCATATGCATAGTTGCAACTTTCTTTCACTATTCTACATTTCCATCATGTTGTTGAGGTACAAATTCCTTCATTACGTCTTCCTTGTATGGACCTGAATCGTGCATGACATTGATGACGTGCTTAACCTGATACAAACAAATAAATGAGCATATAATTATGAGCAATGGCACATCGTGTTTATAGCCTAGTGGCTGGAAATAGAGTACAGCTACCAAATGCCATGAAATGGACGTAGAGGTTATGTAGAAGACCTTATGTCTTAATATTTGAAATCAACATTTATTCATTTTCTCGGCTGGTTAGCATTCATTTGTTTTTTATGGGATACACATTCTATTTTGCATCATGTGTGTTCTGTCATTTCAGATAGAGAAAGAAGAAAAGAAACTAAAAGCGTGCATACTTGGCACTAACAGGAGAATATACACCTGGTCATTTTTATCTTCGTCTTTGTGATGCGTTGTGGTACTGTTCTAGAGTATAAGCACAATATGGTTACACTAAAAAATGAATATTACCGAAGGCTTTACCGCATAAGGATAATGTTATAATGTTTCTAGTATAGATATATATATAGTGGAAATGTTTCTACTAGTATAGATATGCCAGGTTATTTATATTAGGTAGTCAACTTAAAATAGTATTCCACATGATTGGCACTAGAAGACACAACAATTGGAGAATAACATCATACATGTCATAAACTAGGATTGTACGACAACCGGCCATCCACATGCTCACTTATCATGATCACTATGCAAAATCCAATTTTAATTGTGTTATTTCACAGTGAAATATAAGTAAGAGACTCAACATGAACATTGACTTGATTCTGCATCACATAAGACAATTGCACAATGGATCAGAAAGTACTATTGAAACCTTTAGGGTGGTGGTGTGGGGGGACTGAGCGGAGCCCTTGAATTCAGGCACCTGAGCAAGAAAGCAAACAAATGTATGAGCTTGGAATGATCCAAATATATTAACCAAATACATAAGG
The DNA here is from genome assembly GCA_023614405.1 of Avena insularis. Classification (NCBI taxonomy): domain Eukaryota; kingdom Viridiplantae; phylum Streptophyta; class Magnoliopsida; order Poales; family Poaceae; genus Avena; species Avena insularis. Next base: position 361,754,318 of record CM042695.1, on the reverse strand, counting down.
CTCCGTTTGGATGTATGTATTCATAGGCTTGGCATTGCATTCCTTCCAATATCAAAATCTTGGCATATTCGCATTGAGATTGAATATCAATATTTCTGTTTGGGTGTTTAGGTATTTGGTGCCAGGAATTGATACAAAGGTTGAATATCAAATCGTGTTTGCATGGTCAAGTGATGAATTGCATTTGTACTAGCATGGTGTAGGGGTTCGTAGCATGGAAAACAAAAATTTTCTATCGCATACAAACAAACAAGCCAAGATCTATCTACTAGATTGCAGCAACGAGTCGATGGAATAACTCACCCTCGAAGATTCCAAAGTGTTTAACGAGAGCAGATTCTCGTGGGTGATGTAGTCGCATTTCTTCCGATCTCAAGATCGCAGAGACGATCCTTCCCAAGGTTTCAGCGCCCCGCAATGGGTCACACGCTCGAGATTTCGACGAAGACCTTCCTCTCCTTGTTCCAAAGAAAATGGAGGTTGTAGCACTCTCCTCGTGATTCCTAAGAAGACAACGGCGTGGTACCGAGGTAGAGGGAAATCCCAGGCTTCGCCAAGCCGGTGCAGTATGGTGGAGCTTATGAGAGAGTCTATGAGTGGTCTAGTAATTATTCACACAAATTAGAGGGCTCTAAACCAATTAGAATTCTCTAAAACGAATATCTATAAACCGGGGTCGAGATCTAGGGATTAGTTTAGAGTATAGGAAACTTGTGTCTAGGAGGGAGCCCCGCCTCCTTATATAGGTTGGAGGGCTGGCGGCCAAGGGAGGAGTTCCTCCCAACTCGGCCTTGGGAGGTGCGCCGCCAAGGGAGGAACCTCCTCCAACTCGGCCTCCACCTCTCCTCCTCTTTTCCCACTTCCCAAAATCGCTGCTTTGACTTTCAAACTAGCTGCTTGACTTTTCAATTTAGGATTTATATAAATCCTTTATTTGGGACAGCAAGAATACTTAGTACATGATGCAATCATTCCAATATGTAATGACACATTCATGTACCCCTTCCCCCCCGGAGTGCCGGACATTCCGGGACCTTCTAGAATGTTCCCGATGAAAACACCTAACCATTCCCCAACTCAAACGGAACTTTCCTTATATGAATCTTATTCTCGGACCATTCCGGATCACCTCGTGATATCCCGGATCCCATCCGAGACCAACAACATTCACTCTCTTTCATAATACCATAACTACTCAAACAACGTCAATCCTTATGTGTCTCCTACGGTTCGTGAATTATGCGACATGATCGAGACACTTCTCCTAACAATAACCAATAGAGGAATCTGAAATTCATATGGCTCTACATATTTCTACGATTACTGCATCGAATGAACCACTTACATACGATACCAATTTCCCTTTGTCTCACGATATGTTACTTATCCGAGGTTATGATCATCGGTATCTCCGCATACCTAGTTCATCCTCGCATCGATAAGTACTCTTTTCTCGCTCCTGATATGTGATCCCTTGTGACCAAGTCACATGCTTGCAAGCTAATTGGATGACATTTCACCGAGAGGGCCCAGAGAATATCTATCCGTCATGTGGATGGACAAATCCCACTCTTGATCCATGTGTTTCAACCAATACTTTCCTAACACTCAATGCCACCTTTATAGCCACCCGTTACGGTGTGGTGTTTGATGACATCAAAGCATCCATCCAAAGAAAGGCAATATGCATGATCTCATGGTCGAAGGAATTAGGTTACTATGTATCGTAAAGCATATAGCAATTGAACTATTGAAATGACTTGATCTTTATGCTACGCTTGTCTATAGGAGTATGTCCACCATATCATTCTCCTAACGATATGATCTTGTTGTTGATAACATCTCAATGTTCATGACAAAGAAACCACATCATCAATCAACCAACAAGCTAGTGAAGTATAGAGGCTATACTAGGGACTTCAAATTAGGTTTACAAATCACACAAGTATTAATGGTTTCCTTGTTAATACTATTATAGCATGAATGTAAACATTTATCATAAACACAAATATATATAATAATAACTACATTTATTATTTCCTCTAGGGCATATCTCCAACAGCCTCCCACTTGCACTAGAGTCATCTAATCTAGATTACATGGTAATATACCGAACACCCATGGCAGTTTGGTGTTGGTCATGTTTTGCCCTGGAGAGGTTTAGTCAATGATCCGCCACATTCAGATCATGTGTACTTTGCAAATCTTTATATCCCCATCCTGGATATGTTCTCGAATAGCGTGAAACGCTTGATATGCTTCACTTCTTGTGTGACCTTGGTTCTTGCGCATTGGCTATGGCGCCCATGTTATCACAAGAGATAGACATTGGGTCCAGCGACTTGGAACCACACCCATTCTGTAATGAACTCTTTCATCCATATCGCTTCTGTGAAGCCTCCAAGCAGCCATGTATTCCGATTCATTGAAGATCTCGCCACAACGCTTTGCTTCGCTCCTCCAGCCTAATCACTGCACCATTCAAAATAAATACGATATCCAGATTGTGATTTAGAATCATCCGGATCGGTGTTCCAACTAGCATCGGTAACCATTAACAACGAGCTGTTCATCACCTCCATAAGAAAGAACCATATCCTTAGTTCTTCTCAAGTACTTAAGGATGTTTTTGATCATTGTCCAATGATCCACCTCGATCACTTTGATATCCGCTAGTTAGACTAACAAAGATATGCGATGTCGGGTCTAGTACATAGCATGGCATACATTAGAGATCCTATGGCTGAGGCATAGGAGTCTTACTCATCTTTTCTCTATCTTCGCCGATGTCGGACTTTGAGTTTTACTCAAGGTCGATATAAACATGGGCAAGAACCCTTTCTTGCTATCTTCCATTCCAAACCTCTTTAGAACTTTGTCCAAATATGTACTTTGTGACAATGATATTTGGCTTCGATCTATCTCTATAAATCTTTATGCCTAATATGTAAGCTGCTTCGCCAAGATCCTTCATTGAAAAACTATTATTCAAATACTCTTTGACACTATTAAGAAGGTCTACATCATTCCCAATCAACAATATGTCATCCACATACGATTAAGAATGCTACTGAGCTCCCACTCACTTTCTTGTAAATACAAGCTTCTCCATAAGTTTGTATAAAACCAAAACTTTGATTACCTTATCAAAACGTTGATTCCAACTTCGGATGCTTGCTTCAATCCATAGATGGACCGCTTGAAGCTTGCATACCTTGTTAGCATCTTTAGGATCGACAAAACCTTTGGGTTGCATCATATACAACTCTTCATCAATGTCTCCATTGAGGAATGCTGTTTTGACATCCATCCGCCATATCTCATAATCATAATATGCAGCGATTGCTAACATAATCCTCACAGACTTTAGCTTCGCCATCGTGAGAAAGTCTCATCGTAGTCAACTCCTTGAATTTGTCGAAACCCTTTGCGACAAGTCGAGCTTTATAGATGCTACATTACCATCAAGATCTGCTTTCTTCTTGAAAATCCATTTGTTCTCGAGCCTTCCGCCATCCGTAAGTCCACCAAAGTCCATACTTGGTTTTCGTACATGGATCCAATCTCGGATTTCATGGCTTCTTGCCATTTATTGGAATCTGGCTCATCATCGCTTCCTCATATGTCTCGGGTCATCGGTGTTGTCCACCAACATGACATTCATAACGGAATCATACCAACTGGAGTGGTACGAGTTCTCGTTGACCTCCGAGGCTCAGAAAGCAACTTCAACCGAAGTTTCATGATCACTATCATTAGCTTCCTCTTATTGGTGCAGCACCACAGAACTTCTTCCGGCTGCGCTTACTCGCAATTTCGAGAGAAGGTTCGACAACCTCCGAAGTTCTACTTTCCTTCCAAATACCTCTTTCGAGAGAAATTCTTCTAGAAAGGATCCATTCTTAGCAACGAAGATTTTGCCTTCGGATCTATGATAGAAGGTATACCCAATAGTTTCCTTTGGGTATCCTATGAAGACGATTTTTCCGCTTTGGGTTCAAGCTTGTCCGTCAGTAACTTCTTTACATAGGCTTCAGATCCCCAAACTTTAAGGAACGACAATTTAGGTTTCTTCCCAAACCATAATTCATATGGTGTCGTTTCAACGGATTTAGACGGTGCCCTATTTAAAGTGAATGCGGCTGTTTCTAATGCATAACCCCAAAATGATAGTGGTAGATCCGTAAGTGACATCATAGAACTAACCATATCTAAGAGAGTTCGACACGACGCTCGGACACACCATTACGCTGTGGTGTTCCCCGGTGTCAATCACAAAAGTATTCCACATTTCCTTAAATGTTCGCCAAACTCAGAATCTTAGATATTCACCTCCACGATCGTAACGTAGAAATTTAATCTTCTTGTTACGTTGATTCTCTACCTCACTTTGAAACTCCTTAAACTTCTCGAAAGTTTCGGATTTATGTTTCATGTAATAGATATACCCATATCTACTCAAGTCATCCGTGAAGGTAAGAACATAACGATAACCATCTGGCGATGCTACACTCATTGGACCACACACATCGGTATGTATGATTTCCAATAAGTCCGTAGCTCGCCCATCATACCGTAAAATGGAGTCTTAGTCATTTTACCCATCGACATGCCTCGCATCTTTCAAGTGATTCAAAATCAAGTGATTCAAGAAGTCCATCGAATGGAGTTTCTTCATACGTTTCACCCAATGTGACCAAGACGACAAGGCCACATATAGGTCGAGTTATCGCTGATTTCAATCGCTTAGCTTCAATGTTATTAATATGTGTATTTCTACTATCGAGATTCAACATGAATAGACCATCTATCAAAGGTGCATGTGCATAAAACACATTACTCATATAAATCGAACAACCATTATTCTCGGATTTAAACAAGTAACTGCCTCGCAATAAACAAGATCCTCGATATAATGTTCATGCTTAACGCAGCACCAAATAACAATTATTTAAGTATAAAACTAATCCCGATGGTAGATGAAGAGGTAGCGTGTCGACCGCGATCACATCAACCTTTGATCCGCTTCTACGCCGCATCGTCACCTCGCTCTTCACTAGCTTCCGCTTATTCGCAGCCCTGCTTCGAAAGTTACAAATATGAGCAACCGAACCAAGATTAAATACCTGTGCACTACTACGAGTACTAGTGAGATACACATCAATAACATGTATATCGATATACCTTTCTTCTTGATGTTGCCGTTCTTCAAATCCGCCAAGTACCTTGGGCAATTCCGCTCAAAGGACCTTCTCCCTTGCAGAAAAGCACTCGGCCAGGCTTAGGTCCAGCCTTTGGTCTTCTTCGCTTGTATGGTAACTTTCTTACCACCCTTCTTGAAGTGTCCCTTTGCTTAGACTTGCCTTTCTTGAATTTGGTGGTCTTATTGACCATCAACACTTGGTGCTCTTTCTTGATCTCCACTTCGCAGATTTTAACATAGCAAACAGTTCGCAACTCTTTGTTCATGTTCGCATGTTGTAGTTCATCACAAAGTTCTTGTAACTTGGTGGTAGTGATTGAGGATGCGTAAACCCCAAAGTATTAGGAATCACTATACCCAAACTTTGAAGTTTATTTATGCCTGCACATCTTAAGCACATGCTCACCGACGAGCTACCCTCTTCCATCTTGCGCTTAAAGAACTTTTCGAAGCTTCATAACTTTCAATTGCCGCATGAGTCTCAAAGATTAATTTGAGATCCTCGACAATATCATATGGATCCGACTCTTCAAACCTTTTCTCAAGCTCTGATTCTAAACCATACAAGATAGCACACTGAACTATGGAGTACCGATTCTTCCGAGCGAGGTAAACATTCTTTACTTCATCGGTAGCATCACCGCAGTGGGTCACCTAGCGTGCATCCAAAGACATAGGTCAAATTACCACCGTGAGGACAATCTCAAATTGGAACCAATCCGAAGTTGCTTCCATTGTTTTTCAACTTTTCTTTCTCTAGGAACGCATTAAAATTGATGGTAGGTGCCATTGATCTACAACATATTTGCAATAGTTTAGACTAAGTTTATGACAAATTGAGTTCAAATTAATTAATGAAATTAAACTAGGTGAACTCCCACTCAAAACAACATCCTCACATTGTTTTAGTGATCACATCTAAATCCACTACATCAACACCGATCATCACGAGAGCTGATATAGTTTTAATGGCTAATCATCATGTTCATCATATCTACTATATGATTCATGCTTTGCCTTTCGCGATCCGTGTTCCCGAGGCCATGTCCGTACATGCTAGGCTCACAAGATCAAACCTTAGCTTCCGTGATAAGCAAATCTGCTTGCTTACGCTTGTATTCACCCGCGGAATCAAAGACACCCGATCATCACGTGGTGCTTCGAAGCAGCAAAGCTTTGGCAACGGTGCATACTAAGGGTGAACACTTTAGAACTTGAAATTTATGTGCATGAGGGATCATCTTATAATGCTACCGTCGTCTACTAAGCAATACAAGATGCATAAAGGATTAACATCACATGCAATTCATAATATGTGATATGATATGGCCTTTCTTCTTTGTGCTTCCGATCTCCATCTTCAAGCACGAACATGATCTCCATCATCACCGCATAGCATCAAGGTCAATGACGCTTCTTCATGGTTGTCGCCCACCAGCTTCAACTATTACAACTATTTTGAATAGACACGCAGGTCTTAATGTAAATTAAAGACAACCATATATTTCGCCGTTGCCAACTTACAATAAGGAACATTGCATACATCAAATATAATCACAATCATGGCCATATCACATCACGACACCCCGCAAAACAAAGTTAGACGCTTCTACTTTCTTTGCATATTTTACGTGGTTTGGGGCTTTCCATAGGTGTCGTTCTAACCTACGAACAAGAACCACAACGTTGATACTAGCATTGTTGATTACCCGTTGTAAATTGGATCTTTACTATGCTAGGAGAAACAGGCACCCGCAAAGCCACTTATGCAAAACGAGTTGCATGTCAAGCGTGGAGCAAGTCTCATGAACGATGTCATGTAAGGTTAGCCCGGGCCGCTTCATCCCAACATACCGCAAGATGCAAAGTACACAAAAGGTAATCTACAATAAAAGCATCAACGCCCACAATGACCATTGTGTTCTACTCGTGCAACAGATCTACATATAGACACGGCTCTGATACCACTGTAGGGGTTCGTAGCATGGAAAACAAAAATTTTCTATCGCATACAAACAAACAAGCCAAGATCTATCTACTAGATTGCAGCAACGAGTCGATGGAATAACTCACCCTCGAAGATTCCAAAGTGTTTAACGAGAGCAGATTCTCGTGGGTGATGTAGTCGATTCTTCCGATCTCAAGATCACAGAGACGATCCTTCCGGGCCAAGCTTCTCAAGAGCGCCTCCCAATGGGTCACACGCTCGGTACTGACGAAGACCTTCCTCTCCTTGTTCCAAAGAAAATGGAGGTTGTAGCACTCTCCTCGTGATTCCGGCAAGACAACGGGCGTGGTACCGGAGGTAGAGGGAAATCCTGCAGGCTTCGCTTAAGCCAAGTAGTATGGTGGAGCTTATGAGAGGCTATTAGTGGTCTAGTAATTAGACACACCAATTAGAGGGCTCTAAACCAATAAGAAGGCTCTAAACCGAATAGCTCTAAACCGGGTCTAGATCTAGGGTTTAGTTTAGAGGATAGGAAACTTGTGTGTCTAGGAGGAGCCCCGCCTCCTTATATAGGTTGGAGGGCTGGCGGCCAAGGGAGGAGTTCCTCCCAACTCGGCCTTGGGAGGTGCGCCGGCCAAGGGGAGGAACCTCCTCCAACTCGGCCTCCACCTCCTCCTCTTTTCCCACTTCCCAAAATCGCTGCTTGACTTTCAAACTAGCCGCTTGACTTTTCAATTTAGGATTTAAATAAATCCTTTATTTGGGACAGCAAGAATACTTAGTACATGATGCAATCATTCCAATATGTAATGACACATTCATGTACCCTTCCTCCGAGTGCCGGACATTCCGATCTTCTAGAATGTTCCCATGAAAACACCTAACCATTCCCCAACTCAAACGGAACTTTCCTTATATGAATCTTATTCTGACCATTCCGGATCACCTCGTGATATCCCGGATCCCATCCGAGACTCAACAACATTCGGTCTCTTTCTCATAATACCATAACTACTCAAACAACGTCAATCCTTATGTGTCTCCCTACGGTTCGTGAATTATGCGACATGATCGAGACACTTCTAACAATAACCAATAGAGGAATCTGAAATTCATATGGCTCTACATATTTCTACGATTACTTTGCATCGAATGAACCACTTACATATGATACCAATTTCCCTTTGTCTCACGATATGTTACTTATCCGAGGTTATGATCATCGGTATCTCCGCATACCTAGTTCATCCTCGCATCGATAAGTACTCTTTTCTCGCTCCTGATATGTGATCCCTTGTGACCAAGTCACATGCTTGCAAGCTAATTGGATGACATTTCACCGAGAGGGCCCAGAGAATATCTATCCGTCATGTGGATGGACAAATCCCACTCTTGATCCATGCGTTTCAACCAATACTTTCCGAACACTCAATGCCACCTTTATAGCCACCCTGTTACGGTGTGGTGTTTGATGACATCAAAGCATCCATCTAGTAAAGGCAATATGCATGATCTCATGGTCGAAGGAATTAGGTTACTATGTATCAGAAAGCATATAGCAATTGAACTATTGAAATGACTTGATCTTTATGCTACGCTTGTCTATAGGAGTATGTCCACCATATCATTCTCCTAACGATATGATCTTGTTGTTGATAACATCTCAATGTTCATGACAAAGAAACCACATCATCAATCAACCAACAAGCTAGTGAAGTATAGAGGCTATACTAGGGACTTCAAATTAGGTTTACAAATCACACAAGTATTAATGGTTTCCTTTGTTAATACTATTATAGCATGAATGTAAACATTTATCATAAACACAAAGATATATAATAATAACTACATTTATTATTACCTCTAGGGCATATCTCCAACACATGGGCGTCCCAAAAATAATTGGTACAGACAAAAACAATCAGATCGACGGAGGAGGAGGAGGGCGTCCACGCCGTGGTGGGGACGAAGGGCAGGGGCTCCCTGCCTCCCCGGAGGCCGAGGAGAAGAGGGGTGGGGGCTCCCTGTGGACCTCCCTCGCTAGAGGAGGATGGAGGCGGCGGCGGCGTCCGGTTGAGCGGAAGAGGTGGGAGCGGTGATGGCCGGAGAGGAGGACGGAGGCGGCGGCATCCGGGTGAGCGGAAGAGGTGGGAGCAGCGGCGGCCGGAGAGGAGGATGGAGGCGACATCGGCGACCGGAGAGGAGGATAGAGGCGACGCCGATGGACGGAAAGGAGGAGGAGGGCGTCCACGTCGTGGTGGGGACGAAGGGCGGGGGCTCCCTACCTCCCCGGAGGCCGAGGAGAAGAGGGACGGGGGCTCCCTGTAGACCTCCCTCTCTAGAGGAGGATGGAGGCGGCGGCGGCATCTGGCTGAGCGGAAGAGGTGGGAGCGGTGACGACCAGAGAGGAGGACGGAGGCGGCGGCATCCGGGTGAGCGGAAGAGGTGGGAGCGGCGGCGGTCGGAGAGGAGGATGGAGGCGACAGCGGCGGCCGGAGAGGAGGATAGAGGCGACGCCGGTGGCCGGAAAGGAGGATGGAGGAGAGGTGCGGCGGTCGTGGACCCTGTGAGCGACGACGGTGGCGGTGGTGTGAGCGTACCTGCGAGCGAGCAAGATAGAACGAGGGAGCGAGAGGAAAACGTTCGGGCCGAATACCTCGCGATGTCGAGCTCCAGACTCGTTCATTCGAAAGTGGGCTGCCTAGGCAAAAAGAACTCCACTCAATATTTGGCCCGAATGCCTAGCATGAATACCTAAGCCATCCAAACACCCGGTATTTGAGATATTCGGTCCTAGAGAATGTCAATGTCCAATACCAAGCCCCAATGCAAACATCCAAACGCAGCCTAAGGAAAATGCTAAACACAAGCTTGCAAATTGTAGGCTCGGAATTTTTTTCAATCACATACAACCAGCTACTGGTAATGTCTCTCCTATGTGTGAACAGTATGACCAAGCAAGTAAATCATCAAGAAACAAAAAGATAAGTGGACACTGACAGACCATACAGTGCAAATTTAATCAAATCTCACAAAAAGGGTGGATTGACAAAGCTCTTCTTTTCAGAAAAACATATGAGATCTCTGACAAAATATACCTAAAACAAATGGAGTACAAATTTTTAAAATAAAATCAGAATACATTACAGTAAAGATATCGGTATACACCATATTGGTGCTTTTTTGCATAAGTATCTACAAATTACATGATCATGATTATAAACCAGCAACGGAAAACACTAACCTTCCTCACGTGAAAGAATCATATACAATTCCATCACTGTTGGAATTTGTTTAATTATTTTTCCCTTCTGCAACAGAGCCCTGTTTCGCTCCTTCGTTTTTCACCCATCTCTGCAATTCAGAATAAACAACTAATCTGAAAGATGTTCAAGCATTTACACAACATCCAGGGAGCAACATAATAACTATAGCACTTTCCTACTTGGAATCAATATAGAGGTTAATCTGACAGAGGTCTATCTGGGAGAAATAGCTCTGCTCTTCAACTATAAAAATTCGAATTCAAAGAAGTAGCACACGCATCCAATGTGTACAGTTCTAATCAACATCAACACATGTAGCGGTAGGATTTGATGGTCATGAACCTTTGGACCATGGTGCGAAAGGGCATCGTATAGAGCAGACCAACCTGGATTAAGTAGGCGTCCTGGAGTGCCAACGATCCTGAAGGAAACTACTGTATCTATTTGACAACTGATTGATATAGCATTGAAAAAGAAAACATGAGGATCCCTTCCTCTGTAGTAAAAAGAAATAGATAATTAACCATGGAAACTGATTGATAACACACCCAAAAAATTATCTTAGAAAGGAAACTTGGAGACCCGTTCCTCTCTAGTAAAAGGAAAAAAAATCTTTCACCATGAAGGCTGGTCCAAATGTAGTACTTGCAATCTTAAAAATTTGCTATCTCTGCAAAATTTGCATATGTCCCTCCAAGCACTAAATGCCCTAGAGAATGAAAAGATTCAACCCAATCATTAGGAGAACCCACACGAATGAAGTCAGCACTCTACAAGTGTACGATTATAGTTAGTAATGGCCAAAGCGCATATAAAGACTATGGATGTGTTTGGTTCATGGATTTTCGACCGGTATCCGATTACACTGCAATGTGATTCCGTTAAACATATTTGGCTGACTTGGGTTGTAAACAAGTACCATGTAATCGAATTCCACCGCAGCTTAAATCTGATTCCGCCCACACCCCACCGTAAACGAATCGTTACCCGAGGCGAGGGCTCGGAGGAAACCTGACTATGTGAGGCCCAAGACGACCCCAAACCCCTCCACCTCCACCTACGATCTCCTCCGTCGAGTCATACCATCGGCGCTTGTCGCGGTGAAGGCCCCTGATTTATCTCCCTCGGCGTCCTCTATTTCGTGAGCAAAGGCACGGTTCAGGGAGCAACCGTGGCCACCGATCCCCATGCTGTTCTTCTCTCTCTAACCATTCACCACCTCTCGCTCCAGATCTCATTTTAGGATTTGGTATTTTCCGATGGTGTGCCTCTATTTCTAACTTTTTTGTGGTACACAACCTTGGTGCAGATTGATCCTCATCATGTTTGACTGTGTTCGGGATGGAAATATGCTTCAGACTTGGTGTTGAGATAGTTTGCAACTTGATTCCTTTATGGACTGAGCCAAACAAATCATGAAAAAGACTCATTACATTACCAGTCCCAGTGCGACTTGATTCCTTTACCGATTACATTAACCTAATCGAACCAAACACGTCTTATGTTAAGAATCACCATTACCTGTGCAAGTGGTCAATCTTGCTAGAACTCATTCTCAGAATTGGCTAGCTTTTGGCATATGAATTTAAATCCACATCGACGAAATAAAAGGAAAGGTCAAATTTAAGACAAACTTGAAAATACATGTGTACCATTGTCAACCGAAATTTGTATCAACTGAAGCCAAATTGATGAACTTGCAAAAATCGAAACTATGGGACACTCAGATGTCGACTCGAGGATGGTATCCAGGGAACGGCGTCGACGTCGCAGGCAGAACCTAGTCGTCGAGAAGGATACCTTTGAGTGATGACGGTCAGGAGAAAGACGACGATGAGGGGCAGGAGATGGGATGGCCGTCGTGGGGCGGGGGCGGGCGCGTGCTCGCTGGGGTGCGGGGGGCAGGGCACCCGTGGCAGCTTCCAGGGCTGCGGCAACATCCAGGGAGTCGGTGTGTCCACGTCGGGCAGGGCGGCGGCGCCGTGAAGAGCGGAGGGTAGGGCGGCGGCGCCGTGAAGAGCGAAGGGCAAGGAGGAGGCGGCATGGTCGCCTCGGGCAGGGGCGAGGGGGCTGGTTGGGGAAAAACGGGGAGGGTTCCCATGTTTGTCTGGCGTTTCGACGGGATCGATTAGCGTCCCACTAGCGTGTTGTTAGATGACTCTGCGTATTTCACCCCTAAATATGTTTCATGAATACAAATTATAAACCCTCGTAGATTCTTTTTGAATAGTAATTGTTGAATATATATTCTACAAAAATATGTTTTTCTGATACTTCCTCCGACCCATATTAGTTGACTCAAGTTTTTTTAGATTCATATGTATCTAATCTAGATGTATCCGTATTTAGATAAAGATAAGTCAACTAACAGAGGTTGGAGGGAGTATTATGTAAATCTTATGATCTCTCATGTTGTTATCGAAACATATTAAGATTCTCGATAATTTTTCATCAGCTGTCACAAAATACGGAGTAGTTAGGAAAGATACTAGTAGTCCATTACGTTAAAAGAATATTTACGCCAATCAGATAATTGTTCGGGAGGATCAAAGACTATGTTACCAACATGAGAAATTTGTCCCTTTTAACCGATCTTCACGAAAAATACTAGTGATTGGCATGTTTTGAAGCCGTCGGTACTCATACTGTGTCTAGTGACAGGCATCTATAGACGTCTGTCACTAAATAATTTTTCCATTAGAACGGTCTATACAAAAAATACTAGTGACAGTCACTTTTATACGCCTGTTACTAGTGTTTTGTACTAGTGACAGACTTATCCTTGCCCGTCACTAGGAATACTTATTAGTGACAGGCATACGTGGAGGCTATAAGCCTTTCTGCAGTAGTGGTAGAACGACGACGACATCGGCGAAGGCGACGGCGGCGGCCTTTTTAATGTTTTTTATTTTATTATCTACTACTTTAGTTTAAATTCGATATAATTCGTCTATATTCGCCCATCTTTAATGAAATCCGTCTCAATTTGCCAAACTCAGCAGAAATTTAGCCGAACGTGGCAACTCAACCTAGGAACACGAGTGGGGAACTCGATGTTTCCAAAAAAAAACAAGTTTTGTCCGGCCAAAATTTGATCCGCATTTCAGTTTGGGTTTCGCCCAACGAGTGGACATGGTCAACTCTGGATCAATCTATGAAACGTGCAGGTGTGTGTACGCATGATCTGTCGGAATGCAGGGCACATCGCGCCACGACTTGCCGAGTAAGCAGCCGCAGAGGTGGCACGTAAATACGGTGACGTGGCAAGCGGATAGGATTGTTAATTGGTATATATACAGTACTTTATAGAGGTATGGGTCAGAGATTTCGAATTGGACCGGCCGGCCAAATCAGCTCGACGGCTAAGGTCATCTTCATCTGCCCGACACATCCCGTCCAAATGTATCTGAACTTATCCGCGTAGACGTGTGAGACATGTGCAACATTTCAGCGGACCGACCCATTTGGATAAATGTGTCTGGCTCGACTCATTCGTGCATCTAATCTAGCAACGATTGCATTGGTCCGGACGCGTGCGGACAGCGAGGGTGTCCCCCAATAATTGTTCAGGCCTTCTTGCCCGTGGCACAACAAACGATCTCCTCTTCCAAACTCTCGCACTCCATATTCCGCACCTCGAGCAGGCGCAATAGTTGCCGCCGCCACCTCTCGCTGCCGCCGATGCCCCCGCGATATCGAGCGTCACCATAGGCCACGCGTGTTGCTGGAGTTGCCGACGCCGCCGCAGTAATCCGCCGCCTCGGCCTCCGCTCAGTGGATCGGACGCTGTGACACCTTCGCGGCGCACAACCTGCTCGATTATTTGTCTGAGGTACGTTCTCTGGTCCTTTCTAGGTTTTATCCGGCGCGCTGCGGGAGTTGGCATCGCCATTGATGGCCACATACTTTGTAGATGGGCAGCAGCCGAAGAAAGGCAATGGAGTTCTACAATAATTTCATGGAGTCGTCGTCTGAGGAGGAGTTCGATGGTGAAACCGAGATTCCGCTGGCAGCTGCACAGATGGTACACGGCCACTACATCCTGCCATCGCGCAGAGATGGCTCGTCTAAAGGGCGCGAAGCCAACCAGAAGCGCGACCAAGTGGTTGAGATCTTTCGTAGTTATCTTGCAAGTAATAATTCTGTGATTTGTCACAGTCCCACGGAACAAACAAACATGCATTGAAGATTCAGTAATATGTATGGTCAGTAATACGACCATGTGCATTTTTTATATCTTGATCTGACGTATCTGGTGACATAATCGACTTCATTATCGGTGTTTGTTCCTTCGCGTGGCCTGTGCTTCTTCAGAGACCGTAGCCCGTGAGGCCGTGACGAGGAGTATTAGCATTTGACTACCGTTTGGCTATCAAACTTTCTTGTCTGGATCTCTGATGCTGGTGCTACCTGAAGAAGTCAATTGCTCAAAGTCTCCGCGCAACCACTCGTCAGAAGTCAGAAGCAAGAGATAACCGCGAGTAAGCACATGCGAAATTATGCAGCACCCACCAGATTCAGGCCAATGCTCTGTATAGTGGTTCCATACAGGTTTCATTTGTCGACTTGATCACCATCTTGTTCAGCGTAATATAACGAGTACTCCCTCCGATTCTAAATAAGTGTCGTAGTTTTAAACTATGGTTAGGATGAAGTATTTTTGTTTGTCACTGCCAACGATTATAAACTATTCGTATCTAAACCAACAGAACATAGCTTGGTACTAGTAGGCACCATCCCCATTCTGAAACTTCTGATCGCAGGCTTACATACCCATTCTTTTTTCCTTTAGCGAATGAACCAACAGAACATAGCTAGGTGCCTATCCAGGTACGGTACTCTGATGAATGCAGGTTTATAGTCCTAGTGAGCAATCATTGGTCTCTTGACGTATGAGGTTTCTTAAAGTTTTAAACCACTACCCAGCATGGCACTTTTTATATATGCAAAAGTCGTGGTCCGTTTAGATCGTGGATAACTCTGGATCTATCTATATATGAAACGTGCAGGTGTGTACGCATGATCTGTCGGAATGCAGGGCACACCGCGCGACGACTTTGAGGGTAAGCAGCCGCAGAGGTGGCACGAAAACAAGGTGCCGCGGCAAGCGGATAGGATTGTTAATTCGTATACTCCTACAGTACTGTATAGAGGCAGCCTTGTGGGTCAGAGATTTCGACTTGGACCGGCCGGCCAAACCGGCTCGACGGCTTATTCTTTGGCACCGCCCGTGTCGGCGACATGGAGAGGCGTGAGAAGCCAGGCAGCTTAGCAACGAATCGAGTCAAAATGCAGGCCTAACGATCTTTGAAAAAAACACTAGCTAGCTAGCCACTTTGCAGTGTACGACGTGGTTACATATGGTGGTAGCGGAGTAGCATTGTGCTCTGACCTCTGAAGAACCAAGAATATTAAACTGTATAATTAGATTGTCTAACTTTTTTTTATAAAATCGGTATTTAAAATAGTTAGTTAGTTTATGAAGCTTAATATGGTACCAGAGCCAAGGTTTTGAGTTTGAGTCCTGGTTTTCACAATTTTATCCTATGTTGATATCTTTCTCTTGTCTGCGTATTGGTCTCTTAAGTCATACCTCTCTGTTTATACGTGTTGATTTGTCTTTCCGTCACACACCTCTCTGTTTATACGGGTTGATTGGTCTTCCCGTCACACGTTACACGTGAGGGGATGTTGAACTGTATAAGTGAATTGCCTAACTCTTTTCATAAGATTGATTTTTTAGAATAGTTCATTAGTGCATGAGGCTTAACACCGGCCGAGGCGCGACAGCATGTCGAGGCTGTCGCACGGGCGCAGTGTAGATCGTCGATGCCGATGTTCGAGTAGAGGCGCAGTGATGATGACGATGGTGGGCGAGTCAATCCGATCTATGATCGGTAAACCAAAAGAAAATATTAGTTGAACAATCGGCGGAGAGAAAAACCGATCTATAGATCGAAAAAAATGACTCGCGAGGGTAGCGTTTGTGAACGATTTGGGCTGATACATGTAGAACGATACAAAGAGAAGATTGGGAGAATATGATAGCTATATTAATGAGACTCATGACGAGTATATATAGACATACAAGAGATCAACATAGAGTACAAGTCAAGTTAGATTAGAATCCTACCTATCATAAACTATCATAACAATCATATCCGTACAATACTCTAACAAAGAAGACGATCGTCGTGAGACTACGTAGGCTAGCTCGCGTCTATTTTTTCTAAATAATACATTTTTAAAATCAATTTCACAAATAATGCATGAAATTGTTAATTTTGAAAATTAGCGCGGCCTCCAGGTTTGAACTCCCAACAAGGATCTTTCGGGAGTTTAACTACTGACCAGTTGGTCAGAGGCAGGCGCATGGTGGTGCATGGCGAGTGCTTGTTGGTGGCTCAGACACCGATGAGTGCTTGTCGGTGGTTCAACTACCGACGGGTTCTGGTCGGTGTTTGAGACCCCGAGGTCACTCTACTTTCAAAATTTCTAATTTCATGCATTATTCGTGAAATTGAATTAAAAAATATATTATTTAAAAAATTTATCCTCGATAGCTAGGTATTTTTTACCAAATCTGATCTTTTTAGAACTTCAACCGAATCTGACCCCTCCCCGAAACTAATTCGGAATCTGACCCCTAAGGTCGGCGCTATTTTAAACGGAGCCAAAGTTATACAGGTCGGCGCCAATACATGACAACAGGAGATAACCTAGAGAGGCCGGCGCCGTTTTAAACAGAACGGACATGTTTACAAGGTTGTGAGTATTTATTAGTGAATACTAAACACACAATCATACAATTATACCATTTCAGAAACAGCTCTACTCCGATTCCAACAGTGCTACATGTCCCAGATGACCTATAAGTATAGAGGGTGTATAGTAGTACTTTCAATAAATAGGAGTGTCGATCCCAACGAGAAGCAGAAGGTGTTGACTAGTGGTTTGGAGTAGGAAATCTCTGTAATACTTAGCAAACTGATTTTTAGGATTTTTTGATAAAGCAAGAAAATAGAGTGCAGGTAAATAAAGACAAAAAATAATTGCAGCAAGTGGCCCAATCTTTTCTTAGCAAAGGACAAGCCGGTGATAATACTTACGAGGACCAAACGTTCTCGAGGACATATAGAAATACTGTCAAGTGCTTTCGTTTCATATAGTTGATTAACCTTCTTTGATTTTATAAGTGTTGTGTGAGTGAACCTGTGCTAATATACCGATCTTACTTGGACTAATACATATTTATGATTAAACCCCTTGCAAGCATCCGCAACTAGAAGAAAGTAATTAAGATAAAAAACTAACCATATCCTTAAACTCTAAGATCTTACACTCCCTTGTGCAAAGGTTTCCTAACGGGGGTTCAGGTTTCTGTCACTCCGGCATTCCCACAATTAGTATCCAAATACACAATGCATTACCCTAGGCCCATAAATGGTGAAGTATCATGTAGTCGACGTTCACATGACACCACTAGAAGAATAGCACCACAACTTAAATATTAAACTATTGAATAATACCTCAACACAATTCCACTACTAACAACATGACTTCTCCCGTGTCCTCAAGAACTAAACGAACTACTCACGACACATCATATGGATCAAGATCAGAGATGATATGATGATGAATAACAATTTAAAGATAAATAATAATTTAATGGTTTCACTCACAAGCATCAACTACAAAAGTAATCAACACCGGGAAAGATTCCCCTAAGAACTATCCAAGATTCAACACAATTGTTACAGCGGGATGGAGTGGTGATGATGGTGCTGGTGGAGATGGTAGTGTGGATGATGATGATCCCGATAAAGTCTAGATTGATGACGGTGTTGATGGTGACAATCTTCCCTCTCCGGAAAGGAATTTATCCGGCAGAAATCTGTCTCCCGGAGAGCTCTTTCTCTCTCTGTAGTTTTCGCCCCGCAGAGGCGGCGGAATCTTTCTGTGGCCGCTCCCCGAACTTTAGGGTTTTGGGAGGAAGATATAGGCGAAGGGGCGGAGCAGGAGGTGGTCCAGGGTGGCCACACCCTCTAGTGGCGCGGCCTAGGGTGGCCCGCGCCTGGGGGGTGTGGGCTCCCTGTGGCCCAACTCCGCCTCCCCTTCTGGCTTCCTTCGTCTTATGGAAAAAATATAATTTTCCATATATTTTCTGGTATTTTTCTGATCTTCGTGAAATTATATCGAAACACAGCTTTTTTCATCAGAATCCTGACTCCGGCAGTTCATCCTACAAGAATCATCCAACATGCAAATATAGATGAAATAACATAAGTATTACCTCTTAATATGAAATATATCAATGAATTGGAGCAAATTATGATATAGAATAGTGATGCAAAATGGATGTATCAGTCCCATCATACATGTTTGACAGATTATTACATCTTGATATTATTCATGTGTTTAATTTGTCTACTCTTCTACTCACTATTTTGCACATGCATATGGATATGTTACTCCCATAATAATATTTTTTTGTGATTAATACTAGAGGTACATATGTCTTTACATGTATATAAAATGAGCAGTTGATAGGAAATAATTATCATGGCATATAGTAGTTTCGAATTTCATCGAGGTTTCAAAGACAATGGATCTATCAAATATTCAGAATTTCATTTGCAAGAACATTACATTAATATCTTAATTGGGTAATACTAATATTTTGTGTGTGAACAAGTGGTGGAGCTTGGTAGACATTAAAAATATCTTTAAGAAATTTTCTAGGGTAGGGGGGCCATTGCCCCACCCTCTTAGAGCAACTCTAGCAGGTACCGTAAATCCCGAACCATAAACACGCGAGTACAAGTTGCCAAAAAGCGATCTCGTTGGTCACGAGAGTCGGCGCCAAGCCGTCACTGCAAACTAAAACCGCAAAACTGTTTTGCGGTTTCAGTTTGCGGGGACTGCTCGACACCATCAATTGCAAAACTGACCCGCAAATAAAGTTTGCATTACATCATGAGACATAGGTGTTCGACAGAATTCCACGGTAGTGTTTGCATCAAGCCAACCAAAATAAGAGGATCATCAGCATATCCAAGGGGCGGTCAATCCGGAGCACCGTCCTCCGTTGCCCCTCCGACGTCGCCACCGCTCGCTGGAGCTAGAACCAACGCAGTTGCACTCGCCCGAGCCGAAGACGTAGCCTCCTCCATGAGTTGTCGTATCCTTGTGACGATCTCGAGCCTCCTCATTTCCCAGCACTCTCTTGTGAAATCATCCATCATGGTAGGATCCATCATCATTGTGCGATTCTCCTCAACAATGAGACCGGCGTTTGCCTTTTTCTCCTCAAGCGCAATCTTCCTCGCTATCATCCTTCCCACCCTCCTTGCATTCAAAACCCCCATCCAAGTCGTACGCACCGAGTGGTGGCTCGGGGAGGCACACCTCCGACTCATTGAGAAGCTCGACAAAGGATTTGGGGACAGTTTCTGTGTCGTACCTTGCGGACATTTCGTCGAATGCATTGTGCACGCCGTCCCTGCCGATTTCCAAGGCGGCTCCAGAGGTGGCAGGTTGAAGAGGAATGGGGGTCGTCGCGGGTTGCTTTTTTTGTGTGGCCATCGTCGCCTTTTTTCCGCCGCTTTTGGCCCGACCCCCACCTTTTTGTGATGTGCCTTGTGGGCGGCGGCCTTCGGGGGAACATGTGTTGGGGCGGCGACCGGCTTGGCCTGAGCAGCTCCGTCTGGAGCAACGGTGGTAGGGGCAGCAGCGGCCGCATGCTTCCACTTCTTTAGGACGGAAGCAGTGGTGCCCGGCGAGCCCGCGTGGATTGCCAGAGCAACAGGTGGTGGCATATGCGGCCGAGGGACCTGAACAGCGGCCGGCGTGAGCTCGGCCGGATCCATGGCGCCAATTCCGCTACGCGGCGGTGATGACTCACAAGTATAGGGGGTGTATCGTAGTACTTTTGATAAATAGGAGTGTCGATCCCCACGAGGAGCAGAATGTGTTGACTAGTGGTATGGAGCAGGAAATCTCTGTAAATACTTAGCAAACGAATTTTTAGGGGTTTCTGATAAAGCAACAAAGCAAGGTGCAAGTAACAAAGACAAAGAACAAACGCAGCAAGTGTCTCAATCCTTTCTTAGCTAAGTACAAGCCGGTGGAAATACTTATAAGGACCAAACGTTCTCGAGGACACATGGGAATTCTGTCAAGTGATTTTGCTTCAAATAGCTAAGTACTCTTCTTTGGTGTTGTAAGTGTTGTGTGGGTGAAGCTGTGCTAATGTACCAACCTTACTTGGACTAATACATACTTGTGATTACCCCCTGCAAGCATCCACAACTATAGAAAAGTAATTAAGATATAAACCTAACCACAACCTTAAACTCTGAGATCCTACGCTCCCTTGTGCAAAGGTGTCCTAACGGGGATTCAGGTTTCTGTCACTCCGGCAACCCCACAATTAGTAGCCAAATACACAATGCATTCCCCTAGGCCCATAAATGGTGAAGTATCATGTAGTCGACGTTCACATGAAACCACTAGAAGAATAGCACCACAACTTAAATACTAAACCATTGAATAATAACTCAACAAATCCACTACTAACAACATGACTTCTTCCATGTCCTCAAGAACTAAACGAACTACTCACAAGACATCATATGGATCAAGATCAAAGATGATATGGTGATGGATAACAATCTGAACATAAACAATAATCCAATGGTTCCACTCACAAGCATCAACTACAATAGTAATCAATACCGGGAAAGTTTCCCCTAAGAACTATTGCAAGATCCAATACAATTGTTACAGCGGGATGGAGTGGTGATGATGGTGTTGGTGGAGATGATGGTGTGGATGATGATGATGATCCTGATGAAGCCTAGCTTGATGACGGTGTTGATGGCGCTGATCTCCCCTCTCCGGGAAGGAATTTCCCCGGTAGAAATCTGTCTGCCGGAGAGCTCTTTCTCTCTCGGTGTTTTCCGCCCCACAGAGGCGGCGATGTGGTCGCTCCTCTGGCATTAGGGTTCCAAGAGGAATATATAGGCGAGAGGGCGGAGTCGGAGGCCGGCCAGGTGGGCCATACCTGCCCTAGGTACGGCCTAGGGGGGACCTGCGCCTAGGGGGTGTGGGCCCCCTGTGGCCCAGCTATGCCTCCCCTTCTGGGAAAATAAAATTTTCCAATATTTTTCTGGTATTTTTCTGATCTTCGTGAAATTGCATCAAAACACCTCTTTTTTCCATTAGAAACCTGACTCCGGCAGTCCATCTGAAGGGTTTCGTGGCATAGTAAATCAAAAAATTTCTACGGATGCGAACAGAGGGAAGCCAAGATCTAATCTAGGAGATGCAAACAACGAGAGAGATTGGATTAGATCTTCATACCCTTGAAGATTCAAGACAATGGAACGCTCATTTAACGTGGGTGATGTAGTCGATCGCTTCTCCTCCTCGCGATCCGATCCGATCTAGCACCACAAGTGGCGGTGCCTCCGTGAGATGCACACGCAGCACCTCGACGCCTCCTCCTTCCTTGGTCCAACAAGTATGGTGGAGAGATGGGTTGATCTACAACGACGGGCGCAATGGCACCAGGAGAGTTTCGCAGCAGGCTTCGCCACACGCACGGGAGGGAGGAGAGAGGAGGACACAGGCGACCGGCTTGAGGGAAGGTGTGTGTGTGGGGTGCGCCTAGCCCTCTTTATATAGAGGGGTGGGCAGCCCTAGCCCTCCCCAAGCCAAGGTCAAGGCCAAAGGAGGAAGAGTGGGGGCAAGGAAACCCCCTTCTAGAAGGTCCAATCTAGGGTTTATCCTCTTGGTCGGCTGGGCCCTATGGGCCTTGTGCCCCGGACCAATGCGCCCAGGCACTCCCTCATAGGCCCATGCCCCTCACGGAAGGTGGGTCCACGTTGGTCCCTTCCGAAGGTTCTAGAAGCTTCCGTACAATACCGATTAACCCGAACAATTCAACTCCAAAACTGCAATCGCCTTATATGAATCTTATTCTCCGGACCATTCCGAACCTCTCGTGGATGTCCCGGATCCCATCCGAGACTCGAACAAAAACTCATAAACCAATTATCCAATCTATCCTAGCCGAGACATGTTATGTGTGACCCTTCGGTTCGAGAATATGCATACATGATCTTCTATCAATAATCAATGGGGTCTAGAAACCCATATTGACTCCCACACATTCATCGATGATCATATCGGATGAACCATGATGCCAGGATTCAATCAATCCCATATATATATTCCCTTCGTCTCGCGATATTTTACTTGCCCGAGATTTGATCGTCGGTACCGTCATACCTAGTTCAATCTCGTTCATAGCAAGTACTTTACTCGTTCCGTATTCCGATTTAAATGAATAACCATCTTGCAATAAACAAGATCCAGAAATAATGTTCATGCTCAACGCAGGCACATAATAACATTTATTAAGGTTTAAAACTAATCCCGAAGGTAAAACTAAGGAGAGCGTGCCGACGGCCATCACATAAACTCTTTATCCGTTGCCAACGTGCATCGTCACCTAATCCCTCGCAAGCCGTCGTCTATTCCATAGCTCCTGTTTCGAGTTACAAATATTAGCAATCAACCAAAGATCAAATACCTGTGCACTACAACGAGGGCTAGTAAGGAAAACATCAATAACATGTATATCAAATATACCTTTGATGGTGCCCGCCTTCTTGTCCGCTAAGTACTTCGGACAGTTACGCTTCCAGTGACCCTTGTCCTTGCAATAGAAGCACTCAGTGTCCGGCTTGGGACCAGACCTGACCTTCTTCTCCGCAGGGGCAACGCGCTTGCCGCCGCCTTTCTTGAAGGGATTCTTTGCACCCTTACCTTTCTTGAAGGTGGGGGGCTTGTTGACCATCAACACATGATTATCCTTTTTGATGTCCACCTCCACAGCCTTCAGCTTTGCGAAGAGCTCGGTGATCGTATCAGTGGAACCAATCTGATTATGAGTCACTACAAAACTTTTGTAGCTGGGAGGGAGTGATTGCAGAACCCTGTCGATCTTGAGCTCCTCTGGAATCTTGCAGTCCAGTTTCTCAAGGCGTTGAGTGTAGCCCGACATCTTAATGGCGTGCTCACTAACGGAACTCCCTTCCTCCATCTTGCAGTTAAAGAACTTCTCAGAGATCTCATATCTCTCAGAACGGGCCTGATTCTGAAACATGGTTTTTGTTGGAGATATGCCCTAGAGGCAATAATAAATGTAGTTATTATTATATCTTTGTGTTTATGATAAATGTTTACATTCATGCTATAATAGTATTAACAAGGAAACATTAATACTTGTGTGATTTGTAAAACTTAATTTGAAGTCCCTAGTAAAGCCTCTATATAATACTAGCTTGTTGGTTAATAGATGATTGTGGTTTCCCTATCATGAACATTGAGATGTTATTAACAACAAGATCATATCATTAGGATAATGATATGGTGGACATACTCCTATAAATAAGCGTAGCATAAAGATCAAGTCATTTTAATAGTTCAATTGCTATATGCTTTCTGATACATAGTTATCTAATTCCTTCGACCATGAGATCATGCATATCACCTTTACCGGATGGATGCTTTGATGACATCAAACACCACACAGAATCGGGTGGCTATAAAGGTGGTATTGAGTGTTCAAAGTATTGGTTGAAACACATGGATCAAGAGTGGATTTGTCCATCCATATGACGGATAGATATACTGGCCCTCTCGATGAAATGTCATCCAATTAGCTTGCAAGCATGTGACTGGCTCACAAGGGATCACATATCACGGAATGAGAAAAGAGTACTTATCAAGAACGAGGTTGAACTAGGTATGCGAGATACCGACGATCATAACCTCGGATAAGTAAACTATCGTGAGACAAATGGAAATTGATATCGATGTAAGTGGTTCATTCGATCGCAAAGTAATCGAGAAATATGTGGAGCCATATGAATTTCCAGATTCCTCTATTGGTTATTGTTTGGAGAAGTGTCTCGATCATGTCTGCATAATTCACGAACCGTATGGAGACACACTTAAGGATTCGACGTTGTTTGAGTAGTTATGGAATGATGAGAAAGAGTCCAATGTTGTTGAGTCTCGAATGGGATTCTGGATATCACGAGGAGATCCGGAATGGTCCAAGAATAAGATTCATATAAAGAAAGTCCCGCTTTCGAGTTGGGGAATGGTTCCTTGTTTTCATCGGGAATGTTCCGGAATGTCCAAGACCGGGAGGGGAAGGTACATGAATGTGTCATTGTAAGTTGGAATGATTGCATCATGTACTAGGTGTCTTTGCTGTCCAAAATAAAGGGTTTATTTAAATCCTAATTTGAAAAGTCAAACGGCTAGTTTGAAAGTCAAACGACAAGTTTTGGAAAGAGGAGGAGGGGAAACCGAGTTGGGGAGGGATTCTCCTCCAACCGCCGCCCACCTCCAAGCCGAGTTGGGGAGGACTCCTCCCTGGCCGCCTCCCACCTAGAACGGGAGGGGCAGGGCTGCCCCTCCCAGCACACAAGTACCTCTCCTCCAAAACCCTAGATTGGTGCCACCACCTCTGCTGCCGCCACCTCCTGTGGCCCTAGGCGCCACTTGGGGTGCCCCAAACCCCAGCCGGCTCTAGCACCTCCTCCTTGGTGTGTCTAAACCTAGATCGCCGAGGAGCCTCTCATACTCCACCATACTGCCCGGCTTAAGGCGAAGCTGCGAGATCTCCTCTACTTCCAGACCACGCCTTGTCAGCCGGAATCGCGAGGAGAGTGCTACAACCTCCGCCTGCTGGAACAAGGGAGAGGAAGGTCTTCCGAAAACCGAACGTGTGACCGATCAAGGGAGCGCTGCCGAACGCAGCCGGAAGGATCGCTCACGATCTTGAGATCGGAAAGAGTATTTACTACATCACCCACGAGAATCCGCCTCGTTAAACACTTTGGAATCTTCGAGGGTGAGTTATTCCATCAACTCGCTGCTACAATCTAGTAGATAGATCTTGGCTTGTTTGTTTGTATGTAGAATTTTTTTGTTTTCCATGCTACGAAACCCTACAAAGTGGTATCGAGCCGTGTCTATATGTAGATCTGTTGCACGAGTAGAACACAATGGTCATTGTGGGCATTGATGCTTTATTGTCAATTGCTTCTTGTGTACTTTGCATCTTATGCGGATGTTGGGATGAAGCGGCCCGGCTAACCTTACATGACATCGCTCATGAGACTTGCTCCACGCTTGACATGCAACTTGTATTGCATAAGTGGCTTTATGGGTGCCTGCTTTCTCCCAAAGATAGTGGAGATCCAATTTACAACGGTGATTAACAATACTAGTATCAATGTTGTGGTTCTTGTTCGTAAGTTATAACGACACTTATTGAAAGCCCCAAACCACGTAAAATATGCAAAGAAAGTAGAGGCGCTAACTTTGTTTTGCGGTGGGTGTGCAGTGATGTGATATGGCCATGATTGTGATTATATTTGATGTATGCAATGTTCCTTATTGTAAGTTGGCAACCGTGGAGCCATATGGTTGTCTTTAATTTATGTTAAGATCCGCGATCTATTCAAAGTAGTTGTAATAGTTGAAGCCGGTGGATCTACAACCATGGAGAAGTGTCATTGACCTTGATGCAATGCCGTGATGATGGAGATCATGTTCGCTTGAAGATGGAGATCGAAGCACAAAGAAGAAAGGCCATATCATATCACATATTATGAATTGCATGTGATGTTAATCCTTTATGCATCTTGTATTGCTTATTAGACGACGGTAGCATTATAAGATGATCCCTCATGCACATAAATTTCAAGTTCTAAAGTGTTCACCCTTAGTATGCACCGCTAAAAGCTTGTTGTTTCAAGCACCACGTGATGATCGGGTGTTAGATTCCGCAAGTGTATACAACGTAAGCAAGCCGATTTGCTTAGGCGAAGCTAAGGTTTGATCTTGACGAGCCTAGCATGTATGCATATGGTCTCGTGAACACGGATCACCGAAAGGTAAAGCATGAGTCATATAGTAGATATGATGAACATGTCGATTGTTCGCCATTGAAACTATATCAACTCGTGATGATCGGTTTTGATATGGTGGATTTGGTTCGTGTGATCACTAAAACAATGTGAGGGATGTTGTTTTGAGGGAGTTCACCTAGATTAAACTTTACTATTAATTAGAACTCAATTTGTCATAAACTTAGTCTAAACTATTGCAAATATGTTGTAGATCAATGGCAGCCCTACCATCAATTTTAATGCTCCTAGAGAAAGAAAAGTTGAAAAACAATGGAAGCAACTTTCGGATTGGTTCCGCAATTTGAGGATTGTCCTCATAGGTAATTTGACCTATGTGCTGGATGCATCAAGGTGACTGACCCACTGCAATGATGCTACCGATGAAGTAAAGAATGTTTACCTTGCTCTAAGAATCAGACTCCATAGTTCAATGTGCTATCTTGTATGGTTTAGAATCGAGCTTCGAAAAGGTTTGAGAATTCAGACCCACATGATATTGTCCGTGACCTCAAATTGATCTTTGAGACTCATGCGCAATTGAGAGCTATGAGGCTTCAAAAGTTCTTTAACCGCAAGATGGAAGAGGGCATCTGGCAAAGGAGCATGTGCTTAAGATGTCTGGGCACGCAAACAAACTTCAAAGCTTGGGTATAGTGATTCCTAATGCTTTGGGGATTTACCGTGTCCTCCAATCACTACCACCAAGTTACAAGAACTTCGTGATGAACTACAACATGCGTAATATGAACAAGCAGCTGCTGTAACTGTTGCTATGTTAAAATCTGCAGATGGAGATCAAGAAAGAGCACCAAGTGTTGTTGGTCAATAAGACCACCAAATTCAAGAAAGGCAAGTCTAAGGTAAGGGACACTTCAAGAAGGGTGGCAAGAAAGTTGCCACACCGACGAAGAAGACCAAGGCTGGACCCAAGCCTGATACTGAGTGCTTTTACTGCAAAGGAGAAGGTCACTGGAAGCAGAATTGCCCAAAGTACTTGGCGGATTTGAAGAACGGCAACATCAAGAAGAAAGGTATATCTGATATACATGTTATTGATGTGTATCTCACTAGTATTCGTAGTAGTGCCTGGGTATTTGATACTGGTTCGGTTGCTCATATTTGTAACTCGAAACAGGAGCTGCAGAATAAACGGAAGCTAGTGAAGAACGAGGTGACGATGCGCGTGGGAAACGGATCAAAGGTTGATGTGATCACGGTCGTGTTGGAGATATGCCCAAGAGGCAATAATAAAGTGGTTATTATCATATCTTCATACTTATGATAAATGTTTACATACCATGCTATAATTGTATTAACTGGAAACATTAATACTTGTGTGATTTGTAAACATAAAAGAGTCCCTAGTAAAGCCTCTTGTTAAACTAGCTTGTTGGTTAATATATGATCATGGTTTCCTGATCATGAACATAGAGATGTTATTAACAACAGGGTCATATCATTAGGAGAATGATGTGATGGACATACTCCTATAGTTAAGCGTAGCATAAAGATCAAGTCATTTAATATAGTTCATTTGCTATAAGCTTTCTGATACATAGTAACCTGATTCCTTCGACCATGAGATCATGCATATCACCTTTACCGGAAGAATGCTTTGATGACATCAAACACCACACCGTAACAGGGTGGCTATAAAGGTGGCATTGAGTGTTCGGAAAGTATTGGTTGTGACACATGGATCAAGAGTGGGATTTGTCCATCCATATGACGGATAGATATACTCTGGGCCCTCTCGGTGGAATGTCATCCAATTAGCTTGCAAGCATGTGACTGGCTCACAAGGGATCACATACCACGGGAACGAGAAAAGAGTACTTATCAGTAACGAGGTTGAACTAGGTATGCAGAGATACCGACGATCATAACCTCGGATAAGTAAAATATCGTGAGACAAAGGGAAATTGGTATCGTATGTAAGTGGTTCATTCGATCGCAAAGTAATCGTAGAAATATGTGGGAGCCATATGAATTTCCATATTCCTCTATTGGTTATTGATCGGAGAAGTGTCTCGATCATGTCCGCATAATTCACGAACCGTAGGGAGACACACTTAAGGATTCGATGTTGTTGAGTAGTTATGGAATGATGAGTAAGAGACCGAATGTTGTTCGGAGTCTCGGATGGGATCCGGGATATCACGAGGAGATCCAGAATGGTCCGAGAATAAGATTCATATAAGGAAAGTCCTTTTGGAGTTGGGGAATGATTCCGGTGTTTTCATCGGAACATTCTAGAAGGTTCCGGAATGTCCAAGACTCGAAGGAAGGTACATGAATGTGTCATTACAAGTTGGAATGATTGCATCATGTACTAGGTGTCATCGCTGTCCAAAATAAAGGGTTTATTCAAATCCTAGTTTGAAAAGTCAAACGGCTAGTTTGAAAAGTCAAACGGCAAGTTTTGGAAAGAGGAGTGGGAAACCGAGTTGGGGAGGGATTCCCTCCTCCAACCGCCGGCCCACCTCCAAGCCGAGTTGGGGAGGGACTCCCCTCCCCTTGGCCGCGCCTCCCACCTATAAAGGGAGGGGCAGGGCTGCCCCTCCTAGCACACAAGTCCCTCTCCTCTAAACCTAAACCCTAGCCACAGCCTAGGGATTTCTCCCAAGCCGTCAAGTTAGAGCTTCTAATTGCCCTAGCCTCCGGTTTAGAGCCTTCTAATTGGTGTGTCTAAACCCTAGATCACCAAAGCTCTCTCATACTCCACCATACTCGCTCCGGCTTAAGGCGAAGCCCTGCGAGATCTCCCCTCTACCACGCCACAGGTCTTTGCCGAATCGCGAGGAGAGTACTACAACCTCCGCCTGCTGGAACAAGGAGAGGAAGGTCTTCATCGAAAATTTAACGTGTGACCGATTGCGGAAGCGCTGCCGGAAGGATCGTCTACGCGATCTTGAGATCGGCAAGTGTACGACTACATCACCCACGAGAATCTGCTCTCGTTAACCGCTTTGGAATCTTCGAGGGTGAGTTCCTCTATCGACTCGTTGCTACAATCTAGTAGATAGATCTTGGCTTGATCACAGATTATATCTTGATTGTGTGTTCATGCGGTAGAAATTTTTTGTTTTCCATGCTACGAACCCCTACAGTGGTATCAGAGCCGTGTCTATATGTAGATCTCACAGCAGTAGAACACAATGGTCATTGTGGGCATTGATGCTTTTATTGTCGATTGCTTCTTGTGTACTTTGCATCTTGCGGTATGTTGGGATGAAGCGGCCCGGGCTAACCTTACATGACATCGTTCATGAGACTTGCTCCACGCTTGGCATGCAACTTGTATTGCATAAGTGGCTTTGTGGGTGCCTGTTTCTCCTAGCATAGTTAAGATCCAATTTACAACGGGTGATTAACAATACTAGTATCAATGTTGTGGTTCATGTTTGTAAGTTAGAACGACACTTATTAACAGCCCCAAACCACGTAAAATATGCAAAGAAAGTAGAGGCGTCTAACTTTGTTTTGCAGGGGTGTGCAGTGATGTGATATGGCCATGATTGTGATTATATATGATGTATGCAATGTTCCTTATTGTAAGTCGGCAACCGGCAGGAGCCATATGGTTGTCTTTAATTTCTGTTAAGACCCGCGTATCTATTCAAAGTAGTTGTAATAGTTGAAGCTGGTGGACGACAACCATGAAGAAGCGGCATTGACCTTGATGCTATGCCGGTGATGATGGAGATCATGTTCGTGCTTGAAGATGGAGATCGGAAGCACAAAGAAGAAAGGCCATATCATATCACATATTATGAATTGCATGTGATGTTAATCCTTTATGCATCTTGTATTGCTTAGTAGACGACGGTAGCATTATAAGATGATCCCTCATGCACATAAATTTCAAGTTCTAAAGTGTTCACCCTTAGTATGCACCGTTGCTAAAGCTTGTTGTTTCGAAGCACCACGTGATGATCGGGTGTGTTAGATTCCGCAAGTGTATACAACGTAAGCAAGCCAGATTTGCTTATGCGGAAGCTAAGGTTTGATCTTGACGAGCCTAGCATGTATAGACATGGTCTCAGGAACACGGATCACCGAAAGGTAAAGCATGAATCATATAGTAGATATGATGAACATGTCGATTGTTCGCCATTGAAACTATATCAACTCTCGTGATGATCGGTTTTGATATGGTGGATTTGGTTCGTGATCACTAAAACAATGTGAGGGATGTTGTTTTGAGGAGTTCACCTAGATTAATTTAATTATTAATTAGAACTCAATTTATCATAAATTAAATCAAAGTGAATTTGCATAGTTGTTGTAGTCATTGGCATCCGTTTACCACCTTGCTCTTAGTTATAATTGAGATGATAGAACTATAGAATTCTGGTTAGTTACTTTACGAACTGGTATCGTATTGTTTTGAAGTGTTAATCTAAAGTTTAAAAGTCCTATTGCAAACTTTTAGTAAGTTCCGGTTACTCCATGAAGTTTAATAATTGTTATTAAATCAAGAGTGACAATTCCAAGTGTTAGTGTATGAGTATCGTGTTTGTCTCCATGATTCTTGATATTCAAAGGATTGTCTTAATATCAAGGTTATCTAGGATCTGAAAGAGTTGTTTCAGAAACCATGATGTGTGGAAGATATTGTGATATCTGAAACGAAGTTTTGGTTGCAACATGATAGAGTATAATATGGCAAAGTTCATGTTTCTCATATTTTGATGAGATTTTGCAAAGGGTTGGAGACACTTGTTGTCCTAATCCTCCAAAAGGTTTTGGATAGCAACATTATACTCGTAATTCATCGTTATAAGCTAAAAGTAGCTTGATCATGGACGATTCCATGATAAAGGTGAATATTTGATGTAGGTAAAATGTTTACTACACCAAGAGATTACTAAAGAAAGGAATTTGAAAGAACACCAAACATTTGATGATGGTGATCTACTTCAAAGTGCAAGTCCAAAGACATTGGTGTTTAACTATACACCCTTTGGACTATGTGTCATATGTATGACTCCACTATTGATGTTGATAGATTCTTTCAAAAAGAAAAGGAAATACTGAAAGAGAATCTCTTAAATATATGGCAGAAAAGAAAAGACTAGAATTGTTCAGTTTAAGTATATAGATGATATACATGTTATGGTCAGTATTCTTTGCTTATTAAACAATGTGGTTCTTAAGTATTTGATACTGAATTTGTTGGTGTGAATTGTCATACGAAACAATGTAAATTCATGAATTACAATGGCCTAAGTAACTAGCAAAAGAATATGTGATGATGTTCATCGAGAACAAATAAAGGGTTATTGTGTTACTCGTTAAACATCAAAGCTTGCCTTCAAGATTTGTTTTATCAGTATTATGAGAACAAAAGGGTTGTTCAAATAATTGCCAGAATCCATAAAAGATGGATGATTCACAAATCTCGTTGGAGAAATCACATCTATAAAACTAGTGCTAAAGATGTCGAAAGACAAATTGATTAAATGATCACTTAGGAAGTGACATCGCCGCTTAAATTATATTGAAAGAAAACATGAAGAAACTCCATATGGATGGAATTTTGGAGTCTTTTGATTTTGATCAAATGACGTTTGTGAAAACTTTCTAGAGATAATTAAAACTTCGCTCATAGGCCAAAAGGAAACAAATGACTAGCTTATTGAACTTGTACATATTGTTGTCTGAAGTCCATTATGTGTAGTTAAGAGCGATGGATTTCAACTTCATTTGCTTTCTCCGAAAATTTGAGTGAATATATGAATATTTACTTAATAAGGATGAAGTATGAAACATTTGAAAAGTTCAAAGACTTTCAAGATGAAGTGCAAAATCATTGTAACAACAATATAAACAGTTTATGATAAAGATCATAAAGGAAGATATTTGAGTTACAAGTTTAGCATAATACCTTAAGATTTAAGGAATCGTTCCATGGATTTGCATTTCCCGAAACACCATAAGAGTATGGAGCGTTCGAGATATGTAATTAAACCTTGTTTGACATGGTAAGATCAAAGGTATAAATCATAAAACTGTCATCATATTTTAAAGATTAAAAGCTTTAGAGAATACTGTTTTTCCACTGAAAAGAGCTTCATCATAATCCGTTGAAATGACACCATATAAGGTTATGGTTTGGGTTAAAACCCAAGTAGTCCTTTCTTAAAACATTGGTATGCTATGCATAAGAAAGATGTTTGCAACCAAAGTCGGATGAACCTGTCTTTGTTAAGTATTCCTCCATAACACCGGAGACAAAAGTGTTTGTCGCTTAGAACGTCAAGTTTCTTTGAGAAGGAATTTTTCGTGAAAAGTTAAGTGGGAGGACAATAGAACTTTGATAAGGTTAAAAGAACCTTAGCTATATGTGCAAAGTTGCGCAGCGCCGAAAAGTGTTCCGGAGGCAGCAACAATGCTCATGGCTCACGTGCCTCAAAGATTGCGGCCACGGAGGTCTAAGTTTCTATTGAACCAAGTAGGTCGAATAAACAATCAAATACCAAGATTTGAGGGTTGAATCATTATTTGAGAATAATGAACGGACTACATGCAAAGAAGTGATGATGGGCCCTGACTCCGTCAAATGGCTTGAAGCCATAAAATCCGTGATAGTTCCATACACGAGAAATCAAGTTTGAACTTGAAGGACCCTCGAGAAAGGTGTAAGACCTTACAGTTGTGTTTGGATCTATAAAGAAATAGACATGGATGTTTTCACATCTATGAAATAGTCGACATGTTGGGAAAGAGTTCACAAAATGTTCAAAGGTTGACTATGACAAGATTTGATCTTTCATAGTGATATTTAGTCTAAACGGATTAATGTAGCAACCACTACATATAATTTTGTTATATGGTAGTTGAATAAACAAATCAAGTTCTTCTAATAGAATTATTACCTAGGACATGTGCATAACACGGTCCATAGGGTTTTGTTAATTCAAAGGATGCTAAAAGCATATGTAAACTTCAATAGTTGAAGTGAGCATCGCGGAGTTGGAATCTTCACTGTGATGAAACTGTTAAAGGAGTTTAAAAGTTCATTAGAGACGATAAAGATGCTTGTGTTTGCAAGAAATTAAGTGGGAGCGCTAAGACATGTTTCTAATACATTATGTGGAAGACATATTGTTGATTGGAAATAATGTATCTTTTATTAACACATATTAAGAATTTCATCCCGATGAAAGACTTAGGCAAAAAACCAAATATTTGGCATCAATTGACGCTAATATGGTTGTGCTGTATACATAGACGAGATATTGAATGAGTTCAATATAGAAACTACAAGAAAGGTTCTTGTCGCATAGAAAGGATCGAAAGAGTTCGATGTTGATGATATATTCAAGTGTATTGACATTTGGTAAAGTGAAACATAGATTCAAGTATAGATTGATACTTGATGTATGAAATCACAAAGAGTATTTATATCAATCATACTGTGATATGTACAAATCCAGATATGTCCTATGCTCTAAATGTTATGAGCATATACCAGAATGATTCATAAGATGATCATTGGACGATAGTAAGGATATTCTTATGATCTTTTGGAAGAACTAAGAGTATATTATTTGTAGAAGTGACAAATAGATGGTTAGTTCATTGTAAAAGTACTACATTGATACTAGTTTTGTCACAGAGTACAAATTAAGTTTATATCAATCTAAACTAAGGGTGGCACAATATAATGGAAAGTAAGTTCCATAATGGATTTGGATGAGTTCCAAAGTTAAGACATTGTGACAGATACTACAACAAAAGGCTAAGTATATGACTGCTATAATAGCAGCTAAAGAGGGCATTTGAGTCAAGTAGTTTGTTGTCAAACTAGGTGTAGTTCACAGCAGGATAATACTATGAAGATATATTGTACGGCAATATTATCAACATGTTTTAACCCCAAAGAACTAAAGGTCTCACCGAAGGACCAAATTTATACAAAGCCATCTCATTAAAGAATGAGTGATGTGTAGAGACGCAAAGACATGCAATTACACGGACCGGAAGTGTCGATCCGGAGATCGTGACCACTTGCAACGGTACATACAACACCGGAAAGCCATAGGTGTTGAATACACAAAGGTTTGAAACTAGATTATTGAATCTAGTGCAAGTGGGAGACTGTTGGAGATATGCCCAAGAGGCAATAATAAAGTGGTTATTATCATATCTTCATACTTATGATAAATGTTTACATACCATGCTATAATTGTATTAACCGGAAACATTAATACTTGTGTGATTTGTAAACATAAAAGAGTCCCTAGTAAAGCCTCTTGTTAAACTAGCTTGTTGGTTAATATATGATCATGGTTTCCTGATCATGAACATAGAGATGTTATTAACAATAGGGTCATATCATTAGGAGAATGATGTGATGGACATACTCCTATAGTTAAGCGTAGCATAAAGATCAAGTCATTTAATATAGTTCATTTGCTATAAGCTTTCTGATACATAGTAACCTGATTCCTTCGACCATGAGATCATGCATATCACCTTTACCGGAAGAATGCTTTGATGACATCAAACACCACACCGTAACAGGGTGGCTATAAAGGTGGCATTGAGTGTTCGGAAAGTATTGGTTGTGACACATGGATCAAGAGTGGGATTTGTCCATCCATATGACGGATAGATATACTCTGGGCCCTCTCGGTGGAATGTCATCCAATTAGCTTGCAAGCATGTGACTGGCTCACAAGGGATCACATACCACGGGAACGAGAAAAGAGTACTTATCAGTAACGAGGTTGAACTAGGTATGCAGGGATACCGACGATCATAACCTAGGATAAGTAAAATATCGTGAGACAAAGGGAAATTTGTATCGTATGTAAGTGGTTCATTCGATCGCAAAGTAATCGTAGAAATATGTGGGAGCCATATGAATTTCCAGATTCCTCTATTGGTTATTGATCGGAGAAGTGTCTCGATCATGTCCGCATAATTCACGAACCGTAGGGAGACACACTTAAGGATTCAATGTTGTTGAGTAGTTATGGAATGATGAGTAAGAGACCGAATGTTGTTCAGAGTCTCGGATGGGATCCGGGATATCACGAGGAGATCCGGAATGGTCCGGAGAATAATATTCATATAAGGAAAGTCCCGTTTCGGAGTTGGGGAATGATTCCGGTGTTTTCATCGGGAACATTCTAGAAGGTTCCGGAATGTCCGGCACTCCGGAAGGGAAGGGGTACATGAATGTGTCATTACAAGTTGGAATGATTGCATCATGTACTAGGTGTCATCGCTGTCTAAAATAAAGGGTTTATTCAAATCCTAGTTTGAAAAGTCAAACGGCTAGTTTGAAAAGTCAAACGGCAAGTTTTGGAAAGAGGAGGAGGAGTGGGAAACCGAGTTGGGGAGGGATTCCCTCCTCCAACCGCCGGCCCACCTCCAAACCGAGTTGGGGAGGGATTCCCTCCTCCAACCGCCGGCCCACCTCCAAGCCGAGTTGGGGAGGGACTCCCCTCCCCTTGGCCGCGCCTCCCACCTATAAAGGGAGGGGCAGGGCTGCCCCTCCTAGCACACAAGTCCCTCTCCTCTAAACCTAAACCCTAGCCACAGCCTAGGGATTTCTCCCAAGCCGTCAAGTTAGAGCTTCTAATTGCCCTAGCCTCCGGTTTAGAGTCTTCTAATTGGTGTGTGTAAACCCTAGATCACCAAAGCTTTCTCATACTCCACCATACTCGCTCCGGCTTAAGGCGAAGCCCTGCGAGATCTCCCCTCTACTTCCGGTACCACGCCGTTGTGCTGCCGGAATCGCGAGGAGAGTACTACAACCTCCGCTGCCTGCTGGAACAAGGGAGAGGAAGGTCTTCATCGAGTACCGAACGTGTGACCGACTGCGGAAGCGCTGCCGGAAGGATCGTCTACGCGATCTTGAGATCGGCAAGTGTACGACTACATCACCCACGAGAATCTGCTCTCGTTAACCGCTTTGGAATCTTCGAGGGTGAGTTCCTCTATCGACTCGTTGCTACAATCTAGTAGATAGATCTTGGCTTGATCACAGATTAGATCTTGATTTCATGTTCATGCGGTAGAAATTTTTTGTTTTCCATGCTACGAACCCCTACAGGTCGGCACGCTACCCCTTCATCTACCATCGGGATTAGTTTTATACTTAAATAATTGTTATTTGGTGCCTGCGTTGAGCATGAACATTATATCAGGATCTTGTTTATTGCGAGACGGTTACTTGTTTAAATCCGAGAATAATGGTTGTTCGATTTATATGAGTAATATGTTTTATGCACATGCACCTTTGATAGATGGTCTATTCTTGTTGAATCTCGATAGTGGAAATACACATATTAATAACATTGAGGCTAAACGTTTGAAATCGAGCGATAACTCGACCTATATGTGGCAATCGCTGCCTTGGTCACATTGGAGTGAAGCGTATGAAGAAACTCCATTCCGATGGACTTCTTGAATCACTTGATTTTGAATCACTTGAAAGATGCGAAGCATGTCTGATGGGTAAAATGACTAAGACTCCATTTTCTGGTATAATGGAGCGAGCTACGGACTTATTGGAAATCATACATACCGATGTGTGTGGTCCAATGAGTGTAGCATCGCGCGGTGGTTATCGTTATGTTCTTACCTTCACGGATGACTTGAGTAGATATGGGTATATCTATTTCATAAAACATACGTCCAAACTTTTGAGAAGTTTAAGGAATTTCAAAGTGAGGTAGAGAATCAACGTAACAAGAAGATTAAATTTCTACGCTCGATCGTGGAGGTGAATATCTAAGTTACGAGTTTGGCGAGCATTTGAAGAAATGCGAATACTTTCACAATTGACACCGCGGGAACACCACAATGTAATGGTGTGTCCGAACGTCGAATCGAACTCTCTTAGATATGGTTCGTTCTATGATGTCACTTACGATTTACGCTATCATTTTGGGGTTATGCATTAGAAACAATTGCATTCACTTTAAATAGGGCATCGTCTAAATCCGTTGAAACGACACCGTATGAATTATGGTTTGGGAAGAAACCTAAATTGTCGCTCCTTAAAGTTTGGGGATGCGGCCTATGTAAAGAAGTTACAGGACAAGCTTAAACCCAAAGCGGAAAATGCGTCTTCATAGGATACCCAAGGAAACTATTGGGTATACTTTCTATCATAGATCCGAAGGCAAAATCTTAGTTGCCAAGAATGGATCCTTTCTAGAGAAGGAATTTCTCTCGAAAGAAGTGACTGGAAGGAAAGTAGAACTCGACGAGGTTGACGAACCTTCTCTCGAAATTGCGAGTAGCGCAGCGCTGGAAGAAGTTCCTGTGGTGCCTGCACAAATTAGAGAGGAAGCTAATGATGACGATCATGAAACTTCGGTCAAAGTTGCTACAGAGCCTCGCAGGTCAACGAGAACTCGCATCGCCTGCATTGGTATGATCCCGTTATGAGTGTCATGTTGGTGGACAACACCAATGACCCTGAGACATATGAGGAAGCGATGATGAGCCCAGATTCCAATAAATGGCAGGAAGCCATGAAATCTGAGATTGGATCCATGTACGAAAACCAAGTATGGACTTTGGTGGACTTACCGGATGGCCGGAAGGCTATCGAGAACAAATGGATTTTCAAGAAGAAAACAGATGCTGATGGTAATGTTACTGTCTATAAAGCTCGACTTGTCGCAAAAGGGTTTCGACAAATTCAAGGAGTTGACTACGATGAGACTTTCTCACCAGTAGCGAAGCTAAAGTCTGTGAGGATTATGTTAGCAATCGCTGCATATTACGATTATGAGATATGGCAGATGGATGTCAAAACAGCATTCCTCAATGGTGACATTGATGAAGAGTTGTATATTATGCAACCGAAAGGTTTTGTCAATCCTAAAGATGCTAACAAGGTATGCAAACTTCAACGGTCCATCTATGGATTGAAGCAAGCATCCCGAAGTTGGAATCAACATTTTGATAAGGTAATCAAAAGTTTTGGTTTTATACAAACTTATGGAGAAGTTTGTATTTACAAGAAAGTGAGTGGGAGCTCTGTAGCATTCTTAATACTATATGTGGATGACATATTATTGATTGGGAATGATGTAGACCTTCTTAATAGTGTCAAAGAATATTTGAATAATAGTTTTTCAATGAAGGATCTTGGCGAAGCAGCTTACATATTAGGCATAAAGATTTATAGAGATAGATCAAACCGCCAAATATCATTGTCACAAAGTACATATTTGGACAAAGTTCTAAAGAGGTTTGGAATGGAAGATAGCAAGAAAGGGTTCTTGCCCATGTTGCCCAATACGACCTTGAGTAAAACTCAGAGTCCGACATCGGCAGAAGATAGAGAAAGGATGAGTAAGACTCCCTATGCCTCAGCCATAGGATCTCTAATGTATGCCATGCTATGTACTAGACCCGACATTGCATATGCTGTTAGTTTGACTAGTAGATATCAAAGTGATCCAGGAGTGGATCATTGGACAGCGGTCAAAAACATCCTTAAGTACTTGAGAAGAACTAAGGATATGGTTCTTTCTTATGGAGGTGATGAACAACTCGTTGTTAATGGTTACACCGACGCTAGTTGGAACACCGATCCGGATGATTCTAAATCACAATCTGGATATGTATTTACTTTGAATGGTGCAGCAGTTAGTGGAGGAGTGCAAAGCAAAGCGTTGGCGAGATCTTCAACTGAATCGAATACATGGTTGCTTCGGAGGCTTCACAAGAAGCAATATGGATGAAAGAGTTCATTACGTAGCTGGGTGTGGTTCCTAGTGCGCTGGACCCAATGTCTATCTCTGTGATAACATGGGCGCCATAGCCAATGCGCAAGAACCAAGGTCACACAAGAAGTCAAGCACATCAAGCTACGTTTTCACGCTATTCGAGAACATATCCAAGATGGGGATATAAAGATTTGCAAAGTACACACAGATCTGAATGTGGCGGATCCGTTGACTAAACCTCTCCCGAGGGCAAAACATGACCAACACCAAACTGCCATGGGTGTTCGGTATATTACCATGTAATCTAGATTAGATGACTCTAGTGCAAGTGGGAGACTGTTGGAGATATGCCCTAGAGGCAATAATAAATGTAGTTATTATTATATCTTTGTGTTTATGATAAATGTTTACATTCATGCTATAATAGTATTAACAAGGAAACATTAATACTTGTGTGATTTGTAAAACTTAATTTGAAGTCCCTAGTAAAGCCTCTATATAATACTAGCTTGTTGGTTAATAGATGATTGTGGTTTCCCTATCATGAACATTGAGATGTTATTAACAACAAGATCATATCGTTAGGAGAATGATATGGTGGACATACTCCTATAGATAAGCGTAGCATAAAGATCAAGTCATTTTAATAGTTCAATTGCTATATGCTTTCTGATACATAGTTATCTAATTCCTTCGACCATGAGATCATGCATATCACCTTTACCGGATGGATGCTTTGATGACATCAAACACCACACCGTGGCGGGTGGCTATAAAGGTGGTATTGAGTGTTCAGAAAGTATTGGTTGAAACACATGGATCAAGAGTGGGATTTGTCCATCCATATGACGGATAGATATACTCTGGGCCCTCTAGGTGAAATGTCATCCAATTAGCTTGCAAGCATGTGACTGGCTCACAAGGGATCACATATCACGGGAACGAGAAAGAGTACTTATCAAGAACGAGGTTGAACTAGGTATGCAGAGATACAAGCGATCATAACCTCGGATAAGTAAACTATCGTGAGACAAAGGGAAATTGATATCGTATGTAAGTGGTTCATTCGATCGCAAAGTAATCGTAGAAATATGTGGGAGCCATATGAATTTCCAGATTCCTCTATTGGTTATTGTTCGGAGAAGTGTCTCGATCATGTCTGCATAATTCACGAACCGTGGAGACACACTTAAGGATTGACGTTGTTTGAGTAGTTATGGAATGATGAGAAAGAGTCGAATGTTGTTCGAGTCTCGAATGGGATTCGGGATATCACGAGGAGATCCGGAATGGTCCGGAGAATAAGATTCATATAAAGAAAGTCCTGTTTGGAGTTGGGGAATGGTTAGGTGTTTTCATCGGAATGTTCTAGAATGTTCCGGAATGTCCGGCACTCCGGGAGGGGGAAGGGTACATGAATGTGTCATTGTAAGTTGGAATGATTGCATCATGTACTAGGTGTCTTTGCTGTCCAAAATAAAGGGTTTATTTAAATCCTAATTTGAAAAGTCAAACGGCTAGTTTGAAAGTCAAATGGCAAGTTTTGGAAAGAGGAGGAGGAGGGAAACCGAGTTGGGAGGATTCCCTCCTCCAACCGCCGGCCCACCTCCAAGTCGAGTTGGGGAGGGACTCCCCTCCCCTTGGCCGCGTCTCCCACCTATAAAGGGAGGGGCAGGGCTGCCCCTCCTAGCACACAAGTACCTCTCCTCCAAAACCCTAGATTGGCGCCACCACCTCCTGCTGCTGCCGCCACCTCCTGGTTGCCCTAGTCGCCGACTTGGGGTGCCCCAAACCCTAGCCGGCTCTAGCACCTCCTCCTTGGTGTGTCTAAAACCTAGATCGCCGAGAAGCCCTCTCATACTCCACCATACTGCTCCGGCTTAAGCGAAGCCTGCGAGATCTCCTCTACTTCCGGTACCACGCCGTTGTGCTGCCGGAATCGCGAGGAGAGTGCTACAACCTCCGCTGCCTGCTGGAACAAGGGAGAGGAAGGTCTTAGTCGAGTACCGAACGTGTGACCGACGCAGCGCCGGAAGGATCGTCTACGCGATCTTGAGATCGGAAAGAGTACGACTACATCACCCACGAGAATCCGCTCTCGTTAAACACTTTGGAATCTTCGAGGGTGAGTTATTCCATCAACTCGTTGCTACAATCTAGTAGATAGATCTTGGCTTGTTTGTTTGTATGCGGTAGATTTTTTTTTGTTTTCCATGCTACGAAACCCTATAGTTTTCAGCTCCTCGAGAATCTCAAAGGGCCCGGGATAGTCTTCAAAACGATTTTGAAGGTCTGATTCCATAGCAAACAACATGGTGCTCTTAATCACACCATAATCATCTTTCTTGCCGATAGACAGCTTTCTCATCGGTCGGTAGAGCGTTAGGGTGTCACCTAACGCATTCTCAAGGACATAGTCCTTTTGACCGCTAGAGAGAATGATTCTCAGATTGCGGAACCAGTTGGTGAAGTTAGACCCATTGTTTTTAAGCTTTTCCTTCTCAGCAAAAACGTTGAAGTTGAAGTTGGACTTAGCCATTTGATCTACAATATTTGCAAGTACAAATTAGACTATGTTCATGATAACTAGTTCAACTTTTAATCAAATTACTAGATGAACTCCCACTAAATTCAACATCCCTCAAGTTGTTTAGTGAACATGATCCAAATTCACCACACCTAATCCGATCTTCACGAGAAGAGATGTGGCTTCAATGCTGGACAACAAAGTCTCGATCATATCATTCATATGACTCATGCTTAACCTTTCGGTTCATGTGTTCCGAGGCCATGTCTGTACATGCTAGGCTCGTCAAGTTAGACCCAAGTATTTCCGCGTGTGCAAAATTGGCTTGGACCCGTTGTATGTGAACGTAGAGTCTATAGCACCCGATCATCACGTGATGCTTGGACACGACGAACTTTCACAACGGTGCATACATGGGGAGAACACCGTTTTTATCTTGATCTTTAATTGAGGAATCATCTTATAATGCTACCGTCGCGATCTAAGCATAATAAGATACATAAAAGGATAAACATCACATGCATATAACTTTATGTGACATGGTATAGCCAATCTTCGCGCAATGATCTCCATCTTGTGCGTGCCGGCATGATCTCCATCACTCCACCATGATTGCCTCCACCACGAATAGCAACTACAACTATTGCTAACTACTTAGCGATAAAGTGAAACTATTACATGGCGTATAAGAAGTTGACACACAGGTCATACACAATTATAAAGACAACCATATGGCTCCTGCCGGTTGTGTACTCATCGACATGCAAGTCGTGAAACATTACAAAACATGATCATCGCATACATTATACACATCACATCTTGGGCCATACCATATCACATAAAACACTCCGTGCAAAAACAAGTTAGACGCCTCTACTTTGTTGTTGCATGTTTTACGTGGCTTATGGGAGTAGATGCTAAGAACGATTCTTACCTACGGAAAGACACAACAGTGATATTGTGGTTGCCAAACTCCGGTGTAGATCCCATGACAACTACAGTGAGAGAAACTGACATCCACCAGCCGCATGTGTGGAACAAGCCACACGTCAAGTGCGGAGCGGTCATGACGACGTCGCGTAAGGTTGGCCTGGACCGCTTCAATCTCACTATCCCGTGTCATAAGAAGAACACAAACAAGAGGCTTGCAACAGAAAACATCAACGCCCACAACAACCATGTTGCGTTCTACTCGTGGAACACATCTACGCATAGATCTAGCTCTGATACCACTGAAGGGTTTCGCGGCATAGTAAATCAAAAAAATTCTACGGATGCGAACAGAGGGAAGCCAAGATCTAATCTAGGAGATGCAAACAACAAGAGAGATTGGATTAGATCTTCATACCCTTGACGATTCGCACAGCGGAACGTTCGTCGGAATGTGGGTGATGTAGTCGTACTCGCTTCTTCTCCTCGCGATCCGATCCGATCTAGCACCACAAGTGGCGGTGCCTCCGTGAGATGCAAACGTGCAGCACCTCGACGTATCCTCCTTCCTTGGTCCAGCAAGTATGGTGGAGAGATGGGTTGGATCTACAACGCGACGGCGCGGTGCAATTGGTGGAGAGTTTCTGCAGCAGGGCTTCGCCTACACGCAGTCGGGAGGGATAGAGAGAGGAGGACAGCAGGGCGACTGGCTTGAGGGGAAGGTGTGTGTGTGGGGGGGGGTGCGCCCCTAGCCCTCTTTATATAGAGGGGTGGGCGGCAGCCCTAGCCCCTCCCCCAAGCCAAGGCCGGCGGCCAAAGGAGGAAGAGTGGGGGGCAAGGAAACCCCCCCCTTCTAGAAGGTCCAATCTAGGGTTTATCCCCTCTTGGCCGGCTGGGCCCTATGGGGCCTTGTGCCCCTGGACCAATGCGTCCAGGGCACTCCCTCATAGGCCCATGCCCCCTCACGGAAGGTGGGTCCACGTTGGTCCCCTTCCGGAAGGTTCTAGAAGCTTGCACAATACATACCGATTAACCGGAACAATTCGAACTCCAAAACTGCCTTTGCCTTATATGAATCTTATTCTGGACCATTCCGGAACCTCTCGTGATGTCCCGGATCCCATCCGAGACTCAACAAAACTCATAAACCAATTATCCAATCTATCCTAGCGTCGAGACACGTTAAGTGTGTGACCCTTGGTTCGAGAATATGCGACATGATCTTCTATCAATAATCAACAATGGGTCTAGAAACCCATATTGACTCCACACATTCATCGATGATCATATCGGATGAACCACGATGCCGATTCAACCAATCCCATATATATATTCCCTCGTCTCGCGATATTTTACTTGCGAGATTTGATCGCTTGCATCATACCTAGTTCAATCTTGTTCACAGCAAGTACTTTACTCGTTCCGTAATCCGATATCACTTTGTGATTAACTCCTTAACCACATGCTTGCAAGCGGTGTTGATATCGATTACCGAGTGGGCCCGAAGTATATCTCTCTGACTTGGGAGGGACAAATCCCATCTCGATACATACAACCCAACAGATACTTTCCGATCACCTGAGAGACACCTTTATGATCACCCTCTCATAGGATGACGTTTGATGA
The DNA here is from genome assembly GCA_023614405.1 of Avena insularis. Lineage (NCBI taxonomy): Eukaryota > Viridiplantae > Streptophyta > Magnoliopsida > Poales > Poaceae > Avena > Avena insularis. Next base: position 361,710,113 of record CM042695.1, on the reverse strand, counting down.
CCTCAAAGATTTCTTCCGATACCAGGGAGTTGTATTATCTCATGGTATAAGGAATACAATATTTGACATAAGAAAAGCTTCGCAAAGATGAACACGATGACACGATCTAATTGCTTCGCTTAGTTTGGGTCTGTCCATCATATCATTCTCCCAATGATATGATATCATTATCAATTGACAACTCATGTCCATGGTTAGGAAACCTTAACCATCATTAATCAATGAGCTAGTCCATAGAGGCGTACTAGGGACACGGTGTTGTTCACAAACCACACAAGTATTAAAGTTTCCGCTTAATACAATTCTAGCATGGAATATAAACATTATAATGAACAAGAATTATAATAATAACAGCTTTATTATTGCCTCTAGGGCATAATTCCAACACCATCCTCCAAGAATCATCCAACATGCAAAAGAAAAGGAAAAGACATAAATAACACCTCATAATAAGACACATATCAATGAATAGAGGCAAATTATGATATGGAATGGTGATGCAAATTGGACATATCAACTCCCCCAAGCTTATACTTTCTCTTGTCAACAAGCAAAAACGTAGCTTAGTAAGCATGTCCATAGGTTTATGGAGTGAAGTGTCGATAAAAAATACAGACAAGAAGCATCACACTTACCATTACACAACTCATAGAAGAAAGCAACTCACCATTATATAACTTAATTTGCAACAAGTACAGGAGTCGCAATAGATATGCATAAAGATAAATCATAATTGGAATTGGCAAACTATTGTTGTTGGTCAGAGAACAGCTGGCAAACAGTTTCACAAATAAATCTTTTGAAGAAGTTTTAAAACAGGAGTACTCTTTTCTCAAAAAGGTTTTTCACAATGAAGGCTTTCAAAGTTATACTCAATAGATTAGAGTCTTGTGCAAACAAGGAAGATACAGAACATGACTGAATAAATTACCATATGAATTCTTGCAACACAACAACTCAAATGCTTGCTGGAGATAGAGAGGAATTAGGTTTACTGACTCAACTTAGAAATAGGAGAAAGGTCACTTCATAGAGGGAAGCAGGGATTTCAAGTCATAAAGAGCTTCCAAAATATTATGGTACTTACTAGCTTTGAGCCCTCATTGCCCGTATCATAGGCATCTTGAGATGATTAAGGTTAAAGTAAACAAGGATGGAGTATATGCTTGACGAAATATAAGTTGGCAATCTCATGTCCCTTGAGTACGAGGGCCTCTCCTCATGCTACTCAACGTTTATCACCGGTAAGTTCTTATCATTATAAGTAGATGTGTATCATAGAGAACCGCTAACGGGGTACCACTTGCACATGGTACAGGAGCTACCCCATAACCAAAATGACAAGGCAAGCAGACAATGAGCATCTCAGTGATCTTTTTATTTACTATGTGCATAGCTTTTTATTAAGGATGCTTCACAAAATTCTCATTATGGTGATGCTGCAAGTTTCCACCATGATTAGGCATGGCTTAGGCTAGCGGCCCAGGCGTTTCTCTAACACACATACATCACTCCATGGACTTACAAGCTCCCTCTTTATTTCACACTGACGACATCCGCAAACAAAAGAGCATGATATCAACTATGTACAACGTACAAGTGCAATGTTGAAAGCGTTCCCCGTGACAGCACGGTTCTGCTAATTCCAACATATAGATGCAAGCATATACAACTTCGATGACACAATGGTTCAAGTCTATTAGGGGCAAGAAAATAAGGTGTGCCATCAAGTTCGTGAGAGCTTTACTAACTAGTTTTCATATAACAAAATACTTTTTAATTTGAAAGATAGATGAAGCTTGAGAATTTGCTTGGAATAGCAAATGCTAATAGGTAGATATGGTGGACACACATGGCACAAGTTTTGGTTCTAAGGGATTGGAAGCATGATAAGTATGCCTTCTCAAAACAGGTTTTTGGCTAGCAAGACTGGGTAGCAAGCAAAAGAGTTGAAAGAAGCAAGCAAACCTGCAAGTGATAAAGCCAAACATGCAATCTTCCGTGAAGACACAAACGATCTTAAATAAAGAATACTAAGCTTATGAGCCAACAAGAAAGAAAATAAATGATACAAAATACCTGTAAGCTTTTTCTCTTTTCCTTTCAAACCTCAAAAAGTGTTGCTACTGACCAGAGCTCAGCTTGCCAAAATCAATTTAAATTTACTTGATGCTCCCAAAGTGATGCCAATACTGATCAACAAGATCCATCATATAATAGAGATTGCAAACTAAAATAAGAAGTGCAAAAAGTAAAAGATAAAACTTCTCATTAATATTCCATAAAGGCACTCACACCAAGGGATACATAGATAACCAACTAAAGGAGAGATACTTCCACATGCAAACCAACCTATAAGACATGAATCCACTAAAAAGGTAAAAGATAAAAGATAATGATGGTGATACCGCGACACTCCCCCAAGCTTGGAACAAGCCAAGGGGATGCCAAACCTGATGACGAATTACTCCTTCGGTGGTGGTGGTATTCTCTTGATAAGCTCCTCAATCAGTTTCCTCAAATCCTCAATCTCGAAGGTTAGAGTACGAATCAACTCCGAATTATGCTCAATGCGGTTCATGATTATATCGGACCTAGAGTCCCAATCCTTGCTATTCTTTCCCCACTCTTCCTTCTTAGTGTGTTCCTCCCCTGCATGGTTAGAATGAGGCAGATCCCAAACCGAGGGCAAGTTCCCTTTGGGCACCTGTTGGTATTGATGCTCATGCATAAGAGTATGGAAGGGATTCTTGGTACATGGAGGAGGTGACCGTGGAACGAATATAAGACATGGAGGTTTCACTCCTGTAGACATTCGTGCTGTCCTCCTAAGCTTGGTAGGTTTTGCCACCACTCCAATGCTTGCGACGGTAGCACGGGTGTCCGGATGCTCGTCCTCCTCCATGTCTTCCTCATCCCCTACCAAAATCTCCTCGTCCTTGGGGCTTTGAGGATCATCTTCCTCAGGCTTCTTGCCTTTGTCGTTGGCGGAGACCATGGTGCTCTAAACTTGAGAAGATTTCCTGACAGAAACAGATCGAAACAAAAACACGATGAGAACACGATGCACGAACCTCGGGGAACCTGGGGGCTTATAAATTACGAAGTTTCAATGCATAAGGAAGGTATTGGTATGAAAACGAGGCGGAGACGGAGCTCGGGGGGATCACAACCCCTCTAGGCGCGACCAGCTGGGACCCGCGCCTGGGGTGGGTTTGGCCACCCCGGCCTCCGTTTCCTCCTCTGTTCCATCTCGTAACTTTCTTTATGTAATAAAAACATCAAAAATATAAAAAGATTAGGCTTTCACGAACCTTCTGTTTTCACCACTTTTACCTATTCAAAGTCGAACTCTGCAGATTCCTTTCCTCCTCCTGGAAATTTCTTTCTTCACAAGGTAATACACAAACTTCAAGGGAAACATTAGTGTAAGCAAAAATAATAAACCTTTAGGTTCAAACTTCAACTGAAATCCATCAAAAGAAAGGCTTCTGTAAGAGGCAAATGAAAATGATGGCAGAAATCTATCAAAACAAACCAGCAGGTAAAGATTGATTTTTTTGAAAACCTTTTGTTGCTCAAATGAAATTTGGGTAACAACTTGGAGAACAAGGTCAGAGAAATACAGCTCCATCCGAAGTACTGAGATCCCTCACGAATTTTTACAACGCATCACAAAAATCTGTCCTAGGACGACCACTTTTCACAACTCCTCCACTTCTCAAAAGTAGTTGAACTTGACACAAAACCAAAACAAAAAGGATAAGGAGCGGTTATTACAGAGGTAATAACTTCCAAGACTCAACCAAACTCCTGGGTTATCTCCTAACAAGTACTTTTCTTTAATGCCTCTAAGTTAGGCTTGAAAGTTTCAAAGATGCTCACAAAGGAGATATATATCTAAAGTGAAAGAGAGCATAAAGAAGCAAATAACCAACACATTTGAGTCCAACCCACTTCCTCTGCATGGGGGTGTCATGAGAAAACAAATTGTTGAAACAAAAAGCCACTAGCATAGGAAGACAAAACGAATGCAACTTCAAAGCTTTCAAAATAAAACGGGGAAACTTAACACTATTGAGATGCATAAAACCATGTTTCCCTTTCTTATAATAACTTTCAGTAGCACTCTGAATAAAGTTGACAATATAACTGTCACTGACAACAACTTTATCATTAGAATGAGCATACTTACAGTCACCAAAAAGAGGTCCAAGGTCATAAACTGGATCAATAGAAGCAAGTCGTTCCATCCTAAAATCTTCATTAGGCAAGCTATTTTCATAAGGAGCTTTAGCAAATTTGGAAAAGTTAAACTCATAAGAATCTCCATCAAACTTAGTTAAAACTCTTTCCATTTTACAATCTATAATAGCTCCACAAGTGTTTAAGAAAGGTCTACCAAAAATGATAGGACAAGTTTTGCTAGCTGCTGAATTAAGTACCAGAAAATCAGCAGGATACTTAATCTTACTATAGAGAACCTCCACATGTCTTACAATACAATGGGGCAAATGGTTTCCTTGTTAGCAAGGTGAATAACCACATCAATGTCCTCAAGCTCACAAGGACCAATTTTATGCATAATTTCTCTGTAAAGATCATAAGGAATAACACTAGAACTAGCACCAATATCACATAAACCATAATAGCAATGATCACCAATTTTAACAGAAAGCACAAGAACACTAGATGTGCTCATCCTCTATACTTCTAGTGACAGAGTCTTTCACAATAGCTACCACAGGATCAATATTAATTTGCTCATAGGGCTCCATAGTTTTCTTAGTACCTTTATTATTTGCACTAATCATCATAGAATACTCCTTTACCTTAGCTGGGAAAGAGATTTTCTCAACATAAGGTTCATGCACAATATGATTAGTAGTACAAACTTCAGTACTTCTAACAGGAACATGACTAACAACATCTTTATAAGGCACATGGTACTTGTTCCACTTCTTTTTGGGAATTTTTATGTAAGAGGCAAAGGCTTTGAAACAGTTGACAATACTCTGGGAATCAAGACCAAACTCATTACTAATATCACGGAAGTCATCAGTTCCCATAAAGGATTTAATGCATTCATAATCATAATTTATACCTGACTTTCTTCATTTGTCATTCTCCCAAGCTTCAGTGTTCTCTTGAATACGGTCTAGGATATCCCATTTAGCTTCTTTTTTCATATGTGTGAATGATCTAGCACAAGAAGCATCTAGTAAATCTTTATCATGAAGAGAAAGCCTAGCATAAAAATTATTGATAATAATATTGTTAGGGAGTTCATGAATAGGACATTTAAGCATTAGTAACTTCAATCTCCCCCAAGCTTGAGCTGTACTCTCTCCATCACGAGGCCAAAAGTTATATATCAGATTTCTATCATTATGAATCTCACTGGGAGGATAGAATTTAGAATAAAAGAGAGATGCCATCTCCTCTCATTCCATGAATTGTCCATTCTTCAGCAGCTTATACCATTCTTCAGCTCTCCCTTTCAAGGATATAAAGAGTAACTTCTTCTTCACCTGTTCAGTTGTGATACCTGCACACTTAAACAACCCGCATAATTCATGGATAAAAACCAAATGATCACCGGGATGAACAATTTCATCCCCAAAATAATATTTATCCATAACACGATCAACAATACTTGTAGGTATCTTAAAAGGATCTATCTCAACAGGTGGTGGTTCGTATACTACCCTAACAGTGGTAGTAGTTTTCCCAAACAGAAAACCAAGTGGGTTATCCATATTGGAAACAAAGTAACAAATAAAAATAAAAACAATACTCAAAGTAGAAGTTTCCTTTACCAGTTCCACTCTTCAATAGCGCTTCACTCCCCGGTAACGGCGCCAGAAAATAGTCTTGATGACCCACAAGTATAGGGGTGTATCGTAGTACTTTCGATAAATAGGAGTGTCGATCCCAACGAGGAGAAAAAGGTGTTGACTAGTGGTATGGAGCAGGAAATCTCTATAAATACTTAGCAAACAGATTTTTAGGGGTTTTCTGATAAAGCAACAAAACAAGGTGCAAGTAATAAAGACAAAGAACAAATGCAGCAAGTGGCCCAATCCTTTCTTAGCAAAGGACAAGCCGATGGAAATACTTATAAGGACCAAACGTTCTTGAGGACACATGGGAATTCTGTCAAGAGCTTTCGCTTCAAATAGCTAAGTACTCTTCTTTGGTGTTGTAACTGTTGTGTGAGTGAACCTGTGCTAATGTACCGATCTTACTTGGACTAATACATACTTGTGATTAAACTCCCTGCAAGCATCCACAACTACTAGGAAGTAATTAAGATATAAACCTAACCATAGCCTTAAACTCTGAGATCCTACGCTCCCTTGTGCAAAGGTGTCCTAACGGGGGTTCAGGTTTCTGTCACTCCGGCAACCCCACAATTAGTAGCCAAATACACAATGCATTTTCCTAGGCCCATAAATGGTGAAGTTGTTGGAGATATGCCCTAGAGGCAATAATAAAAGTGGTTATTATTATATCTTTGTGTTTATGATAAATGTTTACATTCATGCTATAATAGTATTAAACAGGAAACATTAATACTTGTGTGATTTGTAAACTAAATTAGAGTCCCTAGTAAAGCCTCTTTATAATACTAGCTTGTTGGTTAATATATGATCATGGTTTCTCGATCATGAACATTGAGATGTTATTAACAACAATATCATATCATTAGGAGAATGGTCTGATGGGCATACTCCTATAGATAAGCGTACTTTAAGATCAAGTCATGTCAATAGTTCGTTTGCTATAAGCTTTCTAATACATAGTAACCTAATTCCTTCGACCATGAGATCATGATAATCACCATCATCGGAAGAATGCTTTGATGACATCAAACACCACACCGTAACTGGGTGGCTATAAAGGTGGCATTGAGTGTTCGGAAAAATATGGGTTGAGGCACATGGATCAAGAGTGGGATTTGTCCATCCATATGACGGATAGATATACTCTGGGCCCTCTCGGTGGAATGTCATCCAATTAGCTTGCAAGCATGTGACTGTCTCACAAGGGATCACATATCACGGGAACGAGAAAAGAGTACTTATCGGTAACGAGGTTGAACTAGGTATGCAGAGATACCGACGATCAAAACCTCGGATAAGTAAACTATCGCGAGACAAAGGGAAATTGGTATCGTATGTAAGTGGTTCATTTGATCGCAAAGTAATCATAGAAATATGTGGGAGCCATATGAATTTCCAGATTCCTCTATTGGTTATTGATCGGAGAAGTGTCTCGGTCATGTCCGCATAATTCACGCCCCGTAGGGAGACACACTTAAGGATTCAATGTTGTTTAATAGATATGAAATGTTAGTAGGGATACCGAATGTTGTTTGGAGTCTCGGATGGGATCTGGGATATCACGAGGAGATCCGGAATGGTCCGGAGAATAAGATTCATATAAGTAAAGTCCGATTCCGGAGTTTGGGAGAGTTTCCGATGTTTTCATCGAAGAGGTTCTAGAAGGGTCTAGAAGGTTCACCGGTCTGGAAGGAGAATGGTCCATGAATGTGTCATGGGTAAGTGGAATGATTGGATCATATCCTAGGTCATATGGTGTGTGCATTTGTAAGAGAGAATTAAAACTCTAAATTGAAAGTCAAACGGGAGTTTGAAAAGTCAAACTGGAACAATGGTTTCCTAATGGGAGAAGAAACAAGTCCTTCTCTCAATCAAACTTGGGTTTGGGTTTGGATTCAAACCCACCCCTCCCAAGGTTGCCCGCCCTCTCATAAATAGAGGGGGAGGGCTGCCCCAAAGCTCCAGCCCTCTCCTCTCAAGACACCAGCCATTGCCGCCAGCCGCATGCCGCTGGTTCATCACCGCCACCCTAGCCGTGGCCGACACCTCCTCCTCCTCCCGGTCATCTAATACCTAGATCTCCGGGAAACCCTAATCCACCATAACTCGCACCAGCTTAGGCGAAGCCCTGCAGGATCTTCCCTCTACTTTCGACACCACGCCGTCGTGCTGCCGGAATCACGAGGGGAGAACTACAACCTCCACTGCCTACTGGAACAAGGGATAGGACAGGTCTTCATCGCGTATCGAATGTGTGACCGACTGCGGAAGCACTGCCGGAACGCAGCGCCGAAAGGATCGTCTACGCGATCTTGAGATCGGCAAGTGTACGACTACATCACCCATAAGAATCTGCTCTCGTTAACCGCTTTGGAATCTTCAAGGGTGAGTACTTCTATCGACTCGTTGCTACAATCTAGTAGATAGATCTTGGCTTGTTTGTGTGCATGCGGTAGAAATTTTTTGTTTTCCATGCTACGAACCCCTATAGTGGTATTAGAGTCGTGTCTATATGTAGATCTGTTGCACGAGTAGAACATAATGGTCATTATGGGCGGTGGTGCTTTTATTATCAATTGCTATTTTGTGTACTTTGCATCTTGCGGTATGACGTGATGAAGCGGCCCGGGCTAACCTTACATGACATCGTTCATGAGACTTGCTCCACGCTTAACATGCAACTTGTATTGCATAAGTGGCTTTGCGGGTGTCTGTCTCTCCCATCATATTATAGATTCAATTTACAACGGGAACTTGATAGTTCAAGCATCAATGTTGTGGTTCTTGTTCGTAAGCTAGAACGACACTTATTGAAAGCCCCAAACCACGTAAAATATGCAAAGAAAATTAGAGGCGTCTAACTTTGTTTTGCAGGGGTGTGCTATGATGTGATATGGCCATGATTGTGATTATATATGATGTATGCAATGTTCCTTATTATAAGTTGGCAACCGGCAGGAGCCATATGGTTGTCTTTTAAATTCCGTTAAGACTTGCGTGTCTATTCAAAGTAGTTGTAATAGTTGAAGCTGGTGGACGACGACCATGAAACGACACCATTGACCTTGACGCCATACCGATGATGATGGAGATCATGTTCGTGCTTGAAGATGGAGATCGGAAGCACAAGAAGAAAGGCCATATCATATCACATATTATGAATTGCATGTGATGTTAATCCTTTATGCATCTTGTATTGCTTAGTTTGAGACGGTAGCATTATAAGATGATCCCTCATGCACACAATTTCAAGTTTTAAAGTGTTCATCCTTAGTAAGCACCGTTGCTAAAGCTCGTTGTTTCGAAGCACCACGTGATGATCGGGTGTGTTAGATTCTGCGAGTGTATACAACATGAGCAAGCCAGATTTGCTCATGCGGAAGCTAAGGTTTGATCTTGACGAGCCTAGCATGTACAGACATGGTCTCGGAACATGGATCACCAAAAGGTAAAGCATGAGTCATATAGTAGATATGATGAACATGTTGATTGTTCGCCATTGAAGCTACATCAACTCTCGTGATGATCGGTTTTGATGTGGTGGATTTGGTTCGTGTGATCACTAAAACAATGCGAGGGATATTTTTTTGAGTGGGAGTTCACCTAGATTAATTTAACTATTAATTAGAACTCAATTTGTCATAAACTTAGTCTAAAACTATTGCAAATATGTTGTAGATCAATGGCGGCCCCTACCATCAATTTTAATGCGTTCCTAGAGAAAGAAAAGTTGAAAAACAATGGAAGCAACTTCGCGGATTGGTTCCGCAATTTGAGGATTGTCCTCAATGATGGTAATTTGACCTATGTCTTTGGATGCAATCATTGGTGACCCTTGCAGCCATCTGCTATCGATGAGGTAAAGAATGTTTTCCTCGCTTGGAAGAATCAGTAATCCACAGTTCAGTGTGCTATCTTGTATGGTTTGGAATCGGAGCTTCAGAAAAGGTTTGATAACCATGACCCATATTATATTGTCCGTGAACTCAAAATGATATTTGAGGCTCACGCGGCAGTTGAGAGTTATGAGGCTTCTGAAAAGTTCTTTAACTGCAAGATGGAAGAGGAAGTTCACGGTGAGCACGCGGCTTAAGATGTCTGGGCACGCAAGCAAGCTTCAAAGCTTGGGAATAGTGATTCCTAATGCTTTGGGGATTCACCATGTCCTCCAATCACTACCACCAAGTTACAAGAACTTTGTGATGAACTACAATATGCAAAACATGGACAAGTTGTTGCCAGAACTCTTCTCCATGTTGAAATCTGCAGAAGTGGAGATAAAGAAAGATCACCAAGTGTTGTTGGTCAATAAGACCACCAAATTCAAGAAGCAAGGCAAGTCTAAGAAAAAGGGAAACTTCAAGAAGGGCGGTAAGAAAGTTACCGCCCTGGCGAAGAAGACCAAGGCTCGGCCTAAGCCTGATACTGAGTGTTTTTACCGCAAGGGAGAAGGTCACTGGAAGCGGAATTGCCCAAAGTACTTGGCGGATTTGAAGAACGGCAACATCAAGAAGAAAGGTATATCCGATATACATGTTATTGATGTGTATCTCTCTAGTACTCGTAGTAGTGCCTGGGTATTTGATACTGGTTCAGTTGCTCATATTTGTAACTTGAAACAGGTACTGCAGAATAAACGGAAGCTAGCGAAGAACGAGGTGACAATGCGTGTAGGAAATGGATCAAAAGTTGATGTAATCGCGGTCGGCACACTACCTCTTCATCTACCATCGGGATTAGTTTTATACTTAAATAATTGTTATTTGGTGCCTGCGTTGAGCATGAACATTATATCAGGATCATGTTTTTAAGTAGACGGCATTTGTTTAAATCCGAGAATAATGGTTGTTCGATTTATATGAGTAATATGTTTATGCACATGCACCTTTGATAGATGGTCTATTCTTATTGAATCTCGATTGTGGTAATACACACATTAAAAACATTGAAGCTAAACGTTTGAAATTGAGCGATAACTCGACCTATATGTGGCAATGTCGTCTTGGTCATATTGGAGTGAAGCGTATGAAGAAACTCCATTCCGATGGACTTATTGAATCACTTGATTTCGAATCACTTGAGAGATACGAAGCATGTCTGATGGGTAAAATGACTAAGACTCCATTTTCTGGTATGATGGAGCGAGCTACGGACTTATTGGAAATCATACACACCGATGTGTGTGGCCCAATGAGTGTAGCATCGCGCGGTGGTCATCGTTATGTCCTTACCTTCACGGATGACTTGAGTAGATATGGGTATATCTATTTCATGAAACATGAGTCCGAAACTTTCGAGAAATTTAAGGAATTTCAAAGTGAGGTAGAGAATCAACGTAACAAGAAGATTAAATTTCTATGATCTGATCATGGAGGTGAATATCTAAGTTACGAGTTTGGCGAGCATTTGAAGAAATGCGGAATACTTTCACAATTGACACCGCCGGGAACACCACAGCGTAATGGTGTGTCCGAACGTTGTTCGTTCTATGATGTCATTTATAGGTTTACCACTATCGTTTTGGGGTTATGCATTAGAAACAGCCGCATTCACTTTAAATAGGGCACCATCTGAATCCGTTGAAACGACACCGTATGAATTATGGTTTGGGAAGAAACCTAAATTGTCGTTCCTTAAAGTTTGGGGTTGCGAAGCCTATGTAAAGAAGTTACAGCCGGACAAGCTTGAACCCAAAGCGGAAAAATGCGTCTTCATAGGATACCCGAAGGAAACTATTGGGTATACCTTCTATCATAGATCCGAGGGCAAGATCTTCGTTGCCAAGAATGGATCCTTTCTAGAGAAGGAATTTCTCTCGAAAGAAGTGACTGGAAGGAAAGTAGAACTCGACGAGGTTGTTGAATCTTCTCTCGAACTTGCGAGTAGCGCAGCACCGGAAGTAGTTCCTGTGGCGCCTGCACCAATAAGAGAGGAAGCTAATGATGTTGATCATGAAACTTCTTGAAGTTTCTATGGAACCTCGCAGGTCGACGAGAACTCGTACCACTCCTGATTGGTATGATCCCGTTATGAGTGTCATGTTGGTGGACAACACCGATGACCCTGCGACATATGAGGAAGCGATGATGAGCCCAAATTCCAATAAATGGCAGGAAGCCATGAAATCCGAGATTGGATCCATGTACGAAAACCAAGTATGGACTTTGGTGGACTTACCGGATAGTCAAGGTCACGAGAACAAATGGATTTTTAAGAAGAAAACAGATGTTGATGGTAATGTTACTGTCTATAAAGCTCGACTTGTCGCAAAAGGGTTTCAACAAATTCAAGGAGTTGACTACGATGAGACTTTCTCACCAGTAGCGAAGCTAAAGTCTGTGAGGATTATGTTTGCAATCGCTACATATTATGATTATGAGATATGGCAGACGGATGTCAAAACGGCATTCCTCAATGGATACATTGATGAAGAGTTGTATATGATGCAACCCAAAGGTTTTGTCAATCCTAAAGATGCTAACAAGGTATGCAAACTTCAACGGTCCACATATGGATTGAAGCAAGCATCCCGAAGTTGGAATCAACGTTTTGATAAGGTAATCAAAAGTTTTGGTTTTATACAAACTTATGGAGAAGCTTGTATTTACAAGAAAGTGAGTGGGAGCTCTGTAGCATTCTTAATACTATATGTAGATGACATATTGTTGATTGGGAATGATGTAGACCTTCTTAATAGTGTCAAGGATTATTTGAATAATAGTTTTTCAATGAAAGATCTTGGCGAAGCAGCTTATATATTAGGCATAAAGATTTATAGAGATAGATCGAGACGCCTAATATCATTTTCACAGAGTACATATTTGGACAAAGTTCTAAAGAGGTTTGGAATGTAAGATAGCAAGAAAGGGTTTTTGCCCATGTTGCCCAATATGACCTTGAGTAAAACTCAAAGTCCTGCAACGGCAGAAGATAGAGAAAGGATGAGTAAAACTCCCTATGCCTCAGTCATAGGATCTCTTATGTATGCCATGCTATGTACTAGACCCAACATTGCATATGCTGTTAGTTTGACTAGCAGATATCAAAGTGATCCAGGAGTGGATCATTGGACAGCGGTCAAAAACATCCTTAAGTACTTGAGAAGAACTAAGGATATGGTTCTTTCTTATGAGGTGATGAACAACTCGTTGTTAATGATTACACCGATGCTAGTTGGAATACTGATTCGGATGATTATAAATCTCAATCTGGATACGTATTTACTTTGAATGGTGCTGCAGTTAGCTGGAGGAGTGCAAAAAGCGTTGTGGCGAGATCTTCAACTGAATCGGAATACATAGCTGCTTCGGAGGCTTCACAAGAGGCGATATGGATGAAGGAGTTTATTACAGAGCTCGGTGTGGTTCCAAGTGCGCTGGACCCAATGTCTATCTACTGTGATAACATGGGCGCCATAGCCAATGCGCAAGAACCAAGGTCACACAAGAAGCTGAAGCACATCAAGATATGTTTTCACGCTATTCGAGAGCATGTCCAAGATGGTTACATAAAGATTTGCAAAGTACACACAGATCTGAATGTGGCGGATCGGTTGACTAAACCTCTCCCGAGGGCAAAACATGACCAACACCAAACCGCCATGGGTGTTCGGTATATTATCATGTAATCTAGATTAGTTGACTCTAGTGCAAGTGGGAGACTGTTGGAGATATGCCCTAAAGGCAATAATAAAAGTGGTTATTATTATATCTTTGTGTTTATGATAAATGTTTACATTCATGCTATAACAGTATTAAACAGGAAACATTAATACTTATGTGATTTGTAAACTAAATTAGAGTCCCTAGTAAAGCGTCTTTATAATACTAGCTTGTTGGTTAATAGATGATCGTGGTTTCTCGATCATGAACATTGAGATGTTATTCACAACAAGATCATATCATTAGGAAAATGGTGTGATGGACACACTCTTATAGATAAGCGTAGCATTAAGATCAAGTCATTTCAATAGTTCGTTTGCTATAAGCTTTCTAATACATAGTAACCTAATTCCTTCGACCATGAGATCATGCTAATCACCATCATCGGAAGAATGCTTTGATGACATCAAACACCACACCGTAACTGGGTGGCTATAAAGGTGGCATTGAGTGTTCGGAAAAATATGGGTTGAGGCACATGGATCAAGAGTGGGATTTGTCCATCCATATGATGGATAGATATACTCTGGGCCCTCTCGGTGGAATGTCATCCAATTAGCTTGCAAGCATGTGACTGTCTCACAAGGGATCACACGGGAACGCGAAAAGAGTACTTATCAGTAACGAGGTTGAACTAGGTATGCAGAGATACTGACGATCAAAACCTCGGATAAGTAAACTATCACGAGACAAAGGGAAATTGGTATCGTATGTAAGTGGTTCATTCGATCGCAAAGTAATCATAGAAATATGTGGGAGCCATATGAATTTCCAGATACCTCTATTGGTTATTGATCGGAGAAGTGTCTCGGTCATGTCCGCATAATTCACGAACCGTAGGGAGACACACTTAAGGATTCAATGTTGTTTAATAGATATGGAATGTTAGCAGGGATACCAAATGTTGTTCGGAGTCTCGGATGGGATCCGGGATATCACGAGGAGATCCGGAATGGTCTGGAGAATAAGATTCATATAAGGAAAGTCCGATTTCGGAGTTCGGGAAAGTTTCCGATATTTTCATCGGAGAGGTTCTAGAAGGGTCTAGAAGTTTCACCGTCTCGGGAGAAGAATGGTCCATGAATGTTTCATGGGTAAGTTGAATGATTGGATCATATCCTGGGTCATATGGTGTGTGCATTTGTAAGAGAGAATTAAAGCTCTAAATTAAAAGTCAAACGGGAGTTTGAAAAGTCAAACTGGATCAATGGTTTCCTAATGGAAGAAGAAACAAGTCCTTCTCTCAATCCAACTTGGGCTTGGGTTTGGATTCAAACCCACCCTCCCAAGGTTGCCCCCCTCTCATAAATAGAGGGGAAGGGCTGCCCCAAAGCACACAAGCCCTAGCCCCTCTCCCTGCACACGAGTCGCCTCGCCGCCCCCGCCGCTCGCCGCCGCCGTGCCGCCGCTGCCGATACGTCCTCCTCCTCCCGGTCATCTAATCCCTAGATCTCCGGGAAACCCTAATCCACCATAACTCGCATCGGCTTAGGCGAAGCCCTGCAGGATCTTCCCTCTACTTCCGACACTACGCCGTCGTGCTACCGGAATCGCGAGGGGAGAACTACAACCTACACTGCCTACTGGAACAAGGGAGAGGAAAGGTCTTCATCGAAAAGTCAACGTGTGACCATTGCTGAAGCGCTCAAACACGTCACGGAAGGATCGTCTACGCGATCTTGAGATCGGCAAGTGTACAACTACATCACCCACGAGAATCTGCTCTCGTTAACCGCTTTGGAATCTTCAAGGGTGAGTACTTCTATCGACTCGTTGCTACAATCTAGTAGATAGATCTTGGCTTGTTTGTGTGCATGCGGTAGAATTTTTTGTTTTCCATGCTACGAACCCCTACAGAAGTATCATGTAGTCGACGTTTACATGACACCACTAGAAGAATGGCACCATAACTTAAATACTAAACCATTGAATAATAACTCAACACAAATCCACTACTAACAACATGACTTCTCCCGTGTCCTCAAGAACTAAACGAACTACTCACAAGACATCATATGGATCAAGATCAAAGATGATATGGTGATGGATAACAATCTGAACATAAACAATAATCCAATGGTTCCACTCACAAGCATCAACTACAATAGTAATCAACACCGGGAAAGATTCCCCTAAGAACTAATGCAAGATCCAATACAATTGTTACATCGGGATGGAGTGGTGATGATGTTGCTAGTGGAGATGATGATGTGGAGGATGATGATGATCCCTATAAAGCCTAGCTTGATGATAGTGTTGATGGCGACGATCTTCCCTCTCCGGAAAGGAATTTCCCCGGCAGAAATTTGTCTATCGGAGAGCTCTTTCTCTCTCGGTGTTTTCCACCCTGCAGAGGCGGCGCTGTGGTCGCTCCTCTGGTATTAGGGTTCTGAGAGGAAGATATATGCGAGAGGGCGGAGTCGGAGGCCGGTCAGGTGGGCCACACCTGCCCTAGGCGCGGCCTAGGAGGGACCCACGCCTAGGGGGGTGTGGGCCCCCTGTGGACCAGCTACGCCTCCCCTTCTGGCTTCCTTCGTCTTCTGGGAAAATATAATTTTCCAATATTTTTCTGGTATTTTTCTGATCTTCGCAAAATTGCATCAAAACACCTCTGTTTCCATCAGAAACCTGACTCCAGCAGGCCATCCTCCAAGAATCATCCAACATGCAAAAACAGAGGAAAATACATAAATAACACCTCATAATAAGACGCATATCAATGAATTGAGGCAAATTATGATATAGAATGGTGATGCAAATTGGACGTATCAGGCGGCGGCGGAGGGCAAGCTAGGAGGGAGATCGACGCCGAGACGCATGCAGGAGCAAGAAGGGAGGAGGGGGAACGTCCGTCCCGCCAAAATAACAATGGAAATGAGGGGCACGTTCGGTTCCCCCTCTCGACCACGGATGTACAGGCCGGTGGCCGAAATCTACTGGCCCCCTTAAAAAAATTTGCAGGCTGAATCGATTTACAGTAGTTGATCGGTACGCGATTTCTGCGGGAAACCATAAATTTATGGTTATTTTACGGTTTCGGACAATAAGTAGCTGTTAGAGTTATTCTTAACCGTAAAAAAATCTTTTCCAATTTAAACAAAGGGCCTTGACGTCGTCTTGTCCTAGGCCCCCCACAAGATCGTCCCTGATGATTGAGCGCCCATGTAAAAACGAACGGTATAGACACATATCCTGCCCGCGATAAACAGCCTGGAGCGATCAAACCATGAAGTACTTATGAAGATTCAAAGTTGGAACGACTGGTTTGCCAAACTTTCTCAAAGTTGGATTGTATTTTTTATGAAAATATTCCATAGATATCATATAAGATAGTAGTATAAGTTATTCACTCCGTTTCATTTTAACCTTTCTTTCTAACTAACTACTCCCTCCTTTTTAAAATATAAGATATTTTTGCTTTGTTAAAACAAATGTATTTAGACTACTTTTAGTACGTAGGTTCAGTTAGGTTTGAAATGAATCTGCATATTTAAACAAGTCTATATATTTTTTACTGTTTTGCTAATTCTCAGGCGCCTGAAACTTAACTAAGTCTCAGTCGTCTAATACACCATCGGATTTTTTTGCTTTACGATCTGTGCAAATGTGGGTGTGTTGCTGTTTGGGCTGCTGTCCCCTGCCTGTCCGCGTTGTTGTTTGGGATGCCGTCCTCCGCCCGTTGCTGTTTGGGCTGTGTTGCCCGCGTGTGCATGCACTTTTTTTTTTTTTTTTTTTTTTTTGCGTTCTCGGTACTTTGCTTTTTCTGTAGGTCATTTTTTGTAGACTGTAATCAAAATAAGCTGTCACCAATTGGTTTACATTTTAATATGGAATATGGAGACTGTGAGATGGACGTGGGGTGTGAGTTTTCTTTTTTTTCCTGTTTTTTTGTGGTTGTTTCTTTTTTGCCAACCGTTATTTGATTATTTTTCTTCAGGTGAAATTGAAATTAGCTTAAGTGTTTGATGGAATCTTAGTTAATTCTTAGTCATCTAATACACTGTTAGATCATTTTTGCTTTACGATTAGTGCAAACCACTTTGTTTTCCCGTATTGTGCGTCGCATGGGAGTTCATTTTCTGTCGCTGTGTGCGCGCCCGCGCGCGCGTTTCTCCTATGTTGTCGTGCGCGCAAGTTTTTCCTGGGCTTTCTATGGTTATTTACGAGCTGTTTTTTCTATGTTGATATTTCCGATTTTCTATGGGCTGTATTTTCCCCTATTTTTTTACCGGCATTTATATTGTTTTTTCTCTACCGATGAATTTTAAGGTTAGCTTAATTGTTTTAATTGATTGTTCAATCGAGTATCATTTGAGTTTAAATTTTCAATTTTTTTATTTGTTGGTTATATTTTCCTTTTTCTAATAGTTTTTCCTCTCCAGATTGTGTAGTTGTCATTGTTTTACTAGACTAATCTAACTTTACTAGTAACATGTACTCCCTTTTTTTTCATAATATAAGATTTTTTTAGCTTTTTAAATTTGTAGTTTTCAAAGTGAACCTACACACTAAAAGGGTTTAGACAAAAAAATTAGAAGCGAATTGCCACTTCATCGTAGCTGAGCTTTTTTTCTAATCTTTTTGTTGAGCTTTTTTCCTTTCTCTTTGAGCCAGGTATATCTTTGTTATTGATTTTTTTTAAACTAGATGCAATTTTTTGTTGAAAGGAAGTTGTCACTGAGCCCCCGGCGTGGGACAGATAAAACTAGGACCCTCGTTGAGGGCTATTTGCAACTTGCGTGCAATTGAGCTCCGTCGGGGAAGCCCGTCGAGGGGGAATTTGTCTGAGCCCCCGGCTAGGGGGGAGTTACAGGGGTAACGAGCTCTGTCGAGGGACAGTTGCAACATGCTTATCGAAGCTTCCGGGGAGCCCGTCGAGGTCAGCTTGTTTGAGCCCTGGCGAGGGCCGATTAATTGCTTGTAGTTGAGCTCCCGGCGAGGGGGGAGGGGGAATTTGTAACTTGCTTGTAATTGAGCCCTTGTTGAGAGCCAGTTTGAAACTTGATTGCAACTGAGGGACCCCGTCGGCGGGGCTAGTTTGCAGCTTGCTTGTAACTGAGCTCCGCTAGGGGGCAGTTGCAACATGCTTGTAACTGACCTCCGCCGGGGGAACCTGTCGAGGTCCAGTTGTCTGAGCCCCTAGCGAGGGAGGCCAGTTGCAACCTGTTTGTAACCGAGCTCCTGGCGAGGGGGGTCGCATTTGCAGCTTGATTGTAATTGATCCCCCGCGCGAGGAACAGTTGCAACATGTTTGCCGGGGGAGCCCCGTCAAGGTCCAGTTGTTTGAGCCCCTGGCGAGGGAGGCCAGTTGCGACTTGCTTGTAATTGACCTCCCAGCAAGGGAGGAAGGGGCATTGGCAACTTTGTTGTAACTGACCTCCTCCGAGGAAACCCCGTCGAGGACCAGTTGTCTGAGCCTCCATCGAGGGAGGCCAGTTGCGACCTACTTGTAACTGAGCTCCCGCCGAGGGGACGTGGCGCATTTGTAACTTGCTTGTAATTCATCCCCTGCGCGAGGGCCAGTTGCAACATGCTTGTAACTGAGCTCTGCCGGGGAGCCTCGTCGAGGTCTAGTTGTTTGATCACCTGGTGAGGGAGGCCAGTTACGACTTGCTTGTAATTGAGCTCCCGACGAGGAAGGAGGGGGGCATTTGCAACTTGCTTGTAATTGAGCCCCCGCCGAGGGCCAATTTGAAACTTTATTGCAACTGATGGACCCCGTCGGCGGGCTAGTTGCAACTTTCTTGTAAGTGAGCTTCGCCGGGGGGCAGTCACAACTTGATTGTAACTGAGCTCTGATCCTAGTTGCAACTTGATTGTAACTGAGCACCCCGTTGGTGTGGAAGGGGGGCCAGCCGCAACTTGATTGTAACTGAGCACCTATCGATGTGGAAGGGGGGGCAGTCGCAACTTGATTGTAACTGAGCTCCTAGCGGGTCCCAGTTGCAAGTTGCTTGTTACTAGGGCCTCGTCGAGGGAGGACGGGTGGTGTGATTGCATCTTGACCGCAACGGGGAAGGGACCCCGTCGAGGGCGGTCGAATTGATTGTATGGCGAGCTTTGCTCCGAGTTGTAACTTGATTGTAACTGAGCACCTGTTGGTGTGGAAGGAGGGCCAGTCGCACCTTGATTATAATTGAGCACCTGTTGGTGTGGAAGGGGGGCCAGTCGCACCTTGATTGTAACTGAGCACCTATCGATGTGGAAGGGGGGGCAGTCGCAACTTGATTGTAACTGAGCTCCTAGCGGGTCTCAGTTGCAAGTTGCTTGTTACTAGGGCCTCGTCGAGGCAGGGGGTGGCAGTTGCATCTTGACTGCAACCGGGGGAAGGGGGACCCCGTCGGAGGGCCAGTCGCAACTTGATTGTAACTGAGCTCTGCTCCTAGTTGTAATTTGATTGTAACTAAGCACTTGTCAGTGTGGAAGGGGGGCCAGTCGCAATTTGATTGTAACTAAGCACTTGTCGATGTGGAAGGGGGTCCAGTCGCAACTTGATTGTAACTGAGCTCCTGTCGATGTGGAAGGGGGGCAGTCGCAACTTAATTGTAACTTAGCTCCTAGCGGGTCCCAGTTGCAAGTTGCTTGTTACTAGGGCCTCGTCGAGGGGGGACGGGGTGGCAGTTGCATCTTGACTGCAACCGGGAAAAGGGAAACCCCCGTCGGAGGGCCAGTCGCAACTTGATTGTAACTGAGCTCTGCTCCGAGTTCCAACTTGATTGTAATTGAGCACCCCGTCGGTGTTGAAGGGGGGCCAGTCGCAACTTGGTTGTAATTGAGCACCTGTCGATGTGGAAGGGGGCAGTCGCAACTTGATTGTAACTGAGCTCCTAGCGGGTCTCAGTTGCAAGTTGCTTGTTACTAGGTCCTCGTCGAGGCAGGGAGGGGGTGGCAGTTGCATCTTGACTGCAATCGGGGAAAGGGGAACCCCCATCGGAGGGCCAGTCGCAACTTGATTGTAATTGATCTCTGCTCCGAGTTGCAACTTAATTGTAACTGAGCACCCCGTCGGTGTGGAAGGGGGGCCAGTCGCAACTTGATTGTAACTAAGAACCCGTCAATGTGGAAGGGGGGCAATCACAACTTGATTGTAACTGAGCACTTAGCGGGTCCCAGTTGCAAGTTGCTTGTTACTAGGGCCTCATCGAGGGAGGGAGAGGGTGGCAGTTGCATCTTGACTGCAACCGGGGGAAGGGGGACCCTCATTGGAGGGCCAGTCGCAACTTTATTGTAACTTAGCTCTGCTCCTAGTTGCAACTTAATTGTAACTGAGCACCCATCGGTGTGGAAGGGGGGGCAGTCGCAATTTGATTGTAGCTGAGCATTTGTCGGTGTGGAAGGGGGTCCAGTCGCAACTTGATTGTAACTGAGCTCCTGTCTGTGTGGAAGGGGGCCAGTCGCAACTTTATTGTAACTGAGCTCCTAGCGGGTCCCGTTTGCAAGTTGCTTGTTACTAGGGCCTCGTCGAGGGGGGACGGGGTGGCAGTTGCATCTTGACTGCAACCGGGGAAAGGGGAACCCCGTCGGAGGGCCAGTCGCAACTTGATTGTAACTGAGCTCTGCTCCGAGTTGCAACTTGATTGTAACTAAGCACCCCGTCGGTGTGGAAGGGGGCCAGTTGCAACTTGATTGTAACTAAGGACCTAGCGGTGTGGAATGGGGGCAAGTCGCAACTTGATTGTAACTGAGCTCCTAGCGGTCCTAGTTGCAAGTTGTTTGTTATCAGGGCCTCGTCGAGGGAGGGAGGGGGTGGCAATTGCATCTTGACTGCAACCGGGGGGAAGGGGGACCCCCATCGAAGGGCCAATCGTAACTTGATTGTAACTGAGCTCTGCTCCTAGTTGCAACTTGATTGTAACTGAGCATCCGTCGGTGTGGAAGGGGGCCTGTCGCAATTTGATTGTAACTGAGCACTTGTCGGTGTGGAAGGGGTCAGTTGCAACTTGATTGTAAATGAGCTCCTAGCAGGTCCCAGTTGCAAGTTGCTTGTTACTAGGGCCTCGTCGAGGGTGGGAGGTGATAGTTGCATCTTGATTGTAACTGAGCACCTGGGAGACCCTGTTGAAGGGCTAGTCGCAACTTGAATGCAACCGGGAGACCTCGTTGGCAAATAGTTTGCAACTGTCGGCATGATGAGTCCAGTCGCAATTATATTTGTAAAATTAGATGATTTTTTGTTTGATTTTAACTACCAGTGGCCCTCGTCGTCGCCGAAATTGTTTGGTATAAAGTTTTTCGTCTCTTTTTCTTTCTCTAATTTGTTTTATTGTTTTGACAGTTTATCCATCGCTGTTGTCGAAATTGTTTTTCCATTTTTCTTATTAGACTTTAGTCATACAAAGAAAAGTAAGGAAAGTGGAAAATATAATGATTTTTCCTTTTTTGTTTCATATTTTTATTTATTTAATAAAACAATTTTCATCATAGAACTATTTTTATGCAACTATTATGTGTGGGACCAAAATGTCATTGGCCTTTTTAGGACAAAATGCCTAGTATATCGGATGCTACTTAGCCGAAGAGATAATGTAACTGAAATTTCGAAAACACGGTCAAGGCCGCGGGCGCTGCTTGCTTGTAACTGAGTGTAATTGAGCTCCGTCGGGGGCCAGTTGCAACATGCTTGTAACTGAGTTTCGCTGGGGAGCCCTGACGAGGTCCAAATGTTTGAGCCCCCCTAGCAAGAGAGGCCAATTGCGACTTGCTTGTAATTGAGTTCCCGGGGAGCGAGGAGGGCGCATTTGCATCTTGCTTGTAATTAAGCTCCGCTGGGGGAACCCCGTCGAGGTCGAGTTGTCTGAGCCCTTGGCGAGGGAGGCCAGTTGCGACCTGCTTATAATTGAGCTCCCGGCAAGAGGGGCGCATTTGCAACTTGCTTGTAACTGAGCCCCGCCTGGGGCAATTGCAACGTGCTTGTAAGTGAGCTCCGCTTAGGGAGCCCCCCTAGCGAGGGATTCCAACTGCGACTTGCTTTGTAATTGAGCTACCGGCGAGGAGAAGGGGGGCATTTGCAACTTGTTTGTAACTTGTAAATTTACTCCGTTTGTAACTTGTTTGTAATTTTCTCGTTTGTATTTTCCAGTTGAATCAACCCAGTGACAACTAGCATGCAACTGATCTGTGACCAAGACCCTTTTCTGCAACGTGATTTTGGTAACTTAACCCTGTTGCAAGCCTTACAATAGAGCCCATTTTTTGTTTTGTATATTTTTACAATTTAAACCAAATAAGTCATAACTATCTTGATTATTGATCAGTTGTTCAATAAGTTAGCAAAGGTACACACGAAGCCTAGTGATTATTGATCGGTTGTTCAATGCAAAATAAATAAAAAAGATGACAAGTCAGCCCAAAAACAGAGACCCATGGACCATGGAATGGGGTACGTACCTTTCAGGCTGCAGAGTTCATCAAGACATGACCGAAGTTTTCCAAAAGGAAAAAATAAGAAAGAATTGGTACGGACAAAACAACAACCGGAGAAAAAAAAAGATCGCTGGCGTATCGACTGATACCTAGTTAGGTCTCGGTCGCCTGAGCCATAGGCAGTCCCTATTTTTATTAACAAACTTAAAACATCTTATATTTTAAAACAGAAGGTGTAAGAACCTAGTTACATAATAGCGTTTTACAATTCTTAGCATATAAGTGATTCACATCTCGCGCGACATACAGCGACCTCAAGCCTAGGACATGTCTTATAAATTGTACTTCGTACTAACTAATGACACATCTCTCTGCATCTCAAAATTGGCCTACCCAAAACCATGTTCTCCAATACGATTTCATACTGCCGTGTTGACATCTCTATGTGACCAGTAAAACATGGGCATCAACCGATATGTACACTAGACTAGCCGTATATCTCCACGTATCTTCATCGACTAGGGACCATTAGAACAATAACATACAATATAGAGTTTCACAAATAAGTCACATACTTGCTACCTATATGGAGTTCCATAAACAAACAAAAATTATTAGTGATGAAATTCAAGCACAATATTTCATACATGAATAAATTAAAATATAACCATCCATGTGGTTGACCATTGGAAATATTTCTAGTAGTTTTCTACCAATTACATATATAGCATAGTAAAAGAAATAATATAAAATGGTCCAAACTGGACATGTAAACTACACAATGTTCAAGAGAGCATTATGTGTCGTCGTTTTGTAGGCTGCATCCGAAGATTGAGAAATCTTTCATCAAATTTCCTAACTAAAATCACCGACAAGGCTAGAGGTCTAGCAACAACCAGTGATAGGCAATGTCACCATATCGAACCGCGCTCAATTCGCCCTGGCCCTTATGGATGTGGGCGGAAGTGAATAACGACGTATTACATCCAGCTTCAAAAAATAGAGTTATGGAGCTTGCAAAATGCATATATGAATGATGTGTCATCCTGGAGCTCCATGATCAACAACAAAAATATGATGTCTTCAATGACACCATTCACTTGGGAAGCGTTGTGTTGGGGTATCATGTGTCACACCACTCTCTAGACCCAAGGACAAGGGCTCCTTTGATTCAAAAGAATTTTGTGGGTTCATTTTGTTAGGATTTTTTTTGCATTGATCACTAGATATGGACGATCGATTGGAATCCTTAGGATGTTTTTCTAAGGATCCAATTGCACCCTTTTTTAGGAAAATTTCCATCTAGTCAAACCTCTTGCTAGAATTTCCTTGTTTTGATGTGGTACCGAATAGTCATTGGTTCAAATTCTTGTAATTCTCTTTATTTGTAGGATTCAAGAGGAAAAGTCACTCCAATCATGCGTTTTTACATTGCTATATGTTTTGACAATCATGTGAATCATAGAGGACCTAAAATGGAACCGTAATCGATAATTCTTAAAGAAGAAGTTGGTGGGAGATTTCAGTGAAGGAAAACAAATAGAAACCCGAAAGCGTGCTTTGGGAAGCAGGACATGAAATCCACTCTTCTCTAAGATTCTAACTTCCACCCTAGCAGCAATATCCAAATTCTTACAATCGATTGTCCTCCGTCGATCTGACGTCCATGGTATGTAGTAGAGCAAAGATGAAAAGAAGAGGGGTTCCTAACCTAATTTATTGGTAGGGAAAGACCCTACACCAACCACTAAGGACACAAAACATGCAGTTCATGCGGATTTATAGGAGCGATGGGACCGAGCCCGTCTCCCCTTCACCTGTCCGACAGAGCCAATAGAGAAAAAAGGGTGACATTGAGGAGCTCTCGAACTGTCAAGAGAAGAAGAGGAGAAAAGGAAGAGGTGAAATGGAATGACCATACACGATGCACGGTAGTTCCCATGTTATAAGGAAATGAAACGAGTTGAAATCATGGAGATATATCGGTCCATCATAAAAAAAAAACTTTTCGGGGAGGAAGGGTAGCCGGGTAGAAGGTGTGATTTATTGCTCCCTCCTTAAAATAGATGTCGAAGATTCGTATGTATCTACACACTAAAACGCGTTAAATACATGCGAATCTAGATAAATCTCTCACATATATTTCGAGACACGGAGAGAGTAGTTTAAACCCCCAAATAAATCAATATGATTTATCCCACCTTCGGAGTTTGGACCCAAGTCCTCTCAGAGACATCAATGCACTCTATCCATCAGGACAAGAGCCCAGTCATAATATCTATATTTTCTTAGAGCAAGTTTAATAGTATAGCTCATTGTTGGCTATAGTGATCTATAGTGATCATTTACATCCAACAAGTATAATAGTTAGCTATAAAGTACTATTTTACTAACACATGGTCCACATGTCACTTCTAGAAAGTGTCTAGGAGCACACGTGTTGTAGCAGTCTCTTAACTTACAGCCAGCTCTTTTTTCTCTTTTTCAACTCAGCCAAAATATGGTATTTTACTTTTATAGCCGGCTGATGTCATCCTATTGTACTTGCTCTTATAAAGCAAAATCCCACTAACTAGCAATTATGATAGTCTATCTCATCATGCAAGCTATCCACATCATCCACTATTTTAACCAATCAATTGGCTATGTCATCGCATTAGCATTCATTTATGGTACATGCAAGCTAGTATCCATGTCCTTCTTGGCCATATAATTGTCAATGCCACCATTTTTTCATAAAAATTACAACAGTTTATGTCAATTAAATTTATCCTCTCGACTATTATGACCAATCTGGCATATTTTTGTAAAGAACTTTATATTTTAAACTTTATACATCGATTCATTCACACAATCAATTTATTAAAAATATTTTTGCTGCAACGTGCATGGTATTCTTTTAGTTAGCAAGAACAAATAAACGAGTAATGATTCAGTGCTCGCTCCGATTCATATTAATTATCGCTGAATTGTATATATTCAGACGTGTTTTAATGCTAGATATATCCAATTCAACGACACTTAATATGATACAATTTTTTTTCCATTTTTCCGTGAAAGTGGATGACATTTCTCTAACCGAGCTAGATCCCACTAGCAGTGGTAGTATATACCTAATACGACGACACGGTGCGTACATACACAAATTAACTAACATGCCCAATTCAGTCCAAGTACACTTATGCATGTGACCGAGAACTAACAACTTCCTCGATCGTCAAGCGAGATCTAGCAATTACTTCCAAATTAAGGTACAAAAGGTGCAATTTACTGGTTGAACCAGCGAAATAAATTGTCCCACCTGGAGGTTTCGAACCCATATCCGCCGACGGAAGCCACTACTTTCTAGGCTCTAGCCACTATCTAGGACAAGAGCCCGCTCGCTGTGTTGTCAAGAAGAAATAAACGAGCAATCATCGAGGTGGATACCATTTTCTTTTATAATTTGTTATGAAACATACTCCCTTCGATTTCAAAATATAACATATTTTAGCTTTGTGAAGCAAATGTATCTAGACTTCTTTTAGTATATAGATTCACTTAGTTGTGCAGTGAATCTAGACACTAAAACAAGTCTACATATATTCTCTTTACAAACCTAAAACATCTTATATTTTAAAACGGAGGGAGTAGATGTCATTTTTCTAACGGAGCAAGATCGTAACACCCAAGCACATATTGTTGGAATTATGCCCTAGAGGCAATAATAAAGATGTTATTATTATAATTCTTGTTCATGATAAAGTTTATATTCCATGCTAAAATTGTATTAAGCGTAAACTTTAATACTTGTGTGGTTTGTGAACAACACCGTGTCTCTAGTATGCCTCTATGGACTAGCTCATTGATTAATGATGGTTAAGGTTTCCTAACCATAGACATGAGTTGTCGATTAATAATGAGATCATATCATTGGGAAAATGATATGATGGACAGACCCAAACTAAGCGGAGCAATTAGATCGTGTCATCGTGTTCATCTTTGCAAAGCTTTTCTTATGTCAAATATTGTATTCCTTAGACCATGAGATAATACAACTCCCTGGTATCGGAAGAAAGCTTTGAGGTCATCAAACGTCATCCTATGAGAGGGTGATCATAAAGGTGTCTCTCAGGTGATCGGAAAGTACCTGTTGGGTTGTATGTATCGAGATGGGATTTGTCCCTCCCAAGTCGGAGAGATATACTTTGGGCCTACTCGGTAATCGATATCAACACCGCTTGCAAGCATGTGGTTAAGGCGTTAATCACAAAGTGATATCGGATTACGGAACGAGTAAAGTACTTGTTGTGAACGAGATTGAACTAGGTATGATGGTACCGACGATCAAATCTCGGGCAAGTAAAATATCGCGAGACGAAGGGAATATATATATGGGATTGATTGAATCCTGGCATCGTGGTTCATCCGATATGATCATCGATAAATGTGTGGGAGTCAATATGGGTTTCCAGACCCCACTGTTGATTATTGATAGAAGATCATGTCTGCATATTCTCGAACCCGAAGGGTCACACACTTAACGTGTCTCGACGCTAGGATAGATTGGATAATTGGTTTATGAGTTTTTGTTCTGAGTCTCGGATGAGATCCAGGACATACGAGAGGTTCCGGAATGGTCCAGAGAATAAGATTCATATAAGGCAAAGCATATTTTGGAGTTCGGAATTGTTTCGGGTTAATCGGTATTGTACCGGAAGCTTCTAGAACCTTTCGGAGTGGGACCAACGTGGACCCACTTGCCGGGAGGGGGCATGGGCCTATGAGGGAGTGCCCTGGACGCATTGGGCCAGGAGCACAAGGCCCCATAGGGCCCAGCCGGCCAAACTCCTAGGAAACCCTAGGGGAGCTTCTAGAAGGGGGGGGAACTTGCCTCCCACTCCTCCCTCCTTGGCCGCCGGCCTAGGGCTTGGGGAAGGGGCTAGGGCTGGTAGCCCACCCCTCTATATGAAGAGGGATGGGGGCGCACCCTCCCCCTACACCTCCTCCACAACACTAGCCGCCCTGCTGCCCCTCTTCTCTCTCTCCCTCCCGACTGCGCGTAGGCAAAGCCCTGCCGCAGAAACTCTCCACCGCTTGCATCACGCCGTCGCGTTGTAGATCCAATCCATCTCTCCACCCTACTTGCTGGACCGAGGAAGGAGGATACGTCGAGGTGCCGCAGGTGTGCATCTCTCGGAGGCATCACCACTTGCGGTGTTAGATCGGATCAGATCGCGAGGAGGAGAAGCGAGTACGACTACATCAACCACGTTCGTTGAACGTTCCGCTGTGCGAATCTTCAAGGGTATGAAGATATCATCTATTCCCCCTCGTTGTTTGCATCTCCTAGATTAGATCTTGGCTTTCCCGTTCGCATCCATAGAATTTTTTTGATTTACTATGTTGCGAAACCCTTCAGTGGTATCAGAGCTAGATCTATGCGTAGATGTGTTTCACGAGTAGAACACAACATGCTTGTTGCGGGAGTTGATGTTTTCTGTTGCAAGCCTCTTGTTTGTGTACTTCTTATGACGCGGGATAGTGAGATCGAAGCGGTCCAGGCCAACCTTACGCGACACCGTTCGCGAGACCGGCTCCGCACTTGACGTGTGGCTTGTTCCACACATGCGGCTGGTGGATGTCAGTTTCTCTCACTATAGTTGTCATGGGATTTACACTGGAGTTTGGCAACCATAATATCACCGTTGTGGCTTTCCGTAGGTAAGAATCGTTCTTAGCTTGCTACTCCCATAAGCCACGTAAAACATGCAACAACAAAGTAGAGGCGTCTAACTTGTTTTTGCAGGGAGTGTTTTCTGTGATATGGTATGGCCCAAGATGTGATGTGTATGTTGTATGCGATGATCATGTTTTGTAATGTTTCACGACTTGCATGTCTATGAGTACACAACCGGCAGGAGCCATATGGTTGTCTTTATAATTGTGTATGACCTGTGTTTCAACTTCTTATACGCCATGTAATAGCTTTACTTTATCGCTAAGTAGTTAGCAATAGTTATAGTTGCTATTTGTGGTGGAGGCAATCATGGTGGAGTGATGGAGATCATGCCGGCACACACAAGATGGAGATCATTGCGCGAAGATTGGCTATACCATGTCACATAAAGTTATATGCATGTGATGTTTATCCTTTTATGTATCTTATTATGCTTAGATCGCGACGGTAGCATTATAAGATGATTCCTCACTTAAAGATCAAGATAAAACTGTGTTCTCCCCATGTATGCACCGTTGCGAAAGTTCGTCGTGTTCAAGCATCACGTGATGATTGGGTGCTATAAACTCTATGTTCACATACAACAGGTGCAAGCCAGTTTTGCACACGCGGAAATACTTGGGTTTGACTTGACGAGCCTAGCATGTACAGACATGGCCTCGGAACACATGAACCGAAAGGTTAAGCATGAGTCATATGAATGATATGATCGACACTTTGTTGTCCACCATTGAAACCACATCTCTTCTCGTGAAGATCGGATTAGGTGTGGTGAATTTGGATCATGTTCACTAAACAACTTGAGGGATGTTGAATTTAGTGGGAGTTCATCTAGTAATTTGATTAAGTTGAACTAGTTATCATGAACATAGTCTAAATGTACTTGCAAATTTTGTAGATCAAATGGCTAAGTCCAACTTCAACTTCAACGTTTTTGCTGAGAAAGAAAAGCTTAAGAACAATGGGTCTAACTTCACCAACTGGTTCTGCAATCTGAGAATCATTCTCTCTGGCGGGCAAAAGGACTATGTCCTTGAGAATGCGCTAGGTGACGCCCCTGCTGTAGATGAGCCGGCTGATGAGAAAGCTGTTTATCAGTCGCGCAAAGATGATTATGGTGTGATTAAGAGCACCATGTTGTTTGCTATGGAATCGGACCTTCAAAATCATTTTGAAGATTACCCCGGGCCCTTTGAGATTCTTGAGGAACTGAAAACTATGTTTCAGACTCAGACCCGTTCTGAAAGATATGAGATCTCTGAGAAATTCTTTAACTGCAAGATGGAGGAAGAGAGTTCCGTTAGTGAGCATGCCATAAAGATGTCGGGCTACACTCAACGCCTTGAGCAACTGGACTGCAAGATTCCAGAGGAGCTCAAGATTGACAGGGTTCTGCAATCACTCCCTCCTAGCTACAAAAGTTTTGTAGTGACACATAATCAGATTGGTTCCACTGATACGATCACCGAGCTCTTCGCTAAGCTGAAAGCTACGGAGGTGGACATCAAAAAGGATAATCATGTGTTGATGGTCAACAAGCCCCCCAACTTTAAGAAAGGTAAGGGTGCAAAGAAGCCCTTCAAGAAAGGTGGCAAGCTGCTGTTCTCGCTGAGAAGAAGCTCACGCCCGAACTACGCCGGACATCGAGTGCTTCTATTGCAAGGATAAGGGTCATCGAAGCTTAATCGTCTCAAGTACTTAGCGGACAAGAAGGCTGGCACCATCAAAGGTATATTTGATATACATGTTTTTGATGTTTTCCTTACTAGCCCTCGTTGCAGTGCCTGGGTATTTGATACTGGTTCAGTTGCTAATATTTGTAACTCGAAACAGGAGCTACGGAATAGACGGCGGCTTGTGAGGGATGAGGTGACGATGCGCGTTGGCAACGGATCAAGAGTTGATGTGATGGCCGTCGACACGCTCTCCTTAGTTTTACCTTAGGGATTAGTTTTAAACCTCAATAAATGTTATTATGTGCCTGCGTTGAGCATGAACATCATATCTAGATCATGTTTATTGCAAGACGGTTATTCATTTAAATCGGAGAATAATGGTTGTTCTATTTATATGAGTAACATCTTTTATGGTCATGCACCTGCTGTGAATGGTTTATTTCTTCTGAATCTCGAAAGGGATGAAACACACATCCATAACATTGAGGCTAAGAGATGCAAGGTAGATAGTGATAATACTACTTATTTGTGACATCGCTGCCTAGGTCATATTGGTGTAAAACGCATGAAGAAACTCCATTCTGATGGACTTTTGGAGTCTCTTGATTTTGAATCATTTGACACATGCGAACCATGCCTCATGGGCAAGATGATCAAAACCCTGTTCTCCGGAATGATGGAGCGAGCAACGGACTTGTTGGAAATCATACATACCGATGTATGCGGACCGATGAGTGTTTCGACGCGTGGTAGATATCGCTATTTTCTCACTTTTACCGATGACTTAAGTAGATATGGGTATATCTATTTAATGAAACATAAATCTGAAACGTTTGAAAAGTTCAAAGAATTTCAGAATGAAGTGGAGAACCATCATAACAGAAAAATTAAGTTTCTACGATCCGATCATGGAGGTGAATATTTGAGTTATGATTTTCTCACGCATCTTAAAGCAAGCGGAATCGTTTCGCAACTCACGCCACCCGGAACACCACAGCGCAATGGTGTGTATGAACGCCGGAATCGAACTCTATTAGATATGGTCCGATCAATGATGTCTCTTACTGATTTGCCGTTATCATTTTGGGGTTATGCATTAGAAACCGCTGCATTCACTTTAAATAGGGCACCATCTAAATCCGTAGAGACGACACCGTATGAACTGTGGTTTGGTGCTAAACCTAAGTTGTCGTTTCTTAAAGTTTGGGGATGCGAAGCTTACGTCAAGAAGTTGATGCCGGACAAGCTCGAACCCAAAGCGGAGAAATGCGTCTTCATAGGATACCCTAAGGAAACGATTGGGTATACCTTCTATCACAGATCCGAAGGCAAAGTGTTTGTCGCCAAGAACGGATCCTTTCTTGAGAAGGAGTTTCTCTCGAAAGAAGTGAGTGGGAGGAAAGTAGAGCTAGACGAGGTTGTTGAACCTTCTCTTGAATTGGAGAGTAGCGCAGCACCTGAAATTGTTCCAAAGGTCACCGCACCAACAATAGAGGAAGCTAATGACAAGGATCATGAAGCTTTGGACGATGTTATTGAGCGTCAAGGTCGACAAGGTCGCGTGCCCCTCCTGAGTGGTACGGCAACCCTGTCTTAACTGTCTTGTTAGTAGACGACAGTGAACCTGCGAACTATGAGGAAGCGACGATGAGCCCAGACTTTGATAAATGGCTAGAGGCCAAGAAATCCGAATTGGGATCCATGAGCAAAAACCAAGTATGGACTTTGGTGGACCCTCCTAGCGACCGAAAGGCCGTTGAGTGCAAATGGATCTTCAAGAAGAAAACGGACGGATGGTAATGTTACCGCTTTATAAAGGACGACTTGTCGAAAGGTTTTCAACAAGTTCAAGGTGTTGACTACGATGAGACTTTCTCTCCGTAGCAATGTTTAAGTCCATTCGGATTTTATTAGCAATTACCGTTTCATGATTATGAAATATGGCGATGGATGTCAAGATCGCGTTCTCAATGGCAACATTGATGAAGAGTTGTATATGATGCAACCCAAGGTTTTGTCGATCCTAAGGATGCGATAAAGTGTGCAAACTTCAGCTCCATTTATGGATCAAGCAAGCATCTCGGAGTTGGAACCTTCGCTTTGATCAAGTGATCAAGAGCTTGGATTTGTTCCAAATTGCTACTAAGCTTGTATCTACAAGAAAGTGAGTGGGAGCTCGGACATTTACGGTACTATATGTGGATGACATATTGATTATTGGAAATGACATTAACATGCTTAACGATGTGAAGAGTTATTTGAACAAATGTTTTCAATGAAAGACCTAGGGGAAGCTGCTTATATATTGGGCATCAAAATCTATAGAGATAGACAAAGACGCCTGATAGCTTTAAGCCAGAGTACATACCTAGACAAAGTTCTGAAAAGGTTCAGAATAGATAAGGCAAAGAAAGGTTCAGTGCCTATGTTGTCAGGTAAGATATTGAGCAAGGCTCAGTGTCCAGCTACGCTAAATGATAGAGAAGCTATGAGCAAAGTGCCTTATGCCTCGGCCATAGGTTCTATCATGTATGCCATGCTGTGTACTAGACCGGATGTGTCCAATGCTTTTAGTTTGACGAGCAGATACCAAAGTGATCCAGGAGTGGAACACTAGACAGCCGTAAAGAACATCCTAAAGTATTTAAATAGGACTAAAGAAATATTCTTAGTCTATGGAGGTGATGAACAGCTCGTCGTAAAGGGTTACGTCGACTCTAGTTTCGACACCGACAAGGATGATTCTAAATCTCAGACAGGATATGTTTATATTTTGAATGGAGGAGCTGTGAGCTGGAGAAGCTGCAAGCAAAGCGTGATCGCGGGATCTACAGTAGAAGCGGAATACATGACTGCTGCAGAAGCGTCAAGTGAAGGAGTTTGGATTAGGAACTTCATCACTGAGCTTGGCGTGGTTCCAAGTGCTTTGGACCCACTAGAGATATTATGTGACAACACTGGCGCCATAGCACTCGCTAAGGAACCAAGATATCATCCAAAGACCAAGCATATCAACCACAAGTTTCATATAATCCGAGATTATATAGCAGATGGAGATCTGAAGATTAGCGAAGTACATACAGATCTGAATGTCGTAGATCCATTGACTAAACCTCTTCCACGTGCAAAACATGATCAGCACCTTAGTGCCATGGGTGTTAGATTGTTTCCAGATGTAAACTAGATTATTGACTCTAGTGCAAGTGGGAGACTGTTGGAATTATGCCCTAGAGGCAATAATAAAGATGTTATTATTATAATTCTTGTTCATGATAAAGTTTATATTCCATGCTAGAATTGTATTAAGCGAAAACTTTAATACTTGTGTGGTTTGTGAACAACACCATGTCCCTAGTATGCCTCTATGGACTAGCTCATTGATTACTGATAGTTAAGGTTTCCTAACCATAGACATGAGTTGTCGATTAATAATGAGATCATATCATTGGGAGAATGATATGATGGACATACCCAAACTAAGCGGAGCAATTAGATCGTGTCATCGTGTTCATCTTTGCGAAGCTTTTCTTATGTCAAATATTGTATTCCTTAGACCATGAGATAATACAACTCCCTGGTATCGGAAGAAAGCTTTGAGGTCATTAAACGTCATCCTATGAGAGGGTGATCATAAAGGTGTCTCTCAGGTGATCGGAAAGTACCTGTTGGGTTGTATGTATCGAGATGGGATTTGTCCCTCCCAAGTCGGAGAGATATACTTCGGGCCCATTCGGTAATCGATATCAACACCGCTTGCAAGCATGTGGTTAAGGAGTTAATCACAAAGTGATATCGGATTACGGAACGAGTAAAGTACTTGCTGTGAACGAGATTGAACTAGGTATGACGGTACCGACGATCAAATCTCGGGCAAGTAAAATATCGCGAGACAAAGGGAATATATATATATGGGATTGATTGAATCCTGGCATCGTGGTTCATCCGATATGATCATCGATGAATGTGTGGGAGTCAATATGGGTTTCCAGACCCCGCTGTTGATTATTGATAGAAGATCATGTCTGCATATTCTCGAACCCGAAGGGTCACACACTTAACGTGTCTCGACGCTAGGATAGATTGGATAATTAGTTTATGTGTTTTTGTTCTGAGTCTCGGATGAGATCCAGGACATCACGAGAGGTTCCGGAATGGTCCGGAGAATAAGATTCATATAAGGCAAAGCAGATTTTGGAGTTCGGAATTGTTTCGGGTTAATCGGTATTGTACCGGAAGCTTCTAGAACCTTCCGGAGTGGGACCAACGTGGCCCCACTTGCCGGGAGGGGGCATGGGCCTATGAGGGAGTGCCCTGGCCGCATTGGGACAGGGGAACAAGCCCCCATAGGGCCCAGCCGGCCAAACTCCTAGGAAACCCTAGGGGAGCTTCTAGAAGGGGGGGAACTTGCCCCCCACTCCTCCCTCCTTGGCCGCCGGCCTAGGGCTTGGGGGAGGGGATAGGGCTGGCCTCCCACCCCTCTATATAAAGAGGGCTGGGGGCGCACCCTCCCCCTACACCTCCTCCACAACCCTAGCCGCCCTGCTGCCCCTCCTCTCTCTCTCCCTCCCGACTGCGCGTAGGCGAAGCCCTGCCGCAGAAACTCTCCACCGCTTGCACCACGCCGTCGCGTTGTAGATCCAATCCATCTCTCCACCCCACTTGCTGGACAGAGGAAGGAGGATACATCGAGGTGCCGCACGTGTGCATCTCTCGGAGGCATCGCCACTTGCGGTGTTAGATCGGATCGGATCGCGAGGAGGAGAAGCGAGTACGACTACATCAACCACGTTCGTTGAACGTTCCGCTGTGCGAATCTTCAAGGGTATGAAGATATCATCTATTCCCCCTCGTTATTTGCATCTCCTAGATTAGATCTTGGCTTTCCCGTTCGCATCCGTAGAATTTTTTTGATTTACTATGCCGCGAAACCCTTCACATATATATACAATATACTACTGGCAGTGGAAGCAACACCCAAGGCCGCGTTTGATAGCCTGCAGTTTCCCAGGCAGCTCCTCCATGTTATGGCCCACGCGCGTCTTAAAGCAGGCCGGAGCCAGGCCTAGGGACAACCCTCGAATCGGCCGCCTGGCCCGGGCCAGCAAAAAGGAGCCAAAATGGTGCACTGGTGGAAGAAGGAGGGAGACGCCGTGTCGCTTCTCGCCCACCGTCATAAATCCCCTCACCGCCCACCCTTCTCGCTCACTCTCCTATGTGCTCTATGGTGATCCCCCCACCACTTGACGGTGCCGTTCCTGGAGGCAGTGATGAAGGTCTTAGAGGGAGGAGACTCCGGCGGTGAAGGGCTTAGAGGGAGGAGACTCTAGCATCGAGGCTATCGCTCAGCATCGGAGGTGGTCTTCCTATGAGAAACAACAGCGAATTCCGAACCATGGCGGTAAGCTTTTCCTCATATTTCCCCGAGGCATCTAGATGGTAGATCTGCTCCTAGAAGGTCAAGGTTAGGGTTCTAGATGGCATGCGTTGTAGATCTGCCCAGATATCCCCTGCTCAAGGTTTGTTTTTCGATTTGGGGGGTTTACTGTTGTACATTACCAGGACTAGTTCATGCTATTTGTGGTGCATTTATATGGTAGTATTGAACCAGGATCTAACAGACGTGCTTGGATGACCATTTGCCGACGATTACAATGGCTAAGGACACTTTCAAGACGAGGTGATTGAACCAGGATGAGTGTTCAGGGGTTTGTGCATTCCTCCAGTTTCTCTCACCCCACCCCTGAAACTTGTGTTCTTCCGTTGCCACATGCAGTAGTACTGATAACTGAAAGTCAGGCCCTATATGAGGCAATGTTTCCACCTTTACGAAATGCCAATGATTAGGACAGTTCCACACGCAACAACTTTTTATGGATGGTACCTAGTACTTTTACCCAAAGAGTAAATTTGTATAGAGACATGTTAGATTGTTCAGATCTTTATGTCCCTGCTATGTGTGCTATGCCAATGATTACATTTGTCACACACTGTAACTTCAGGAAGGACTGATCGAACCTTGTTGTGTGTACAAACCATGTATTTGTGCATATGATTTCGTTCGCTCACGCCATCCCTGAAGTTGACATGCAATTCTCACATTTTGTGTGATCAAAATTGCCAAATATGAGGCACCATATTTCTAACTCACTGCTTTGCATTGTGTTCATTGCTTCGGATTATGTTCATTGCTTTGCATTGTCTTTATTGCATCGAATTGTGTTCATTGCTTTGCATTGTATTGACTGCTTCGGATTGTGTTCATTGCAGGCTATCAACATCGGTGGCCGGGGAAAGCAGCCTGCCGATGGCTCGAACAAGACGGCCAAGAAAGCAGGGATGCCTCCCAACGTTGGCAACTAGGAAGAGGCAGTGAGCCTTACACAGTTCTGCAAGGTGTTGGTAGCACCTGCACTGAGATTGCTTCCTATCCCAGACGCATTCAGGTCATACATGGATGGTGTCCCTGACATGGTCACATTGAAGCTGACGACTGGACGCCAATGGGACATCACAACCTCTGATGTCAACGGTAAAGCTTGCTTCGATCAAGGTTGGGCATCTTTTGCAGTAGCTCATGACCTAAAGATCGGTTACCTGCTGACCTTTAAGAAGATCTACCCAAAGGTTTTCAAGGTGATCATCTACGACTATAGTCAAGTCGAGGCTGTCAAGAGGTGCCCTGAGCACGCTGAAGCTTTCAGGAGAATCGTGGAGCAGCAGTGACTTCTATCTACATGAAAGTAGTTCTTATTTGTGTGTGTTCGGTCGATGAACTGTCGCATGTTGTCGTGAACTGTCGTTTGATCTACATTTGTGATTGTGTTTGTGTTTATGTGGTATCCTCACCTCTCACAGAAAGAGGTGACCATAGCAGTAATGTTGCAGCCAACCAAACGCATGGCTTGGTTGTGTTCATAGATGCATACAGGCAACCAAACAGACACATTTATGCCAACCACAACATTGTTAGACTAGACCAGGAAATGGATACAGACTACCAAACACACGCTAACAAAACGACACAGTCCGTAGTTCGTACTACACACGTAGACATAGCCGCGTGGTGTCCCCCCACATCGCTCGCCCCCCTCGTTGTCTCGCTGCAGGCGTATATGCGGTAGTAGACATAGATAAACATGTGATTAATTAGCCCACGTTTAGTGAACAAAGCCCACTAGCCGATGTATCTATTGATTGTCCTTGTTTTTCAGGATCAGAACTTTAGAAGTCGCTAGATCTGCATCTGGCTATACAGTTTCTGCCGATGGGAATTAGTAGATCGATCTCTGACCAATGAACTATACATCCTGCTGCTACCGGTCGCCACTCGCTGCCTCAATACACCACAACACGCAAGAATAGAGAAGTTTACAGCCTGGCGCAAACCGCTCAGGAGCTGTACAACTATCGGTGTGCAATCTGCTATTACGTACTCCCTCCGTTTGAAAATATAAGATGCTTTAGGTTTGTAAAGAAAATGTATCTAGACACATTTTGATGTATATGTTTATGTGAATCTAGACACTAAAATATGTCTAGATACATCTCTTTCACAAACCTAAAACATCTTAAATTTTTAAACTTTTCCCTATACCTAAGGTATAGTACTGTGAATGAATATTACATTTTTTCGTGAAGATGAATATTATGCATGCTACTAGCTATTTTCGTTTTGTTTAGGTTGAATAGGAATATATATCAATTTGCACACCACCATAGAGTTGAAAGACGACAAATGCAAGAGGAAGTATTGAAACTACAATTTATTTATTTTCAAAAATCGTGCTTGCAAAATAAAGAGAAAGACATAGGATAGACTAAACACTAAAGATTTGTCACATCGTCATTCTCTATTGATGTTATACGTATTTATCACCATATAAAAAAAACATTTTTTATGCCGCTCTATGGTTGTCGTCCTCCTCGCCTCCCCCACGGTCAAATCCTGGCTCCGCCCCTGCGTAGCCGACCAATAACAGAGCCTGAATATCTAGCGCAGCTAGTTAATTTTTGTAGAGAAAAGCACGTCTAGCTAGCTGATTAACCGATCTAGCTACACGAAACGTTCTAACTCCTGATTTGTGAAGTAACTCCTGTTATACGCACACGAATCAGAGTCGACAGACCCGACCGTTACCTAGTAGAAACTACCACAGTTAGGTTCGACATGATATTCGAGATACATGCGACTTCGGTCGCTGCGTAATATTTACTCGGTACGACGCCGGCTCGATCGGGGCGATTCCCCGCGCGCCTGAAACTCTCGTGCGCGCGCGCCACCTCGGTCGTCCGCTCCGGCACGTCGCCGGCCGTGCCCGGCCCGTACCCCGTACCTACCTCAACCTACCTACGTACGTCGCCGCGCGCGGCCGGCCCAGCCTAACTGACTCGCATTACCGCGTTCATCCAGCTGCCACATACACTTTCCCCCCCTTTCCGCTGCTACGCGGCGCAGCGTGTAGCCGGAGACGAAACGAAAGGCCTCGCTCGCATGCACGCACGGCACGACCTTCTCTTCCTCCTTTTTCCCGGCCCATCATCACCCGGCGCTCCGCTTCTCATCATGCCTGCTATGCTAGTACGTGCGTGCGTGTTAACTCCCCCCCTCGAAAAAAGGCGCACGCGCGCGCGCGCGCGTACGTGTTGACTCTTGACTGCCGCAGCGAAAGGAAGGAAAAACGTGCGCGAACGCAGGCGATCGAGCCGGGGAGCCTTTTCCCGTAACAACTTGAAAAGGCGGGCGTGTCTCTGCGGTTCCGCCTACGCGTGGCGAGGGGCGTGTGTGATCGCGATGTACCCGCGCGTCGCCGTCCCTCCCTTCCGTCGCCGACTGGCAGCTCGACACAGAGAAAAAGGACGCGCGTTTGCTACCGTAGATGAACGGAGGAGAGACGAAAGGTGACGGCACGTCCCTTGCTGGCTGGTGGTACAGTGCGTGAGACAACATAACAGTACGTATCTGCGTCTCCATGCCCGTGGGCCCACCAGCCGCAAATGGGAGGGCGCGCGGGAACGCCGGACCTACCACCGAGACCGTACGTAGTTCTCGGCGGCGTAGTACGTAGCTAGCCAGCGCCCGTGCCGTATACGCATGAGACCTGATACGTACTGCTACGCGTCCACCGCATATGCCTACAAAACGGCGTATAATGATGACCCAATAGTATGGTACGCGTCGATGCTTACTTACTTAACCTACAATGAAGGAAAATGCATGTGAACACAACACTTAATTCTTACTACTAGTACCAATTATGAAGGAAAAAAAAACGTATGTATGTGGCCCACATATAAAAATGAAAATTCGGAACTTGCACCGTCAAATCCTAGATCTCATACTAGTATTGTTCATCACAAACTTTGTCTTTTTTTTCCCCCAAGTTTCCAAATTTAATTTTTGAAACTTCCCACACACATACCTGCATGCAGAACATCACATAGATGCAAAAAAAAAATTATTTCGTATTTTTCTGATTTTATTTAGTATTTTTAATTTATTATTCATCTAGGATCCACGGTACCTAGGTTCTGAAAATTCAAGTCCAGATTTTCAAATGGTTATACTCCTTCCGTTCAAAAATATAAAAAAAAAGCTTTGTAAAATGAATGTATTTAGACGCCTTTTAGCGTGTAGGTTAAGTAAAATTCAAAATTAGAAATTGAACTCTTGCCACACAGTTCGATAAGGATCGAACCTTGAATTATATCCGCTATAAATAAGGTACTGGCTAGTAGAAGAAGAAGCTGTGTTAAAACAACCGCAAACTAAACACTAGTCGATCGCCATGTTGCAGCTTTCCCTCTAGCTAATAACTTTTTGATGATACCAGCAGTGCGTGATTAGACCGGCACGTCCCTTCCCACTAAAACAATCATCACCGATTGCTCCATTTACATGCACGTTGTACACATTGAATACGAAAGGAACCTATACCTCACATTATTTACCACGAACTGTTCACCTATTGAGTAGTATAGTAGAGTTTAGTACTGTATCAAAAGGAGAACTTGAAACAAAACGATGCAAGTATACACTGGTAGGAAACGTCTCGAGTGTATTTCCGGGTCCAATTCAGATCCAAGTTCAGAGCAGACAAGCCGCCACTCAATAAGGGAAGTGAATGGATTCAAATGGAGAAATTAATGCAGTCAGAGAGGATCACACAGCATCGTTTCAGGTACTAATGCATATCCATCTCGCTCGTTGGACATCCTCATCTCATCGGTTGCACTCTCATTGAGATCGATGAGAAGCTTTTGCACTACACACGCAAGCACGACTCGATCCAGCTCGTATGCATTTCTTCCACATGCTGTAGATAGTTACCATGCACCGTGCCCATGTGGAAACTGTTTGGTCCAGTTTTCTCACATCAAGTCTGTACCCTGACAGCGAAAACTAGTCCAGCTGTTGTGATCCTCAGACGTAAGATGGAAGTGCAGCTGCCACCCGAGATGGATGAGTGGATGGATCATCCATGGCCCGGCCGGATGTCTGCCTGGCCTGCAAGTCCAGGAGTACACGCCAGCCAGCAGATCGTCGACGATGGCGCGCTCATCTGCATGCATGGACAGGCTCCCTCCGATCATAGTCTGACGCGGACCTCATCGATCAAACTTCCTTTGGAGCTATGCGCGCAGCCCGGTGGCGCGCCGCGATCCACATCCCACCTGCCAGCGACGTTCTGGCACCGAGCTAATAATGAAG
Organism: Avena insularis; assembly: GCA_023614405.1. NCBI lineage: Eukaryota > Viridiplantae > Streptophyta > Magnoliopsida > Poales > Poaceae > Avena > Avena insularis. The sequence goes on along the minus strand of CM042695.1, from coordinate 361,669,140 downwards.
AATAGCCGATCGAGCTTGATCTATAGTACTACTACGTGGTCTCCGGTTCGGCCGTTGACATGCGGAGTAGTGTACTCGCCTACTCGGGTCGGGTATCAGAGGATCGGAGCTGGAATGCATCGATCTTTCGTAAGGTTGTTTATTAGTATGGTGTATGGGCGTATGATAGCATGCTTATGGTATGGATGACTGATCGAGATAGGTATGTATGCTGTATCGCATCAGTACTCAACTCGGTATTGAACAGCTATGCACTAGGCTAGCACAGTGCCCCACAAATCATATTCTTTTTGTCGGGCTATGCATATATACTACCAAATGCATAGAATAAGAAAATATATGTCATGATGGCGTTCTAATAATACTCAACAAAGTTCCAGCACACGGCTAAGAAAATATATGTTATGATGGAGTAAGTTCACAAGGTGAAGTGAAATTAATTAAACCTAGCCTAATTATATGTAGGCTAAACAGCCATCTATCTATATATGTAGGGTATAAACCCCTCCTTGGCCGCTCGCTCAATCTGGGTACATGCATGCCATTATAAATACTACTTGGGTTCCAGGTGCTAAGACAAAGACCACAAAAGAAGCCAATGCGAACATGATTGAATAACCTAGAGTACAATGGAGAAGAAACTTTCTTCTGTGAAGACAAATATCCAACCATAAGGTCGTTGATCCCACCAAGATCAGGGATATTGTATGAATTCCTTCTAACAAATTCCCAAACATGTTTGGCACACTACAAGGTGAGTACAAATTAGAAGCAACTTGACCAATAGACCACACCTCTCTATCAAAATATGCACTTACATACAAGGTGTTAGATCGACTCATCATGATACAACAAGAAACAATATTTTTTACTCCCTTCGATCCATATTCTAGATACATCCAATTAATATGGATCGGAGGGAGTACTTCATTACCAATTATCTTAGCTAGGTTACACCTACGAAAGACAGCTCCTACATATATTATATTCAAAAAATCCTTACCGTCCATGGGAGCGTCAACATGACATAAAGCAAGGTATAGTGTCTTTAGTGAGAACTTCCCATTTTGGTGAAGATTCTATCTAAACTCATTCTTACCCTGCAGAAAGTGAACAAACTCTATCCAAGCCAAGAAAGCGTTCCACACTTCTAGTAGAGGCCACACTAAATTGTTCTAGGAGGTCACATTTGGGGGAAGAACGTCTCAATACCTCGATGAGTTTAGCATGTCTATGCCTAACAATACTAAATAGCCATGGGTGTTGGTAGTTTAGCAGATCATTTCCCAACCAAGTGTCCTCCCAAAACCTCACCTAACAAATGATTGTTTGACCTTCATTAATCCAGCCCATATATAAGTGAGAGTCTCCTTGTTTTGAGTGAACTTGTGGTAACATTTTTCAACCGACATATTTAGTCCTAGAAGGTCCTGCCATACATTGTTGTCGGGAAGGATGTAAAATCACCATTACCGATGAGTGCAATGCTTTTGACTTCAAGGTCAAGGATTCCTAGCATGTCTTGTTCATTTGGATGGCAAAGGATCCATTTTGCTGGGCAATATTTTTTTAGCAGATCATTTCCCAACCAAGCATCCTCCCAAAACCTCACCTAGCAAAGGATTGTTTGACATTCATTAATACAGCCCATATATATAAATGAGAGTCTCCATGTTTCGAGTGAACTTGTGGTAACATTTTTTAACCGACATATTTATTCCTAGAAGGTCCTGCCATACATCATCTTCGGGAAGGATGTAAAATCACCATTACTGATGAGTGGGATGCTTTTGACTTCAGGGTCGAGAATTCCTAGTATGTCTTGGTCAAACATCGATCCATTCCGCTCGGCGATACTTCTTTTCTCGCATAACTTTGTCAGAAAAATCTTGACCTAAAGTACTAGTCTAATCTTTGGAGCACGCCTTTTGGCACCTGAATTTACGAAGGGGATGTGATTATAATCCGCAATGAGATGGTGTTGTCAAAAGAAGGTTCGAATAGAAGAAAATACTATAAATTGCAATAATAGGTGGGAAGGAGGAGCATTAATTTTGACCACAAATTATTTAGTCCTTTAGAATTGAGAGTTCATGGGCTAGGTGAAAGTAACAACTCCATGGCTGCATAGAAGTCAAAAGGTTAATTAACCACCTCCATGATGCTGGTGGCTGCCGTGAACAACCTTGCTATTCCCTTCACCACCAGGTCTCTTTCAATCTAAAACAAAGGGGACCCTTGTCCTTGCTAGTACTAGTATTTAACTCCCCCGATCCCCTTCCCAAACTTTAAATCTTCTCTTAACAACTTCAATCTCTAGCAGACCATAACACCGAAAAGGTTAGCGCCCTTCCTCTCTTGCTCCCTCCTCCCCCTTCAACTTTTTCCTGAGAACTCCCCCCCTCCTCGGATCAATCCTCTCCCTCCTCTTCGGTCCTCACTGCAATCGTGATGAATAAGAATTTGATCATGCATGTTCTTGTTGATGTGCCATGTACTACATCCATTTTCTTGTAGTACTAGATGTTTCTAAATATCCAATTGCTTGTTTAATTGGTTTATGTATTGCTAGCTATCTAGCTAGCTACATGCCACATACAGGTTTTGCTTCAAATTAATTCTTGCTTGTTTATTTAGAGTAGTACTAGTAGTATATGATCTTCTCTCAATCTTCTCCTAGCCAGTTCTAGTTTATGCCCATTAGCTGTAATTTATTTGTATTTATATCTCAGGTTAGTTGCACGAAACCAAGTAAAGACCAGCTGCATCAACGTCGTCTTCATAGCTAAGCTGCCGGGCCGTGCAACTCGAGATGGAGCATGACGTGCACCAGCAGCAGCACCAGGAGCAGGAACCCATGGAGCTTCCGCCGGGCTTCCGGTTTCACCCGACCGACGAGGAGCTCATCACGCACTACCTCGCCCAGAAGACAGCCGACCCCGGCTTCGCCGCCCTCGCCGTCGGCGTGGCCGACCTCAACAAGTGCGAGCCGTGGGACCTGCCATGTAAGCCTCTATCTCTATCTCTCCGATCATGTCATATGACTTCATGATGTGCATATATTATAGGCCGATTTGTTTGTCGTGATTGATGTGTGTAAATTTGTGTTGTACTGAAGAGATGGAAGAATTGTTTTGATGTGGATGCAGCGAGGGCGACGATGGGGGAGAAGGAGTGGTACTTTTTCGTGGTGAAGGACCGCAAGTACCCGACGGGGACGAGGACGAACAGGGCGACGGAGTCCGGGTACTGGAAGGCGACGGGCAAGGACAGGGAGATCCTGAGGGGGAAGGTCCTGGTCGGCATGAAGAAGACGCTCGTCTTCTACACGGGGAGGGCCCCCCGGGGCGGCAAGACCGGCTGGGTCATGCACGAGTACCGCCTCGAGGGCAAGCACGCCAGCGCGCTCTACAGCTTCCCCAGGGCCGCGACGTCCAAGGTACGCACGTAGTAGATGATTCAACCGATTTGAACTGGATTAGCCCGTGTTGTGTGCCATCTGCCATGCCATGTCGTCGGTCCCGCTGATGCCATGTTCCTTTTTGGGCAGGACGAGTGGGTGCTGTGCAGGGTGTTCAAGAAGAGCCTCGAGCTGCCGGTCACCGGCAACGGCAACGTCAACGGCAAGAGAGGCACGTGCACGGGGATGGCGGACGACGTCGTGGGATCCTCCTCCATGTCCACGGCTGACGTTGTCGGTCTCGCGTCGTGCGCCGCCCTACCTCCGCTGATCGACGCAAGCAGCGGCAGCACCTTCGCGTCCCCGCCACCGGCACACGTGGCCTGCTTCTCCAACGTGCTGGAGGGCCAGTTCCTGAACCCGCCGTTCCTGCTCCCCTCGAACCACGTCGTCGCCATGGACCCCGCCTCGGCGCCGTTCATGCAGATGACGCAGTACGCGCAGGAAGTCTCGGGCGGCATGCTGCAGGAGCTCCTCCTCCAGAACGGCGGCGGCGTGTGGTACTCCAACAAGCAGGGCGAGAGGGAGAGGCTGAGCGGCGGCGCCTCGCAGGACACGGGCGTCACCTCGGAGGTGAACCCCACCGAGATCTCCTCGTCGTCGCGGCAGCACATGGATCACGAGGCGTCCTTTTGGGGCTATTGACACCTGGATCGGATCATCGCGGTCGCATCATCATTAGCTATTGATTTAGTCATTGGATTGGCAGAGGAAGAAAGAAATTATACTGTAGTATATATTGGATATATCTGGATACACCATAGTAGCAGACAGTCGAAATACTAGTACAGTATCCGTGTGATTGTGTTGTAGATTTGATGACCCGAGACGTACAGTAAGTAAATGGATGTTGTGTTGCTTGTAAGATTACTTTTATCTTCGCTCAGGAAAACGAAAACTAGAAAGCGGATTTGCCCCTTGGATCAGCCGTTTCCGGTCCGCACAGAGAAGAGAAGCGATCGATGACATCTCGTACTACTTACTACCTAAAATCTTGACCTGTCGCTGTGAGACGCTCATCTACCCATTAAAACCTTGGCTCGGTTTCAGCGGCGCCTGAGCTATCAGTCCCGTTTGCTACTCCCTTTTGTCCCATGACCCAGCGCACGTATCTATCCAATCCATCTAGCATCATACTACGCAGGAATCAGAGGACCACGGGCAGGCTCGAATATGCACGTGGCCCGTCCATCATCCGTCACATGGACATACGTTTTTTTTAGCGGGAAACAGAAACCGATCGATCGGAACATGCATGCTGAAGTACGTTGCGTGATCGCGTACGCGTAGCATGGCAAAGGGGAACATCGATCCGTCCAACAGAGGCGGCGTGGCCACCACTTGGCTCCCATGCCGCTTGTCCCTATGCAGGGATGGGGGAGCCCCCAGCCCCATGTCATCCGATTTGTCCGTGGCCACGCGCGCATCCCTGGAGGTGGTGCCATCATCCACCCCAACAGAAGCTCATGTTGTTTTCAGTCCGGAGAAGGATTGGGCTCCATCCTCCATGCAAATGCAGACTCGTCATCGTGAGAGGCGCTCAGCTGGCTATATTCTAACACGAAGGCCAGTTGGTTCACCTACTAAAAATTGAATCCCTGTAGCTGCGGTGCACCCATGAGCAAATCACGCGAGGACAGGGATAGGTGCGTGTGGTTCTAGAGGTCTTCGGGTGCGGGGGGCGCGTGCGCAATATCTTAGCTTATCTCCTCGCTTTGTTTAGTGTTGTCTCGTATCTTTAGACATCTACATTCTTGAAGGCATCCTCAAGTCTGTACACACCTGTAGATTTTCTTAATCTAATAATATTTAATCCGTATGTGATATCCGTATCTCCGTATGCGGATCTGCCGCGGTGGTGACATTCCCGGTCAATACGTGTGTGCTTTTCATCTCTCTGTTTGCTCTAGTATTAGGTCCATACTAGATGGACCCAGCGCGCTATGCCGCACCGTCATTCGCTAATGACATTTAGGGGTGTGCTTGTTTGCTTTTTTTGTTTTGGATTCGATGTGGTATGGGCTTGGTTGTAATGCGATGGAGGCTAGCGTGGGATATGCTGCGACCCTAAGCACGTCCTCCCCAAACCCGCCACACCAGAAAACCCTGAAAAATTCAGAGCACCCCAGAATGATCGTCACCAAGTTGCCGCAATTGTTGGACCAATAACAACACACACAAAACACACTAACGATAGCTAGAACTGGCCCACCATACAAACCGAAAGAAAAACAACCTCAAATCCCACGGCCCATGCAACCGAACCACACATGACCAAAAGGACATCCGCAACTAACCTACTGCAAAAATCAAAGGAAATCTCCTGCTAAATACATCCCGCACACCCAAAATTTCACAAATCCACTGCAACATGCATGCCACATCCACGAAACAACACCGGCTCCAAACCAGCCACCGCACCAGCGACCACCACAGACCGGCATCACACACGCCCATACATCGAACATGCCCCGCGAGCATCACCAGAATCAACCACCACATGAGCGCAAAAAAATGTAGACCAAATAAAAGAGTAAACAAACCAAAGCAGGGAACAGACAACCTCGGAGAATGCAAGCGTATGTGACGAGGTTTAATCTCGTCAATGCCCATTGTTATGGACTTGGGTTTTGGAGAAGATGGGGATGCTGGAGATCGTGGCACGGTTAACAGACAAGCAACCAGGGGACACGAGATTTACCCAGGTTCAGGCCCCCGGAGGGAAAACCCTACTCCTGCTTGTCTGCTCTTTGATTACGGCGGAACCGAAGGTTACAGGGTGCGCAGATTCGATCTGGCGTAGATGCGTGTGCGAAAGTATGAGTTGAGTTCTATTGTGGCGGTGGAGATCGTAGATCTGTCTATTGTGTACGTGTGTGTAGTCATGCCCTCCTCGTTGGACCCTCCTAGCCTTTATATATGGGGAGGCTAGGTCTCGGGTGCCAATACGAGTAGGTTACAAGTTGTATTCAAACTCTAGTCTTGAGGTATCCTTGTCTTGTGCGCTTTGGAGTCCGTGTCCATATGTGCTTCGTGCAGCCGAAACGTCTTGGGCGTCCTGGACCCTGGCAGGTCGTCGAGTGGGCCTTCCGTCGGGCTGGACCAAGTATGCTAACATCGGGTACCCGTAGGGCATATCCATGTCAGTAGCCCCCAAGTGTCCATCCGAAACGTAGATTCGGGTGGAGACTTAGTTGTCTTGAACCTTGTATTTGGATGTCGGAGTCGAAGTTGTGTCGAGTCTGAAGCACTTCACCCGGAAGTTCATCGGGTCATTGCTGAATTTGTTAATTTGTTGTAAAGGAATCGACATCATGGACGTAGTCAACACAATGGACTATAGGGTGCGCGACCAGCGCCCTATGGGAGTAACCCAGTGTGTCTGTTCGAGTCGTAGACTCGAGGAGAGACTTTAATTCAGCCGTTGTTTGCTTCAGGTCCGTAGGACACAATTTTTTTTTCGGATGCTTGAATCAATCCTCCCTATGGGAGTAGCCCCCGAGTCCGTAGTGGAGTCGTAGACTCGACGTAGGACTCAAAGATCTTGTGTGTGCGCGACCATCGCTCTAGTTTGGAGTAGCCTCCGAGTGTCTGGCGGAGTCGTAGACTCGGGTAGAGACTCGAGTCTTATATCTTGTAGCGAGTGGACAATCTCGCGGCGTCTGGCTGACTGAAGTATATCGGGTGCGCGACCAGCGCTCCTGATAGGAGTAGCCCCCGAGTGTCTAGTCGAGTCGCAGACTCGAGTGGAGACTCATGCGAGGAGAAACCAGCGACCGGAAGTGCATCAGTCGGCGTCTCACGCATAAGAAGCCAGGAGTTGACGTGGCGGAGTGATGCGGCATTCTAGCCGGAAGGACTCGACATTGCGGATGAAGTCGATGACGTTTCTTTTGTCGGGTGCGCGGCCGGCGTCACTTTTTCGTAGTATGAAGCGATGCAACCATCCGAGGAGGGACTCGACTTGGGTCTTGATTGTATGGTGTAGCCAGCTCTTTTGTCGACTCCTGTTGGAGGACCTAATAGAATAGCTCGACGCGGTCGATGTCCTTGTAAGCTGCAGAAAACATAAAGAATTGTGAAGTACTTGTATCTTGTAAAGAATATTTGCACGTAAACATGCAGTAAGATTCTGGTGCCGATCGAGTCGACACTTTTGCACTGTATGCTAGGCCTTTTCTTAGCCTCATTACCCTTAGTCTCAGTACCTTGCCGAGGCACTCGGAGTTCAAGGATTCGACGATCAGGCAGAATCAGCTACTCGGGCTGTCGCGTTCGAGGTGCTCGAGTGCGTGGAGCCGATGGCACATTAGGTTACTCGAAGAGGACGCAGCCCCCGAGTGTTTCGAGTGCGAGTTAAAGATAAAAGAAATCAGCTCTAAGTAGAGGGAAACTTAGCTTTATTGGTAGTTGTCGTGGACGAAGTTGATGCGGTAGCGGGTCACGCGGCGGACGTAGTCGACGCGGCGGATTCCTGGGGTCAATGGCGGCAGTGAGTTCCGCATCCAAAGATTGTCGTGGTCGAAGACCGCACAGGGTCGCCACATCCGAAGGATGCATCGGGTCATCGCAGCCGAAAACCCCATTGGGTCGCCGATGTCGAGGGAGCCCCCGAGTTGTGGTCGCTGAAGCCGATGCGGCCAGTTGCGGCAATCAAAGATCGCGTCGGGTCGACGCATCCGAAAGATGCAGCAGGTCACCGCAGCCGAAGGCCATAGTGGGTCACCAGAGCGGATGGAGCCCCCAAGTCGCTGGAGCCGAGGATCGTAGCACGGGGGTGTGGAGCCCATGAAGCAGGCCTGATTGACGGCACGGGCACCCGCCGGGGCGGAGGTGCCGGTTGTCCTACAGGCGAAGCTCCGAACAAGATTTCGAGTCCGTCGCCTACGGGCTCGAAATCCTTCATGGTATCCGGCGAGTGGGCGGTGAAGTCGAAAGCGCCGAAGAGGAGGTGATTCTCCGTCGCCGTGGAGTTGTAGATCGATCGGGTCGGAACCGTCACGACCGCACAATCAGCAGCCCTAGTCCCCACGGACGGCGCCAATTGACGAGGTTTAATCTCGTCAATGCCCATTGTTATGGACTTGGGTTTTGGAGAAGATGGGGATGCTGGAGATCGTGGCACGGTTAACAGACAAGCAACCAGGGGACACGAGATTTACCCAGGTTCAGGCCCCGGAGAAAAACCCTACTCGCTTGTATGCGCTCTTTGATTCTGGCGGAACCGAAGGTTCTGAGGTCTGAGATTCGATCTGGCGTGGATGCGTGTACGAAAGTATGAGTTGAGTTCTATTGTGGCGGTGGAGATCGTAGATCTGTCTATTGTGTACGTGCGTGTAGTCGTGCCCTCCTCGTTGGACCCTCCTAGCCTTTATATATGGGGAGGCTAGGTCTCGGGTGCCAATACGAGTAGGTTACAAGTTGTATTCAAACTCTAGTCTTGAGGTATCCTTGTCTTGTGCGCTTTGGAGTCCGTGTCCATATGTGCCGTGTGCGAAATGTCTTGGGCGTCCTGGACCCTGGCAGGTCGTCGAGTGGGCCTTCCGTCGGGCTGGACCAAGTATGCTAACATCGGGTACCCGTAGGGCATATCCATGTCAGTACGTGTCCAAAAAACCCCAGCACATAAGAACCTCAAGAGGTGAGGAAGCAGGAGACCACAACACTACTGAAGGAAACCAACTGCACTAAGAATAGAGGAAAGAGGGACCCGGCGATCTAAGCAGGAGTGAACCCCGCGGCCCGTGTTTGCCTTCCACATAAAGGACATGCGGCCACAAGCGATAGGCCGCAAATGCCACGTGCTCAGAAGCCATTCAGACATGCATGTCCACAAGGGAAACAGTAATACACCACCAGGTAAGGCCGAAAAGAAGGTCGAGCTCAATTCCGCGGGCAGCGAAGTGGCAACATGCAAGTCGGTGGCCCCAGCCCACGGGACACAACCCAAGCAACCACAGTATCACAATAACAGTGAACCGTAAGACACTAACAGATTGTTCCACATCAAGCGGGAACCGGCACAAGCAACCATATGCTCTCAAAACCAGGAAGCTTAGAGCCTTTTAAGATAGTGCCATTGATTTGTTGTAGGATATGCCAGTGAAAGAATTTCCACAATCCCTATATGACGAGGTTTAATCTCGTCAATGCCCATTGTTATGAGCTTGGGTTTTGGAGAAGATGGGGATGTTGGAGATCGCGGAACGGTTAGCAAACAAGCAACACAGGGACACGAGGTTTACCCAGGTTCAGGCCCTCGGAGGAAAACCCTACTCCTGCTTGTCTGCTCTTGATTACGGCGGAACCGAAGATTACAGGGGTGCGCAGATGCAATCTGGCGTGGAGGTGTGTATGCGGTGGTATGCGAGAGATTGTAAGAGAGCCTCCTCGTCATGCCCTCCTGGCCTTTATATAGAGATAGGCAGGTCCCAGGCACAGATCGAGTCGGTTACAGGTTTTAGGGTTTACCCCTTTGAATTTCCTATATGCTCTAGTCTTGCTCTCCAAGGATCCGAAGGTGTCATGGGCCTTGGCCACCCGGAAGTCTTCATGGGCCGGTGTATACTTGACGTGGGCCTTCCTTGGGCTGGACTAGGTATGCTGAGGTCGTGTACCCGCGGGGTATAACCATGTCAGTAGCCCCCGAGTGTTCAGTCGAATCGTAGATTTGGCTGAGGACTCTTCAACCCTTCGGGCGCAACTCTGTCTTTCAAGAGAATGTGTAGGGATTGTTGATGCGTGTGCCCGACTCTCCCGATGGATCAGGGTCAGTTAACTGTCTTAGGACAAAACAACACGATTTTCTTCAGGTGCGAGTCCATCGACTCGAACCCGGAACATATGCTGGCGTAATTCGACTCAAGCCGCGGAGGACTTACAGGAGTGGAATTCCAGTGAATTTAAATGATGTACCCAACACGTCCGCCGGGATTTTTCATCGCGCCTGTTGGCACAGATTCTTACTAGCAGAGCACAGTCATGTGCGTTATCAGGCCAGCAGATGATATCTGTAGGTGACGAGGTTTAATCTCATCAATGCCCATTGTTATGGGCTTGGGTTTTGGAGAAGATGGGGATGCTGGAGATCGTGGAACGGTTAACAGACAAGCAATCAGGGAACACGAGATTTACCCAGGTTCAGGCCCCCGAAGGGAAAACCCTACCCCTGCTTGTCTATTCTTGATTACGGCGGAACCGAAAGTTATAGGGGTGCGCAGATTCGATCTGGCGTGAGGTGCGTATGCGATAGTATGAGTCGAGAGATCTAGGATGTGCCCTCCTGGCCTTTATATAGACTTAGGCAGGTCCCGGGCATAGTCCTAGTCGATTCTGAGTTCTAGGGTTTTACCCCTTTGAATTTCCTATCTATGCTAGTCTTGCTCTCCAAGGATCCGAAGGCGTCATGGGCCTTGGCCACCCGAAAATCTTCATGGGCCAGCGTATGTCCGCTATGGGCCTTCCTTGGGCTGGACCAGGTATGCAAAATCATTGTAACAAGAATATAAATAGTTTATGATAAGATCATAAAAGAAGATATTTGAGTTACAAGTTTAGCATAATACCTAAGATTTAAGGAATCGTTCCGTGGATTTGCATTTCCCGAAACACCATAAGAGTATGGAGCGTTCGAGATATGTAATTAAACCTTGTTTGACATGGTAAGATCACAGGTGTAATTCATAAAACTGCCATTATATTTTAAAGATTAAAAAGCTTTAGAGACTACCGTTTTTCCACTGAAAAGAGCTCCATCATAATCCGCTGAAATGACACCATATAAAGTTATGGTTTGGGATAAAACCCAAGTAGTCCTTTCTTAAACATTGGTATGCTATGCATAAGAAAGATGTTTGCAACCAAAGTCGGATAAACCTGTCTTTGTATTCTCATTAAGTATTCCTCCATAAACACCGGAGACAAAAGTGTTTGTCGCTTAGAACGTCAAGTTTCTTTGAGAAGGAATTTTTCGTGAAAAGATAAGTGGGAGGACAATAGAACTTTGATAAGGTTAAAGGAACCTTAGCTATATGTGCAGAGTTGCGCAGCGACGAAAAGTGTTCTGGAGGCAGCAATAATGCTCATGTCTCACGTGCCTCAAAGGTTGTGGTCACAGAGATCTAAGTTCCTATTAAAACAAGTAGGTCGGGTAAACAATCAAATACCAAGATTTGAGAGTTAAATCATTATTTGACAATAATGATCTAACTACATGCAAAGAAGCGACGATGGGCCCTGACTCCGTCAAATGGCTTGAAGCCATAAAATCCGTGATAGTTCCATACACGAGAAATCAAGTTTTGAACTTGAAGGACCCTCGAGAAAGGTGTAAGACCTTACAGTTGTGTTTGGATCTATAAAGAAGTAGACATGGATGTTTCACATCTATGAAATAGTCGACATGTTGGGAAAGAGTTCACAAAAAATGTTCAAAGGTTGACTATGACAAGATTTGATCTTTCATAGCGATATTTAGTCTAGACGGATTAATGTAGCAACCACTACATATAATTTTTGTTATGTGGTAGTTGAATAAACAAAACAAGTTCTTCTAATAGAAGGGTTACCTAGGACGTGTACATGACACGGTCCAAAGGGTTTTGTTAGTTCAAAGGATGCTAAATGCATATGCAAACTTCAATGGTTGAAGTAAGCATAGCGGAGTTAGAATCTTCACTATGATGAAACTGTTAAAAGAGTTTAATTTCATCGGAGACAATGAAGATGCTTGCATTTGCAAAAAATTAAGTGGGACCGCTAAGACATATTTCTAATACATTATGTGGAGGACATATTGTTGATTAGAAATGATGTATCTTTTATTAACACATATTAAGAATTTCATCCTGATGAAAGACTTAGGCAAAACCCAAATATTTGGCATCAATAGACGCTAATATGGTTGTGCCGAAAGTACATAGATGATGTACTGAATGAGTTCAATATAGAAACTACAAGAAAGGTTCTTGTCACACAGAAAGGATTGAATGAGTTCAATATTGATGATATATTTAAGTGTATTGACACTTGGTAAGTGAAACAAAGATTCAAGTATAGATTGATACTTGATGTATGAAATCACAAAGAGTATTTATATCAATCATACTGTGATATGTACAAATCCAGATATGTCCTATGCTCTAAATGTTATGAGCATATACCAGAATGATTCATAAGATGATCATTGGACGATAGTAAGGATATTCTTATGATCTTTTGGAAGAACTAAGAGTATATTATTTTGTAGAAGTGGCAAATAGATGGTTAGTTCATTGTAAAAGTATTACATTGATACTAGTTTTGTCACAAAGTACAAATTAAGTTTATCTCAATCTAAACTAAGGGTGGCACAATATAATGGAAAGTAAGTTCCATAATAGATTTGGATGAGTTCCAAAGTTAAGACATTGTGACAGATACTACAACAAAAGGCTAAGTATATAACTGCTGTTATAGCAGCTAAAGAGGGCATTTATGTCAAGTAGTTTGTTATCAAACTAGGTGTAGTTCACAGTGGGATAATACTATGAAGATATATTGTACGACAATATTATCAACATGTTTTATCCCCAAAGAACTAAAGGTCTCACCAAAGGACCAAATTTATACAAAGCCATCCCATTAGAGAATGAGTGATGCGTAGAGACGCAAAGACATGCAATTACACACGGACCTGGAAGTGTCAGATCCGGAGATCAGTTGACCACTAGCAATCGTGTACATACAACACCGGAAAGCCATAGGTGTTGAATACACAAAGGTTTGAAACTAGATTATTGACTCTAGTGCAAGTGGGAGACTGTTGGAGATATGCCCAAGAGGCAATAATAAAGTGGTTATTATTATATCTTCATACTTATGATAAATGTTTACATACCATGCTATAATTGTATTAATAGGAAACATTAATACTTGTGTGATTTGTAAACATAAAAGAGTCCCTAGTAAAGCCTCTTATTAAACTAGCTTGTTGGTTAATATATGATCATGGTTTCCTGATCATGAACATAGAGATGTTATTAACAACAGGGTCATATCATTAGAGAATGATGTGATGGACATACTCCTATAGTTAAAGCGTAGCATAAAGATCAAGTCATTTAATATAGTTCATTTGCTATAAGCTTTCTGATACATAGTAACCTAATTCCTTCGACCATGAGATCATGCTTATCACCATCCTTTGGAAGGATGCTTTGATGACATCAAACACCACACCGTAATCGGGTGGCTATAAAGATGGCATTGAGTGTTCGGAAAGTATGGGTTTGAGACACATGGATCAAGAGTGGGATTTGTCCATCCATATGACGGATAGATATACTCGGGGCCCTCTCAATGGAATGTCATCTAATTGGCTTGCAAGCATGTGACTGGCTCACAAGGGATCACATACCACGGGAACGAGAAAAGAGTACTTATCGGTAACGAGGTTGAACTAGGTATGCAGAGATACCGACGATCAAAACCTCGGATAAGTAAACTATCGTGAGACAAAGGGAAATTGGTATCGTATGTAAGTGGTTCATTCGATCGCAAAGTAATCGTAGAAATATGTGGGAGCCATATGAATTTCCAGATTCCTCTATTGGTTATTGTTCGGAGAAGTGTCTCGATCATGTCCGCATAATTCACGAACCGTAGGGAGACACACTTAAGGATTCGATGTTGTTGAGTAGTTATGGAATGATGATAAAGAGACCGAATGTTGTTCGGAGTCTCGAATGGGATTCGGGATATCACAAGGAGATCCGGAATGGTCCAGAGAATAAGATTCATATAAGGAAAGTCCCGTTTCGGAGTTGGAGAATGGTTCCGGTGTTTTCATCGGGAATGTTCTAGAAGGTTCCGGAATGTCCGGCACTTCGGAGGGGAAGGGTACATGAATGTGTTATATCAAGTTGGTATGATTGCATCATGTACTCGGTGTCATCGCTGAACAAAATAGAGGGTTTATTCAAATCCTAGTTTGAAAAGTCAAACGCCAAGTTTGAAAGTCAAACGGCTATTTTTGGGAAGTGGAGAGGGAGGTGGAAACCGAGTTGGGGAGGAGTCCCTCCTCCACCGCCGGCCCACTTGGGATCCGAGTTGGGGAGGGATTCCCCTCCCCTTGGCCGGCGCCTCCCTCCTATAAGAGGAGGGGCAGGGATCCCCTCCTAGCACATAAGATTGCCCCCTCTAAACCTAACCCTAGCCGCCGCCCACCATAGCCGCCGCCTAGGGTTTCTCCCCTAGCCGCCGACTTGGGCACCTCCAAGCCCTAGCCGCCGGCTCTAGCACCCCCTCCTTGGTGTGTCTAAACCCTAGAACACCGAGGGCTCTCTCATAGTCCACCATACTCGCTCCGGCTTAAGGCGAAGCCCTGCGAGATCTCCCCTCTACTTAGGTACCACGCCGTCTTGCCGGAATCACGAGGAGAGTGCTACAACCTCCGCTGCCTTTGGAACAAGGAGAGGAAGGTCTTCATCGAAAATTTAACGTGTGACCGATCATGAAGCGCTCTTGAACGCAGCGCCGAAGGATCGCTCACGCGATCTTGAGATCGGCAAGTGTACGACTACATCACCCACGAGAATCTGCTCTCGTTAACCGCTTTGGAATCTTCGAGGGTGAGTTCCTCTATCGACTCGTTGCTACAATCTAGTAGATAGATCTTGGCTTGTTTGTTTGCATGCGGTAGAAAATTTTTGTTTTCCATGCTACGAACCCCTGCAACTATGTATAAACAGTATACGTGTGTAGGGATTGTTGATACGTGTGCCTGACTCACCCGACGGAATAGGGTTAGTTAACTGTCTTAGGACGAAACAACATGATCTTCATCAGGTTCGAGTCCCTTAACTTGAACCCGGAACATATGCTGGCGTAATTCGACTCAGGCCGCGGAGGACTTACAGGAGTGGAATTCCAGTGGTTTTAATTGATGTACCCAACGCGTCCGTCGGGATTTTTTATCATGCCTGTTGGCACGGGTTTATACTAACAGAGCGCAGTCATGTGCGTTGTCAGGCCATCAGATGATATCTGTAGGTCTTATCTTTGTGTCGCAGACACAGCATCCGAATGTTTATCACCGTGGAGGTGTTTTCGGGTGACCAAGGAGGACGTTGCTCACTTAGCGTTAAATGGGGCAGGGTTGCCAAAAAGTTTTTTGCGTGCTAATCCGAAAGATCGCAGTCGAAGATTTCATAGGGTGCGCGACCAGCGCTCCCTATGGGAGTAGCCCCCGAGTGTCCGTTCGAGTCGTAGACTCGGGCGGAGACTTTAGTTCTAGCATTGTTCAGTTGTTAGGTCCGTAGGACACAAAAAATTTTGGATGCTTAAATCCATCCTCCCTATGGGAGTAGCCACCGAGTCCGTAGTGGAGTCGTAGACTCGACGTAGGACTCGAAGAAATACTTTATCTTTATTCATCTTTCGGGTGCACGACCAGCGCTCCTGATAGGAGTAGTCCCCGAGTATTTAGTCGAATCGAAGATTCGAGTGAGTACCCTTATCTGTGGAGCCGGAGAATTGTAGTTGGTGCTAGTATAGCTTTTGATGACATCAGTGCTGACGATCAATGACCTCAAGCGTCTACTACGCCAGAGATGACTTGACTGGACGAACGTGGGTCCCACTTGCTGACTTTGAATTGACCGGTCACGCGCGTCGTGGAGATAATTACGGCGTCTCCTCGATTTCCATGCGTTGTGGACGACGTGGTAACGACGGTTCGTTGTGATGCTGACACGTGTATGGTCAGATCTGCCGTTGGCGTTAGGTCTTCTGGATGGACGGCTGCCGTGCGTCGTCTTCGTTGTTATAATCATTGGGGAAAACCGCGTTTTGTTTTCACCGCATCAGTTGTTGTTTTCACTGCCTCCTTGTGCTCTAGCGATTCTTGCTGCGCGCTGGGATTTCCTTCCACATTTCCATCTTCTCTTCTACGTTTTCACCACCGGCGCCGCCGTAGCGCAATGGGGAAATCGAAGAAATCCTCGTCTGCCGTTGGTACTAGCGCCGCCGGAGGAAAGAAAAACGCCGCCGCTACCCGTGTCACCGACGGTGGCTGGCGGCGATCAGAGACGCGGGAGAGCGACCTCCGCAAGCTTCGCGAGCGGGGTCTGATCCCACAAGATAGGGAGGCCGTCAGGCTCCCCGGCAACGAGGTAATCCCCCGTCCCCCAGCTGGGTATCGGGTTATGTTTCTCGCCTTTGTTATTCGTGGGTTTTCTTTTCCAGTCCACAACTTCCTCCATGGACTGCTCTTCTTTTATGGGAATCAACTTCATCATCTGTCTCCCAATTCTCTTCTCCACATTGCTTGTTTTATCACTTTTTGCGAGTGCTGGCTTGGCATTGAGCCGCACTTTGGCCTCTTTCGGAAGCTCTATTCCGTGAAGAGGCAATCTGGTTCGGATGGTGTGTATCCCATTGGGGGTTGCATCATCTCCCTTAGTCTCAATCTTCTCTTCTTTTCTTTTTCCATGTCCGAATCTGTCCGATCTTGGAGACGATGGTTTTATATCCGCGACTCCGTAGTGCCTAGGCAAGATTTTGGTCTTGTTCCCTTTGACCCCTCCCAAATGATTGAGCCGAAAAGGTCTTGGAAAAACCAAATCTTGGATGGTGAGGTGGCGGAGATAGAGGCCCTTTACCGTCGGGTGGAGGACCTCCAACTGATTCCGGAGAATGAAGTGAACGGCGTGGACATCATCCGGACGTTTCTCGAACGTCGGGTGCAGCCTCTCCAAGCGAGGGCGCACCCGATGTTTCTTTATTCTGGGCGCCGTGATCCGACGAGGGTTTCGGCTGAGAAAATCTCCGAGGGGGATCTTGACAGGGCTCTTCGCTCACTGCTGAAGTTCAAGGCCGGAGAGGAAATCCCTGGGAAGTCGCTGACTCCGCCGTTTTCTTCGGCGTTATCTGTGCCACAGGTGTAGATTTGTGCACGTAGTGCTTTTTGTCGGCTGCGTATTTATTTCCTTTGTTTGCTAACAAAGTTCCTTCTGATTTTTTAGAGCTTCAAAGTGCCGGGCATGGTACCGCCATTTCCCGAAAAGTATCCGAATGCCCCGGATAATGAAGTGGTTGAGTCCGTGTTCGAGCTGTCATCGGCGCAATCTCCGGCGGAGGATGCCAACGAGTCAAGTGAGGACCATACGCGCAAACGATCACGGAGCTCCAGCGAGTCTTCGGATGCCTCGACTCCTCCGACTCCTAGAAACCCTCTGTGCCTGGATCGTCATGATGACGGTCATGGAGGTTCTTCCTCTCCCATTCCTGCCGTTCCTGTGCGGGCTGTCACACCGCAACCGCCAGCGAAGCGGAAGAAGGAAGAGAAAAAGGAGGAGAAGAAGGAAGAGAAGAAAGAGGAGAAGAGAGCCCGAAGGACTCCTCCTGTCTTCGACCTGAGCACGTTGGGCTCGTAAGTTTCTTGTTATATTGCTGTCCTTTTTTTTCTTGATTTTGCACTTGTGCTGATTGCTTCGTATGCAGGCATTCCTCCCGCGACTCCTCCAGTGATGGTGCGCGGGAAATGATGGGGGAGTCAAAGATTGCGTCTCCTCCTCCTCAGACGGTGGCGACTTCGGGAGGCGCCGCTCCGGATCCTCCTGTGCAGGAGGTGCAGGTGGTTGCGCCTCAGAATTTCGCAGGCGGGCCTTCGGAGTCGCCATCAGAGCATGTAAGTTCCTCTGCTTCATGTCACGGGGGAGCCCCCAGGTGTATGAAAATTTCTTGTCTTCTTCTTCTTTCGGATCTTCAGGGGGGAAGCCCCCGGGTGTCTTCGTGTGCGAGTTTTACCTTTATTCTTCTGTGTTGGGCGCAGCCCCCAAGTCCTTTTTCCTTACTTGTGTTTCTTTTTTCTGTAGCCTTTTGTTCAGGAGGCCAAGCGACTGGTGCAGGAGCGCCTAGCGCTGGAGGCTAGCCTTCGGCAGCTTCAAGGTACCTATTTGCCGTTTGGTGCTTTTTTTTCGTTTATTCTGGTCCTGCTTTCTGACGTTTGCTTGTTTTGAATGCAGAGGAGCACAATACTTCTCTCCGTGAGGTCGACACTCTCAAGAAGAGCCTTGGTCAATCGGAGCAGAAGCGAGGTCGCGCTTGAAGAACGCCTCGAGCTAGAGCTGACTAAGGCAGCCGAAGCGAAGGAGCGTCTGCAGCAGGAGGCCGCAGATCGTGAGGAGCAGCTGGCCACTGTTGCGGCTGCTCGTGAAAGAGAGGTGGCGGCGAAGCTCATGGATGCTGCCAAGGCTATTTCGGGTAAGTTTCTGTATTTGTGCTTGTTTCTTCGTGCTTCCTATCTTCTTCTGTGCTGCTTTTCTTCATGTCTTCTCTTTTATTTTTGTCTCAGATGCTGCAGGCATCGAGTTTGACCGCGGTGCTCTAGAGCACGGGAGTGCTCTAGATGATGCTACTGTGGCGGTCGAAGATCGCTGCAGCACCGTCGTCAACTCCCTTGCCAAGGCGAAGGAGGTCCTTGGCCGCTTCTACAAGGAGCTTGTCCCTAAGGGCGTAACCCTCGATGATGTGGATGCTCTGGCGGAGGATTTGTCAGCCGAAGTGCCTGTGGCATACAAACGCAAGCAGAAGGGCATCGGCGCGTCCGTCGGGCTGGCAATGGCCTTGGCGGCTAGAGCGGAGCTGGATCTGCCCCAGATCACCTCCCGGATGCCGACGACTGCAGATGGATCCGAGGTAGCCTTTGCTGCCTACTCTACTCACTGCAAGCGATATGGGCCCAAGCTCATTGATTTGATGTCTGAGTATGCACCGCGCGGCGGGCCAAAACTAGGCAGTCCGCCCGAGGCGACTCAGGGTGCCGCATCTTCGGCGTTGTAGACGTAGGGTAGTTTGTAGTCTGCTTTTGTTGTAAATATCTTGAAGAACACCATCCTTGTGCCACGTAGTGGCCTTATATGTTTAATGAATTCTTCTGAGTTGTGCTCTATCATTGTCGGAATGTTTGTGTCCCTTTCTTTTTCTGCTGCTCTAGGTTCCTTCGGGTGCTGACCCTGTTGACACCTCTGCAATGCCGTTGCGACCATCTTTGGATGCTTCCTCTCAACTCGCTTTTCTTCGGGATCGCGTGTGTAGTATGGAGAGGGAGTTGCTCGGGTTGCGAGGTCATGCCGATGTTTGGAAGTCTAAGGCGGATCATGGTGCAGCCAGAGAGGAGTACTTGATGGCGGAACTTATTCGGCTGTCTGAGCAGCTTCAATGTAAGTTGTTCTTTGTTTCGAGATGTAGCTCAGTTCTTCGGATGAGCCTGCTGGCCTTGCCTTTTAATTTGTGCAATTGTCGCAGGTGCTAACCTTGCTCCGAGGGAAGAGAAAGAGCGTGTCGTTGTTCGGGTCAATTGCTTGACTCAACAAGACATGGAGGCTGGCGGCTTCTTCTGGATGGATCGTGACCGTGCCATGGCTCTGGCGACGGTGCAAGATCATGTGCACCAGGTTTCGCGGATGCTTCGCCAAGTGCAGACGTCGCTTGCCTCGGTGTTGCACGTCATGTTTCCTTTGGATGCCGTGCCGACGAGCCTTGCGGGTATTCTGTCGAAGTTTCAGAGCGTGAGCAATGTCAAGGAGTTGGTGCGGCAACAGCTCGTCGCCGGAGTGAAGGCTGCGTTATCTCTTGTGAGGCTGCACCGGCCTGATGTAGATTTGTCTGTGGTGGCGACTGGGCCACCTCCTCGGCCGGACGGTGGTGAGTGGGACATGCGCCCACATTACGCAGCTGTAAGGAAGATATCGTAATGTGTCGAGATTTGTTTGAGCAGCGTGCTCGGGTTATTCTTCAGAATAGGTAGTACCTGAAAAAAAGAGATAGATGTAAAATTTGTATATTTCGGCTGGGCGTGTTGTGCCCTTTGTTGTAAAGGTTTGTTTGTTGTGAGCACGCAGTGCTTTGATTGAGTACATGTCCTTTTCGTTTGCGTGACGTTGTCAGCTACTCAGGTGTATACGTTTGATCCTCAGTCGATGAAATCGTGAGGTGGGGGGAGCCCCCGAGTGTGTTTGTAGCATGAAGTAAAGTTGCAAAATAGCGAACTGAAGTTTTGGGGTGAGACACTTAGCTTTATTTATATTGTAATGGAGGAAGTACATTGTTCGGCTGAATAGCCTTGGCTGGAAGCCTTATTGAAAGTAAAGGGGGTAGGTAGCTAGGGGTAGAATAAAGCAAAGTGCGAGATGTTCCATGGGTTGGAGTATGCGACTCCAGACTCCACGTGCTTGAGGCGGTAGGCACCACCTGGGATGACTTCGGTGATGACGTAGGGTCCTTCCCATGGTGACTCGAATTTTGTCGGTCGCTCTTGCTTGAGTCACAAGACGAGGTCTCCTTCGACGAAGGACCTTGGGCGCAGCCGGCGGCTGTGGTAGTTGCGGAGACTCTGCTGGTATACCGCTGATCGAGCTGCTGCTATGTCTCTTGATTCGTCGAGTGTATCGACGGCGTCTTCAAGTGCAGCCGTGGATTCGGCTTCACTGTATGCGACAACCCGAGGGGCCTGGTGGCGATTTGGCCGGCAAAGACGGCTTCGCCCGTGTACCATGAAGAACGGTGTAGCCTGTGGAGCTGTTTGGCGTGGTCCGCAAGCTCCATAGGACGGATGGTAGCTCTTTTGTCCAGGCTCCTGCTTTCCGTTCGAGTGGACTCATCAGGCTCTTCTTGATGCCCGCGCCGATTAGGCCGTTGGCCTTTTCCACTTGCCCGTTTGTTTTGCGGGTGTGCCACTGAGGCGTACGTGATGTTGATCCCGAGGGCTTCGCAGAAGTCCTGGAATTCCTTGGAGATAAAGTTCGATCCATTGTCGGTGATGATGCTATGCGGTACGCCGAACCTGTAGACAATGGACTCGAAGAACTTGACAGCCGTTTTGCCTTTCTGGTTGGTAACCGGCATGGCCTCGATCCACTTGGTGAACTTGTCGACTGCGACCAGGAGGTAAACGTGTCCCCCTTTCGAGGACTTTGGCAGTTTGCCGATCATGTCAAGGCCCCATTGAGCAAAAGGCCAAGCTATGGGTATGGGTCTGAGCTCGGACCCAGGTGCGTGCGGTTTGTCGGCGAACCGTTGGCATCCATTGCATCTTCGGACGATGTCCTTTGCGTCGCTCATGGCCGTTGGCCAGTAGAATCCTGCTCGTAGAGCTTTGGCGACTAGGGAGCGGCTGCCTGCATGATGGCCGCAGATGCCCTCGTGGATGTCTTGGAGGATGGCTTTCCCGTCACTGATGGTGACGCACCTTTGTAGTACACCCGTAATACTGCACTTGTACAGCTCGCCATTGATGGTGGTGAAGGCTTTTGACCGACGAGATATGTGCCGGGCATCTGTCGGGCTGTCAGGTAGTTCTCCATTTATTAAGAACTAGAGGTATGGTCACGTCCAAGTTTCTTCGACTGCCATGACCTGCATTAGGTTGACCATGGCTACCTCTGTGTCTAGCTTTTCGGGTCCTTCGTGTCCTTCGGGCAGCGTAGCCCCCGAGTGTTCTGCTTCTTCGGGTGATCCCTTGGGGAATTTCCGCTTGATGGATGGCACGCAGATCTGTTCGAGGAACACGCCTGGTGGCACCTTTGCGCAAGTGGAGCCGATGTTGCCGAGTCTGTCGGCTTCTTCGTTGCTTTCTCTTCCGACGTGTCGAAGCTCACAGCCGTCGAATTCTCCTTCGAGTGCGTTGTAGAGCGCGTGATACGCGATCATGTTTTCGGCGTGTGCGTCGCACTCATTCATCGTCTGCTGGACGACGAGGTTGGAGTCACCATAGATGACCAGGCGCGTTGCGCCGCATATCTTTGCCATTCTCATGCCATGGATGAGGGCTTCGTATTCGGCCTCATTGTTAGAAGCTTGGAATTTCATCCGAAGGACGTACTTCATCGTGTCGCCTTTGCGGGAGGTCGATATGACCCGCTCTGCTCGCGCTTGGAGCCGTCGAAGTGCATCGTCCATGACTGCGACATATCTGGGGTGTCTGGTAGCTGCAGCTCAATCCAATGTACCAGGAAGTCCGGAAGGACTTGAGATTTGATTGCGAGTCGTTTCTCGTAGACGATGTCCAAGGGTGACAGCTCGATGCCCCACAGGGCCACGCGTCCTGTGGCCTCTGGATTATTCAGGATGTTGTTCAGGGGTGCCTCGTTGACGACCATCACCTGGTGCTCCTGGAAATAGTGGCTCAGCCGTCGAGCCGTCATGAACACGCCGTAGGCGAGCTTCTGGTAGTGAGGGTACCTCTGCTTTGTTGGTGTCAGTACCTCGCTGAGGTAGTAGATTGGGCGCTGGACCCCGTGGGTCTTGCCTTCTTCGGGTCGTTCGACCACGAGCACGGTGCTGACCACTTGGTGTGTGGCTGCTATGTACAGCAGAAGAGGCTCGCGCTCCTTTGGCGTGACCAAGACGGGCGAGGTGGAGAGGAGCCGCTTGAGGCTTTCGAATGCATCATTGGCTTCTGGTGTCCACTCAAACTTGTCTGCCTTGCGCAGCAGTTGGTAGAATGGCAGGGCCTTCTCGCC
This sequence comes from Avena insularis, assembly GCA_023614405.1. Lineage (NCBI taxonomy): Eukaryota > Viridiplantae > Streptophyta > Magnoliopsida > Poales > Poaceae > Avena > Avena insularis. The sequence goes on along the minus strand of CM042695.1, from coordinate 361,646,178 downwards.
CATGCGGCTGATGAATCTGCTTAGCGCCGCTATTCGCCCCGCGAGCTGCTGGACGCTTTGAGGTTTTTTCGGTTTCTCCATCGCCATGATGGCTCTGATTTTCTTCGGGTTCGCCTCGATCCGCCGAGAGATGAAGTACCCAAGCAGCTGACCCGATGGGACGCCGAAGGCGCATTTTTCGGGGTTGAGCTTGATCCTGTAGCGATCAAGGTTGTCGAACGTCTCGCGGAGATCGTCGATAAGTGTCCTTGCCTTCTTGGTTTTTATTATTATGTCATCAACATAGACTTGGACGTTGCGACAGATCTGGTCCTTTGGGCAATGCTTGTTTAGTGACGTGAAGTCCACGCACATCCACAGGATGTCCGTGTCCTTTTTTGGGACCATCACTGTATTTGCAAGCCACTTGCTTTCCTTGATTTCCCTGATGAAGTCTGCGGCGAGTAGTCTATTGATTTCCTTGCCGATAGCTTCGGCTCGTGGCCCCGATAGTCTCCGGATGGACTGTTTGACTGGCTTGGTGTCTGGAAAGACATTAAGTGCGTGCTCGGCGAATTCCCTGGGAACTCCTGGCATGTCCGCAGGACACCAAGCGAAGATTTCCCAGCGCTCACGGAGGAATTCGACGAGCGCGCCTTCCTATGCGGAGCTAAGGTCGTTGGCGATCAGGGCCGTCTTGGAGGCATCCGTCGGATGGACCTGTACTTTCTTGGTGTTGACGGTGGAGTCGAAGGACATGTCAGGTGCGTTCTGCCTTGTGACTGGGGGTGCCCCATTGTCCGTCACCTCACGGAGCCTTACAAGCTCGTATTGCATGCCGAAAGACTGGGAGATTTTTTTGAAATCCCTGTCGCATTGGTCCGATCGGGTGAAGCTCCCGTGGACTGTGATGACGCCCCTCGGTCCTAGCATCTTGAGTAGTAGGTATGCGTAGTGTGGGACGGCCAGGAACCTTGCGAATGCTACACGCCCCAGAATGGCGTGGTATTGCGACGGCCAGTCCACTACTTCAAATTCGAGTCGCTCCTGTCGGAAGTTGTCCGGCTTCCCGAAGATGACGTCGAGCCCTATTTTGCCCAGGGGGAATATGCCCTTCCCTGGGACGATGCCGTGGAACGTTGTGTCTGATTGTTCTAGGCTGCATTGCGGGATCCGCATTGCTGCTAGAGTGCTTGCGAACATTAGGTTGATGCCGCTGCCGCTGTCCATGAAGACGTGACTCATCTCGAAACCTCTGATCTGCGCCTCCGACTGGGCAAGATGACCGGGCGAGGATCCGCAAGGGTGATCCGCGAGTGAATGTGATGCAGGACTCCGATCCGCTGAGGTACTCAGGGATTGCAGGCGGAGTTGCCACGGCCAAGTTGATTTGTCGGGTGATTTTCTTCTGCACCCTATTTGTGGGGCGTCCCTTCTGGATCATATTTAGTGCTCCTTTCGATGGGGGGTACCCGATCCCGGCGTTGTTCTGCGTTGGTGCGACTGGTTGGTTTGGGCCTCCAATAGGCGGCGGTGGAGGAGCTCCGTGTGCTATTTGACCTGGTACAGGTGCGTTTTTGAACGCAGGGATTGGGGCTTGTTGCCTCATCAGCACCATGCTTTCGCTGAGTTTCTGGAACTCGTGGCAGTCCTTGAGCATGTGGCTGGCTTTCTTTTTGCCATCCTGTTTGTCGATGTAGGAGTGGATGGTGCATGGACCCGAAAGTTTGTCGAATGCTGAGGGTCCGTTGTCGCGTCAGCGCGCTGCCACGATCTTGCTGCGTCCATTGTCATGAAGTTTCCTCCGGTATCCTCATTGCGGCTATTGTTGCTGGCGCGGCGGGCGGCGCGACCATGTAGGGTCCGTCGCGGTCCTCGTAGACGTGCGATCTCCTCTTGCTGCGGAGTTCCCGTCTTCGGCCGTAGTCGTCCTCTTCATCCGATTGTGCTCGGTGAATGCAATCTTCGCCGTCAGCCCACCTGTTGGCGATGTCCATGAGGTGGTCGAGTGTTTTGGGCTTGACGCGCCCAAGTTCCTCCTTGAAATCTTGGCGTTTAACGCCGTCCTTGTATGGGTCGATGGCTCTCTCTTCGGAGATGTGTGCTGCGGAGTTTTTGGTGGTAGACCAGCATAGTATGTACGAGCGAATAGATTCACCCGTTCTCGAAAGTGCAGGCGCAACTCTTGATTGAGGCGAGCCTCTTCGGTACCCTTGAAATTTCGGATGAAGTTGTAAGCTAGCCTCCCAACTTCGGATGGACCACGATGATAAGTCGCTGAGCCAAACCGCGTCATACTGTCACCGCAATGAAGGCATTGCATGGCAGTTTCTTTGTTACCGCCGTGCAGCTTGACGGATGACAGATGGTCACTGAGCCAGGATTTTGGATCTTGCGTGCCGTTGAACTTCGGAGTATCCTAAGGAAGCTTGAAATTGCGTGGCATCTGTGTTCGCCGAACAGATCTACTAAAGCATCGAGCTCCGCAGAGTTCTCCTTCGTCTTCATCCATCTCGGACTCGGACGAGCATGCGCGTTTGGCGCGTGCTTTGTCGATTTTGCGCTGTGTAAGCGCGTCTCTGGCGTCGTAGTCGCGTTTATGGCGATGCGAGCTCTTCTTCCTTCGAGGAAGGCCGTGTTCCTCTTCCTCTTCGGATGAAGGGGTGGGGCTCCGGTCGCGCCTGGCTGGAGCTTTCTTCTTCGGCTCCGCAGGAGCGTCTTCGTGGAGCGCAGCTCTGACGAGTCCGAGTCCGTTGAGTGCGGACTTATGCATGGCTCTTTTCGGGTCCCCCTCCGGAGGTGGGTGGGCCGCGAGATACGCAGTGGCTGCCATGATCGCAGCTTGCGGTGTCTTCGGGATGATGTTGCCGTCGGCATCCATCTCCATGAACGATGTGTGGAGAGTTCGGGTCACATCACGGCGTTCTCTGGGATCCATGTTCTCCACCCGAGAGCGGTGCTTGTTTCCCTGGTTTCCGTTTGTGCTAGAGCCGGGTGCCATGGCGGAGAGCGCAGCTCGTCGCGCGCTGGACTCAGAGGCTGCTTGCTTGCGTTTTTCGAGCGTCTCCTGCATCTTGACTTGCTTCTTGTGCTCCTCGATGAGGAGGTAGTGGTATGCCATCAGTAGTTAGCGTGGGGAGTGCACAGGCAGGACTATGTCGCCTGCTACGGCATGGCGTGCCTGGACCCATCCTTCTTTGCTAAGTTGGATGAGGTGGCCGTTGTTTTCCCCATTGGGTGGGGGGACTGGCTTCTTCTGTTCCGCCGCCGCCGTTTCATCCTGCGGTTGGGGTTCGTTGGGCGCGGTTAGGCGCTTTGCTGCTCGGATGATCGCGCGCATTGGTAGCGCTCGTAGATTGGTCCGTTGCTGCCGCAGCTTTTGGATCCGGAACCGTAGGTCCCTTCATCCGGAGGTGGATCGCACAGATCGGAGTTGCAGCTGTTGCTATCATAGGACTCATCTGTCGATGGTGATGTGCGTAGCACAGGGTGCGGATCCCATGAGGCGGGCCTGGTTGATGGTAGGGGCACCCGCTCAGGAAGGCGGAGGGTGCCAGTTTGCCCAACCTGGAAGCAGAAGCTTCCAAACAAGATTTCGAGTCCGTCGCCTCGAAGTCCTTCATGGTGGCCGGCGAGTGGGCGGTGAAGTCGAAAGCGCCGAAGAGAAGGTGATTCTCCGTCGCCGCAGAGTTGTAGATCGATCGGGTCGGGACAATCACAATCGCACAATCAGCAGCCCCGATCCCCACGGACGGCGCTAATTGACGAGGTTTAATCTCATCAATGCCCATTGTTATGGGCTTGGGTTTTGGAGAAGATGGGGATGTTGGAGATCGTGGAACGGTTAACAGACAAGCAACTAGGGGACACGAGATTTACCCAGGTTCAGGCCCCCGGAGGGAAAACCCTACTCCTGCTTGTCTGTTCTTGATTACGGCGGAACCGAAAGTTACAGGGGTGCGCAGATTCGATCTGGCGTGAGGTGCGTATGCGAGAGTATGAGTCGAGAGATCTAGGACGTGCCCTCCTGGCCTTTATATAGACTTAGGCAGGTCCCGGGCATAGTCCTAGTCGGTTACAGGTTCTAGGGTTTTACCCCTTTGAATTTCCTATCTATGCTAGTCTTGCTCTCCAAGGATCTGAAGGCGTCATGGGCCTTGGACACCCGAAAATCTTCATGGGCCAGCGTATGTCCGCTATGGGCCTTCCTTGGGCTGGACCAGGTATGCTGAAGTCACGTACCCGTAGGGTATAACCATGTCAGTAGGTCTTATCTTTGTGTCGCAGACACAGCATCCGAATGTTTTATCACCGCGGAGGTGCTTCGGGTGGCCAAGGAGGACGTTGCTCACTCAGCGTTTAATTAGGGCAGAGTTGCCGAAAAGTTTTGCATGCTGATCCGTAGGATCGCAGTCGAAGAATTTATAGGGTGCACGACCAGCGCTCCCTATGGGAGTAGCCCCCGAGTGTCTGTTCAAGTCGTAGACTCAAGCAGAGACTTTAATTCAGCCGTTTTTCGGCTTCTGGTCCGTAGGACACAAAAAAATTCGGATGCTTGAATCCATCCTCCCTATGGGAGTATCCCCCGAGTCCGTAGTGGAGTCGCAGACTCGACGTAGGACTCGAAGAAATTAGTTCAGTGCTGTAGCGTTTTGTTCATTTTCGGGTGCGCGGCCAGCGCTCCTGATAGGAGTAGCCCCTGAGTACTTAGTAGAATCGTAGATTCGAGTGAGTACTCTTAGCTGTGTAGCCGAAGAATTGTAGTTGTTGCTAGTATAGCATTTGATGACGTCAGTGCTGACGATCGGTGACCTCAAGCGTCTGCTACGCCAGAGATGACGTGACTGGATGAACATGGGTCCCACCTTCTGACCTTGAATTGACCGATCACGCGAAACGTGGAGATAATTACGGTGTCGCCTCGATTTCCGCATGTAGTGGACGACGTGTGAGCGACGATTCACTGTTGTACTGACACGTGGACGGTTAGATCTTACAGTTGGCGCTAGGTCTTCTCGATGGTCAGTCGTCGTGCATCGTCTTTGTCCTTATAATCTATGGGGAAAAATTAATCTGTTTTCACCGCAGCCATTCTTGTTTCACTGCTCCAATCTTCTCTGAGTTTTCTTGCTGCGCGCTGGAATATCCTCGATCATTTCCTTCTTTGATCCTTCGTTCTCGCCGCCGGCGCCACCTCACCGCAATGGGGAAGCCTAAGAAGTCCTCTTCTGCGGTTGGAACCAGCGCTGCTGGTGGCAAGAAAAGTTCTACCGCTGCCCATGTCACCGACGGTGGCTGGCGGCGATCGGAGACGCGGGAGAGTGATATCCGCAAGCTTCGTGAGCGGGGCTTGATCCCGCAGGATAGGGAGGCCGTCAAACTCCCTGGCAATGAGGTAATTCCCCGTCCCCCCGCTGGGTTTCGGGTTATGTTCCTCGCATTTTTTCTTCGGGGCTTTTCCTTCCCAGTCCACAATTTCCTTCGTGGACTGCTTTTCCTGTACGGCATCCAGCTGCATCATCTTTCCCCCAACTCTCTTCTTCACATTGCTTGTTTCATCACTTTCTGCGAGTGCTGGCTCGGTATCGAGCCGCACTTTGGCCTCTTCCGGAAGCTCTATTCTGTGAAGAGGAAATCTGGTTCTGATGGTGTTTATCCCATTGGGGGTTGCATCATTTCCCTTTGATCCAATCTTCTTTTCTTCTCCTTTTCCAGGTCCGAATCTGTCCAGTACTGGCGGAGGCGATGGTTTTACATCCGCGACTCCACGGTGGCTGGGCAGGATTTTGGTCTTGCTCCTTTCGACCCCTCCCAAAAGACCGAGCCGAAGAGGTCCTGGAAGAACCAGATCTTGGATGGCGAGGTAGCGGAGATAGAGACTCTATATCGTCGAGTGGAGGATCTTCAATTGACTCCGGATAAAGAGGTGAACGGTGTGGATATCATACGCACTTTTCTCAAACGTCGGGTGCAGCCGCTCCAGGCTAGGGCGCACCCGATGTTCCTTTATGCTGGTCGTCGTGATCCGACTAGGGTTTCGGCTGAGGAATTCTCCAAGGGAGATCTCGACAGGGTCCTTCGTCCGCTGCTGAAGTTCAAGGCTGGAGAGGATATCCCGGGGAAGTCGTTGACTTCTCCGTTCTCTGCTTCTCGTCTGGTTCTGCAGGTGTAGATCTGGGACGTGCGCGTGGTGCTATTTTCGACTGCATTTTACTTGTATTTATTTGTCTGCTGACAAATTTGCTTCTTTTGTGCAGGAGTTCAAGGTGCCGGGCATGTCGCCTCCATTGCCCGAAGTATTCCCGGATGCTCTGGATAATGAGGTGGTGGACTCCATGTCCGAGCTGCCATCGACACGATCTCCGGCTGAAGAGGCCAACGAGTCGAGCGAGGATCACACTCGCAAGCGGACACGGATCTCCAGCGAGTCGTCAGATGCTTCAACTCCGCCGACGCCGAGGAATCCGATGTGCCTTGAACGTCATAGTGGAGATCGTGGGGGCTCTTCTTCTCCCATTCCTGCCATCCTCGTGCGAGCTGTGGCACCGCACCCGCCGGCGAAGCAGAAGAAGGAAGAGAAGAAAGAGGAGAAGAAGGGCAGGAAAACCTCTCCTATCTTCGACTTGAGCGATCTCGACTCGTAAGTTTCTTCAGCCCATTTTTGCTTTCTCTTGTCTGTTTGTTTTGAGCTTTGCTGATATTTCTTTTGTAGCAGTTCCTCCGACGGCTCCTACAGTGATGGTGCTCGGGAGATGATGGGGGAGTCGAAGGTTGTACCTCCTCCTCCTCAGACGGTGGCCACCTCTGAGGGCGCTACTCCAAACCCTTCTCCACAGGAGGATCGGGTGGTTGTCCCTTAGAAGACTGCGAGCGGACCTTCGGAGTCGCCGTCTGACCACGTAAGTAATTTTTGCTTTCTACTGCAGGGGGAGCCCCCGAGCCTTTTCGGATGATCTGCTGATCATTCTTTTCTTCCCACCTCGGGGGGAGCCCCTGAGCATCTGTAGGGTATCTTGTTGTTCGTTTTTCCTTCGAGTCTCGGGGGGAGCCCCCGAGCGTTTTTCGCATGTGTTTCTTGTTGTTGCTCATTCTTATGGGCGTATCCCCCGAGCCGCTCTTTTGATCGGTGGTTCTTTCTTCAGCCTTTTGTGCAAGGTGCCAACCAACTGGTGCAGCAGCACCTGGCGTTGGAGGCTAGCCTCAAACAGCTTCAAGGTATGTTTACGACTTGGTCTTTTGCTTCTTCTTGCATTTTTGTCCTTCAACCCGATAGGTGTGTTGCTGACTGCAGAGGACCACAACGCCTCTCTTCGTGAGATTGATGCTCTTAAAAAGAGCCTTGGTCAAGCAGAGAAAAAGGCCGAGATCGCCGTTGGTGTGAGGGAGATCCTCGAGCTGGAGCTGGCCAACACGGCCAAGGCTAAGGAGCGCCTGCAGCAGGAGGCTACGGACCGCGAGGAGCAGCTCGCCACCGCCACGGCTTCGCGCGAGAGAGAGGTGGCCGGTAAGCTTATGGCGGCTGCCAAGGCTAATTCGGGTGAGTGTCTCCGCCTTCCTCTTTTTGACTTCCTTGTCTGTATTTTGCAGTGCTTTTATTCATGCTGCTTCCTTTGTTGCTTTAGATGCTGCGGGCATCGAGTTTGATCGCGGTGCTCTAGAGCACGGGAGCGCTCTGGATGATGCTACTGCGGCGGTCGAAGACCACTGCAGCACCGTTATCAGCTCGCTTTCCAAGGCCAAGGAGGTCCTTGGGCGCTTCTACAAGGAGCTTGTCCCCAAGGGCGTGGCCCTCGAAGATGTCGATGCCTTGGCGGAGGCGCTGTCAGCCGAAGCGCCCGCGGCGTACAAGCGCAAGCAGAAAGGCATCAGCGCGTCCGTCGGGCTGGCAATGGCCTTGGCGGCTGGAGCGGAGCTGGACCTTCCTCAGGTCACCTCCCGGATGCCGACGGCTGCTGATGGATCCGAGGTAGCCTTCGCCACCTATGCTGCTCGCTGTAAGCGTTACGGGCCGAAGCTGATTGATCTGCTGGCCGAGTACGCGCTAAGGCAGCAGGGGGAAGCCAAGGCGAGGCAGTCCGGCTCCGAGGCTACTCAGGGTGCAGCTTCGTAGGCGTTGTAGTTGTAGGATAGTTTTAGCTTCTTTTGTTGTAATTATTTTGATGAACGATCCTTGTGCCACATAGTGGTTTTTGCTTCACGTAATGAATTTGCTGAGTTCCGTGCTCTTTCGTCTGCTTGTTCATGCCTTTGTCTTCTGTTACTCTAGGGTCCTTCGGGTGATGATCCCGTTGACTTCGTCTGCGGCGCAGCTGCGGCCATCCCTGGATGTTGCGTCGCAGCTTGTGTTCCTTCGAGATCGTATCCGTAGCCTCGAGAAAGAGTTGCTTGGGGTGCGTGGCCATGCTGATGTTTGGAAACCCAAAGCAGATCGAGGCGCTGCCAGAGAGGAGTACTTGATAGCGGAGCTGCTTCGTTTTTCCGAACAGCTTCAGTGTGAGTTTTTCGAGCTGTTGCCTGTTACTTTGGGTGCGCCTGCTGGCCTTTCATCTTACTCTTTTGCAAGTATTGCAGGTGCTAACATTGCTCCCAGGGAGGAGAAGGAGCATGTTGCTGTTCGGATCAACTGCTTGACTCAGTAGGACATGGAGGCCGGCGGGTTCTTCTGGATGGACCGTGATCGTGTCGTGGTCCTTGCGACGGTGCAGGATCGCGTCCACCAGGTACGGGTGCTTCGTCAGGTAAAGTCTTCGCTCGCGTCGATTCTGCATGTAATGTTTCCGCTGGATGATGCGTCGTCGACTCTCTCTGGTCTGCTGTTGAAGTTTCGGAGTGTGCATCATGTCAGGGAACTGGTGCGGCATCAGCTTGTCGCGGGGGTGAAGGCTGTTCTCTCCCTTGTGCGGTTACATCGTCCTGATGTAGATCTATCTGTTGTGGCGGCTGGGCCGCCTCTTCGGCCAAATGGTGGCGAATGGGATATGCGTCCGCATTATGCGGCTGTAAGGCAAGATATCTTAATGATCGTAGATCTGTTTGAGCAGCGTGCTCAGGTTATTCTTCAGGATGGGTAGTACCTGTAAAAAAGATAGATGTAAAATTTATATATATTTGACAGGGCGTGTTTCTCCCTTTGTTGTAAAGGTTTGGTTGTTGTATTAGCATGTAGTGCTTTGTTTGTATACGTGTCCTTTTCGTTAGCCTGACGTGGTCAGCTACTCAAGTGTACACATGTTATCCTCAGTCGACGAAGTCGTGAGGTGGGGGGAGCCCCCGAGTGCGTTTATAGCATGGATTGAAGTGCGAATAGTAAACAAATTTTTTGGGGCGAGACACTTAGCTTTATTCATTTCGTAATGGAGGAGGTACATTGTTCGGCTGAGTAGCCTTGGCTGAATAGCCTTATTGAAAGTAAAAGAGGGAGGTAGCTAGGGGTAGAACCGTCACAGCTGTGCGACGTTCCATGGGTTGGAGTATGCGACTCCAGACTCCACGTGCTTGAGGCGATAGGCGCCACCTGGGATGACTTCAGTGACGATGTAGGGTCCTTCCTATGGTGACTCGAATTTCTTCGGTCGCTCTTGCTTGAGTCGCGAGACTAGGTCTCCTTCGACGAAGGACCTTGGGCGCAGCCGTCGGTTGTGGTAGTTGCGGAGACTCTGTTGGTACACCACTGATCGAGCTGCTGCTATGTATCGCGCTTTGTCGAGTGTGTCGACGGTGTCTTCGAGTGCAGCCGTGGATTCAGCTTTGCTATAAGCAACGACCCGTGGGGCCTTGTGGCGTACCTCTGCTGGTAGCAGGGCTTCGGCTCCATGCACCATGAAGAACGGCGTGTACCCGATTGAGCTGTTTGGCGTTGTACGCAAGCTTCATAGGAGGGAGGGCAGCTCTTTCGTCCAGGCTCCGGCGAGTCGCTCGAGTGGGCTCATGAGGCGCTTCTTGATGCCAGTGCCGACGAGGCCGTTGGCCTTCTCCACCTGCCCGTTCGTTTGCGGGTGCGCCACTGAGGCGTATGTGATATTGATTCCGAGGCCTTCGCAGAAGTCCTGTAATTCTTTGGAGATGAAGTTCGATCCATTGTCGGTGATGATGCTATGTGGCACGCCGAGCCTGTATATAATGGATTCAAAGAACTTGACGGCAGTTTTGCCTTTTTGGTTAGTGACCGGCATGGCCTCAATCCACTTGGTGAATTTGTCGACTACGACCAGGAGGTAGACGTGTCCCCCTTTCGAAGACCTTGGCAGCTTGCCGATCATGTCGAGGCCCCATTGGGCGAAAGGCCAGGCCAAAGGTATGGGCCTGAGCTCTGACCCGGGTGCGTGTGGTTTGTCGGCGAACCTTTGGCACCCGTTGTATCTTCGGACGATGTCCTTGGCGTCGTTTATGGCCATTGGCCAGTAGAATCCAGCTCGTAGAGCTTTGGCGACAAGGGAGCGGCTGAACGCATGATGGTCGCAGATGCCCTCGTGGATGTGTTGGAGGATGGTTTTTCCATCGCCGATGGTGACGCACCTTTGTAGTACACCCGAAATGCTGCGCTTGTACAACTCGCCATTGATGATGGTGAAGGCCTTGGACCGGCGAGATATGCGTCGGGCATCTGTCGGGCTATCAGGCAGTTCTCCATCTATCAAGTACCGGAGGTATGTCCGTGTCCAAGTTTCTTCGACTGCCATGACCTGCATCAGGTTGACCACAGCGACCTCTGTGTCCAGCTTTTCGGGTCCTTCCTGACCGTCGGGTAGCGCAACCCCCGAGTGTTCTGCTTCTTCGGGTGATCCCTTGGGGAATTTCCGCTTGATGGATGGTACGCAGATCTGTTCGAGGAACACACCTGGTGGCACCCATGCGCAGGTGGATCCGATGTTGGAGAGTCTGTCGGCCTCCTCGTTGCTTTCTCTGCCTACGTGCCGAAGCTCGCAGCCGTCGAAGCCTCCTTCGAGTGTGTTGTAGAGTGTGCGGTACGCGATCATGTTGGCGGCATGCACGCCGCACTCGTTCATCGTCTGCTGGACGACGAGGTTGGAGTCACCGTAGATGACCAGGCGCATTGCGCCGTAGATCTTTGCCATCCTCATGCTGTGGATGAGGGCCTCGTATTCTACTTCGTTGTTGGAAGCTCGAAACTTCATCCGGAGGACGTACTTCATCTTATCGCCCTGCGGGGAGGTCAGTATGACCCCGGCTCCTGCTCTGGCTTCATGCTTGGAGCCGTCGAAGTGCATCGTCCATGATTGTGTCATGTCTGGGGTGTCTAGCAGCTGCAGCTCCATCGAGTGTACAAGGAAGTCCGGGAGGATTTGAGACTTGATCGCGTGGCGTTTCTCATAGATGATGTCTAGAGGTGACAGCTCGAAGCCCCACAGGGCCACGCGTCCTGTGGCCTCCGGATTGTTCAGGATGCTGTTCAGGGGTGCCTCGTTGACGACCATCACCTGGTGCTCCTGGAAGTAGTGGCTCAGCCGACGAGCTGTCATGAACACGCCGTAGGCGAGTTTTTGGTAGTGAGGGTACCTCTGCTTTGTTGGCGTCAATACCTCGCTGAGGTAGTAGATTGGGCGTTGGACCCCATGGGTCTTGCCCTCTTCGGGTCGCTCGACCACCAGTACGGTGCTCACCACCTGGTGTGTAGCTGCTATGTACAGCAGTAGAGGCTCGCGCTCCTTTGGTGTAACCAAGACGAGCGAGGTAGAGAGCAGCCGCTTTAGATCTTCGAATGCGTCATCCGCCTCAGGCGTCCACTCGAATTTGTCCGCCTTGCGTAGCAGCTGGTAGAATGGCAGGGTTTTCTCGCCCATGCGGCTGATGAACCTACTTAATGCCGTTATTCGTCCTGCAAGCTGCTGGACTCCCTTGAGGTTTTTTGGCCTCTCCATGGCCATTATGGACCGGATTTTATTTGGGTTCGCCTCGATCCCTCGCTGGGAGATGAAGTAACCAAGCAGCTGGCCAGATGGAACGCCGAAGGCGCACTTTTCAGGGTTAAGCTTGATCCTGTAGCGGTCGAGATTATCGAACGTCTCGCGGAGATCGTCGATGAGTGTTCTCGCCTCCCTGGTTTTGATGACTATGTCATCGACATAGACTTGGATATTGCGACCGATCTGGTCCTTCAGGCATGCCTGCATGCACCGCTGGTACGTGGCACCTGCGTTCTTTAGCCCGAAGGGCATTGTGTTGTAACAGAACACTCCGAACGGCGTGATGAACGTCGTTTTCTCCTAATCTTCGACCTGCAGTCGAATCTGGTTGTAGCCTAAGTAGGCGTCAAGGAAGGAGAGTTTCTCGCATCCTGCAGTCGAATCGATGATCTGATCGATCCGAGGGAGAGGGAAGTGGTCCTTAGGGCAGTGCTTGTTTAGCGACGTGAAGTCCACGCACATCCGCAGGATGTCCGTGTCCTTTTTGGGGACCATCACTGTAATGGCGAGCCACTCGCTTTCTTTAATCTCCCTGATGAAGTTTGCAGCGAGTAGCCTGTTGACTTCAATTCCTATGGCTTCGGCCCGGGGCTCGGATAGTTGTCGGATGGACTGCTTGACGGGCTTGGCGTCTGGAAAGACGTTGAGTGCATGCTCGGCGAATTCCCTAGGAACTCCTGGCATGTCCGCAGGACACCAGGCGAAGATTTCCCAGCGCTCACGGAGGAATTCGACGAGCGCGCTTTCCTATGCGGGGCTGAGATCGTTGGCGATCAGCACCGTCTTGGAGGCATCCGTTGGGTGGACCTGCACCTTCTTTGTGTTGACGGTGGAGTCAAAGGACATATCTCGTGCGTTTTGCCATGCGACTGGGGGTGCCCCATTGTCCGTCACCTCGCGGAGCCTTACGAGCTCCTCTTGCATGCCGAATGACTGGGAGATTCTGTTGAAGTCCCTGTCGCAGTGGTCCGATCGGGTGAAGCTCCCATGGACCGTGATGACGCCCCTGGGTCCTGGCATCTTGAGTAGCAGGTATGCGTAGTGTGGTACTGCCAGGAATCTTACGAATGCTACACGCCCGAGGATGGCGTGGTATTGTGATGGTCATTCCACCACTTTGAACTCGAGCCGCTCGCATCGGAAGTTGTCCGGCTTGCCGAAGATGACGTCGAGCCATATCTTTCCCAGGGGGAATATGCCCTTTCCTGGAATGATGCCATGGAACGTTGTGTCTGACTGTTCCAGGCTGCACAGCAGGATCCGCATTGCTGCTAGGGTGCTTGCGAACATCAGGTTGATGTCGCTGCCACCGTCCATGAAGACGCGGCTCATCTCGAAACCTCCGATCTGCGCCTCAAGCACCAGGGCAGCATGACCTGGGCGAGGGACCTAGCAAGGGTGATCTGAACGGCTGAACGTGATGCAGGACTCCGATCCGCTGTGGTACTCAGGGATGGCGGGTGGTGCTGTCACAGCCAGATTGATCTGACGGGTGATTTTCTTCTGCACCCTATTCGTTGGGCGCCCTTTTTGGATCATCAGCGCTCCTTTCGGCGGGGGATACCCGTGCCCACCGTTATTCTGTGCGGGTGCGACTGGGTGGTTCAGGCCTCCTACAGGTGGCGGTGGAGGAGCTCCATGCGCTATCTCGCCTGGTGCGGGTGCGATCCCGAATCCAGGGTTTGGGGCTTGCTGCCTCATCTGAGCCATGCTTTCGCTGAGTTTCTGGAACTCGCGGCAGTCCTTGAGCATGTGGCTTGCCTTCTTCTTACCATCCTGCTTGTCGATGTAGAAGTGGATGGTGTTGGGAATATGCCCTAGAGGCAATCATGTATGATGAGATTTCCCATTGTATTCATAAAGATATTAAGTAGTCCTTGTATAAACATCTGATGTGTATCATTGAATATGTGATTCGATTGTGGAACTATGCATTCATGTTGTTTGTACTAAATATCCTTGGTCATTGAGGTTGTGCTGGACACACAACTTAGACCAATGTGAAAGTTGGCTTGATGACTCGGTTCCACTTGTCATGGGCATGGAGATGCTATTCCAACTTACACAGATTCGGCTAAAGAGTTTAGCAAGTCGGATTGACCCATATTGAGGTACAACGAACAAGTTGTCATTTGTATATCTCAATCAATGTAATCCTTTGACCTGAGGTTATTGCATAGTCCGAGTTGAGGATCACGACTTAGGTTCTGTCAAACGTTGATCCGTAACTGGGCAATTATAAAGGCAGAGTTCGGGTCGACTGAGAATCAAGCTGCGTGATGTGAACCAAGATGGGATTTTGCCCCTTCACTTGGAGAGATATTCTCTGGGCCGTCTCGTGAGATATGATTCGGAAAGCATGGCCATGCACGGCTCGGTTAAGTGTTAACCGAGGCGATCGACTAAGAGTTAGTCGGGTGAATCACTTATCTCGGATCGAGAAGAGAGTCGGACTATTTAAGGCATGGCAATTATTCGCCTATAGTCTGACAAGGTATATTGTGAGGCAAAAGGGACTCGGACGTAAGTCGCATTGGAAAGGCAAGTCATCATGACTCTTTGGTACTTGGGAGTCGGCACGTTCTGCTAGGAGCCGCTACCGACTGATCGATTGAGAGTCGGACTCCAATCGTGTCCAAGTAGCCATGAGCCTGCGGGGTCACACACTTAAGAGCAGGAGCAAGTTCGGATTAGATCTGAACCTGTAATCCGGTTGGGTTGGACCTAAACCGGATTAGGACTGAGTTAGTGAGTTGGACTCACAGTGACTAGTGTTATATGGGCTTTAGTGAATGGGTCACGCGAGCAGAGCCCACATTCACTCCCTATATATAGTGGAGCACCGTAACCCAGAAAGGTTAATCGTTGTTCGGTTAGGTCATTCCATGTGTTGGAAACCCTAGCTCCACAGCAGTCCAGCCGTCGTTACGAACCTAGCAATTCGCCGCCGGTGCTCCTCCTTGTACGTGTGGATACCAGCAGAGGTGTTGTGCGATCAGCATCAGGACGATCAGATTGTGAGGACTGCACTGCATCACCGCTTCATCAGTTTTCCGCAACTGCGCGTCTAGTGGTAAACCTCGTGGCCTTCTACCTCAGCTAGATCTTGGGATCACCACGTTAGAGGAAAAGTTTTGTTTTATCTCTGCGTGGCCCAAAAGATGGTGCATGGACCCGACAGTTTTTCGTATGCTGAGGGTCCATCGTCGCGACCACGGCGCTGCCACGACTGTGTTGGGCGTCCTCCATCGCGGAAATTGCCTCTGCGGTATCCACCGCTGTTGCGGTTGCCATCGCTGCGGCGGTCGGCATAGACGCGCGATATCCTCTTGCTATGGCGTTCTCACCGTCGGCCGTAGTCGTCCTCTTCCTCCGAGTGCGCTCGGTGGACGGAGTCCTCGCCGTCGGCCCACCTGTTGGCGATGTCCATGAGGTGGTTGAGTGTCTTGGGCTTGACGCGCCCAAGTTCTTCTTTGAAGTCATGGCGCTTGACGCCGTACTTGAAGGCATCGATAGCCCTTTCTTCGGAGATGTGCGCCACAGAGTTCTTGGTGTTGGACCAGCGCAGTATGTACGAGCGAATGGATTCGCCCGTTCGTTGAGTGCAGGCTCGCAACTCATCGATCGAGGCAGGCCTCTTGCTGGTGCCTTTGAAGTTTCAGACGAAACTGTACACCAGCTCCTCCCAACTTCGGATGGATCCTGAGGATAGGCTGCTTAGCCAGATCCGAGCTACGCCTGTCAGCTGCAGATGAAGGCATTGCATGGCGGTTTCCCTGCTTTCGCCGTGCAGCTTAACGGACGACAAGTGGTCGCTGAGCCACGCCTTGGGGTCATGTGTGCCGTCGAACTTTGGAGTGTCCGAAGGGAGCTTGAAGTTTCACGGCATCCTTGTCCGTCGGACAGATCTGCTAAAGCATCGAGCTCTGCAGAGTTCTCCTTTGTCTTCATCCATCTCGGATTCAGACAAGCATACGCGCTTGGCACGCGCTTTGTCGATCTTGCGCTGCGTTAGCTCGTTTCGAGCGTCGTAGTCGCGGTTGCAACGACGCGAGCTCTTATGCCTTCGAGGAAGGTCATGCTCTTCGTCCTCGGATGAGGGTGTGGGGCTGCAGTTGAATTTGACCGTAACCTTCTTTTTTGGCTCCGTAGGAGCTTCTCCGTGGAGCGCAGCTCCAACGAGTCCGAGTCCGGTTAGCGCGGACTTGTGCATGGCCCTCTTCGGGTCCCCCTCCGGAGGTGGGTGGGACGCGAGGTACACGGTG
The DNA here is from genome assembly GCA_023614405.1 of Avena insularis. Classification (NCBI taxonomy): domain Eukaryota; kingdom Viridiplantae; phylum Streptophyta; class Magnoliopsida; order Poales; family Poaceae; genus Avena; species Avena insularis. The sequence continues at coordinate 361,630,010 of CM042695.1, read as the reverse complement.
GCTGCCATGATCGCAGCCTGCGGCATTTTTGGGATGACGTTGTCGTCGGCGTCCATCTCCATGAAGGATGCGTTGAGGGCTCGGGTCACCTCGCGACGCTCTTTGGGGTCCATGTTCTCCATCCGAGAACGGTTCTTGTTGCCGTTGTTGTTGTGCGAGCTGGAGCCAATGCCCATGGCGGAGAGCGCAGCTCGTCGCGCACTGGACTCCGAAGCTGCTTGCTTGCGTTTGTCAAGCACTTCCTGCATCTTGATCTGCTTCTTGTGCTCCTCGATGAGGAGCATGTGGTATGCCATCAGTATATCTCGTGAGGCATCAGAGGGCAGGATCTTCTTGCCTGCCACGGCCTCGCGTGCTTGAGCCCATCCCTCCTTGTTGAGGTGGGTGACCCGATTGTTGTTTTCCCCGTTGGGTGGGGGGATTGGCTTCTTCTGTTTCCACCGTTTCTACCCTGCGGGTTGGGTGGCGGATTGTGTTCCTGATCCTGGATGACCGCGGCGCACTGGTAGCGCTCGTAGATTGGTTTGCTGCTGCCGCAACTTTCGGATCCGGAACCGTAGGTCCCTTCGTCCGATGGTGGATCACACAGATCGGAGTTGCAGCTGTTGCTGTCATAGGACTCGTCTGTCGATGATGATGTGCGTAGCACAGGGTGTGGAGCCCACAAAGCGGGCCTGATCGATGGCAGGGGCACCCGCTCTGGAAGGCAGAGAGGGCCGGTCTGCCCCACCTGGAAGCAGAAGCTCCCGAACAGGATCTCGAGTCCGTCGCCAACGGGCTCGAAGTCCTTCATGGTGGCCGGTGAGTGGGCAGTGAAGTCGAAGGCACCGAAGAGGAGATGACTCTCCGTCGCCGCGGAGTTATAGATCGTTCGGGTTAGGACCGTCACGATCGCACAATCAGCATCCCCGATTCCCACAGACGGCGCCAATTGACGAGGTTTAATCTCGTCAATGCCCATTGTTATGATCTTGGGTTTTGGAGAAGATGGGGATGCTGGAGATCGCAAAACGGTTAGCAAACAAGCAACACAGGGACACGAGGTTTACCCAGTTGGCCCGGAGGGAAACCCTACTCGCTTATGCGCTCTTGATTACGGTGGAACCGAAGGTTACAGGGGTGCGCAGATGCAATCTGGCGTGGAGGTGTGTATGCGGTGGTATGCGAGAGATTGTAAGAGAGCCTCCTCGCCGTGCCCTCCTGGCCTTTATATAGAGATAGGCAGGTCCCAGGCACAGATCGAGTCGGTTACAGGTTTTAGGGTTTACCCCTTTGAATTTCCTATCTGCTCTAGTCTTGCTCTCCAAGGATCCGAAGGTGTCATGGGCCTTGGCCACCCGAAAGTCTTCATGGGCCGACGTATACTTGCCTGGGCCTTCCTTGAGCTGGACTAGGTATGCTGAGGTCGTGTACCCGCGGGGTATAACCATGTCACTATACACTATGGCACCTATGCCACTATCAAGGTAAGGAAACAACCATATATCCCAATATATTGAAATTTCATCACAAAGAATATTTCATAACTAAATGGCGAAGGTTCAAACCAAGATTTAATTATAAATATAATAAAATAACATAAAAAGTATCTCGTTGAGAAATAAAATAAAGTTGTAAATAAAACTTGACCCCAATAAAGAGCATTAGAACCAGAGGAATCCAAAAGTAGCCGTCTAAGTTTTTAGTTGGTTGCACATATAACATATGCACTATTTGTGTGAACCATATAACTAAAGCTTAAAATATACCATCTGCAATTGAGTGACTTTTGCAACACAATCTGCTTGTTGCTCTGTTCAAACTTGCATATAACATAGGTTTTCATTAAAAGTACCACCAAGTTAGAATAGGCGTGGCATTATGTCATATATGTAGATACTGAGTCCAAATTAGAGCATTGTGTATAATAAACTGCAAAAAAAATGAAGCTCCCAAGCCAGCTAAAATCATTCTATGTAAAAGTATAACAGGTGCCATGCAGTATGCACAATTGCTGGCGCTTTATTTCTACATATGTACTCTGCAGTCTGCAAATTATACAACTTTTGAGTAATGTCTTGATTCTTCTCTCATGTTTATTTTTCTTCAAAAACATACATTAACTGTTTTGAAAATATTTATAAAATATTACAGGTAACCAACTATTATGCATGAGAATGTAATAAACAATAATAATTGAAGATGATATGATATCATAGCCAACTAATCAAATAAATAAGGAAGTCGTGGATGTAGACACCACAACCTAGAGGAAAAGGAGCTAAAACTCGTAGCTTTGCGCTCAGCATCACTTACAGTCCGACGTGGCACCAGGTTACTCAAACATCATAGCCGTTTTTATCTAACATAAGAGCAGCAGACTGATAAACTTAGCCATAATCATATAATTTGTGCAAAGTAACCAAAAATAGTTTCATTGTTTAAAACTCACCCGGAGCTTAGGCCCTCTTCTCGCCACCTTCACAGCCAGCCTGCGCGGCGGCAACGTCCTCCGGGTGGCGGAGTACCGGTCCTGGGCGTCTTGTCGTAGGGCTATGCCTCCTCGTGGATTCGGGATTCCGGCTACAGCAGGACCTTGAACGGATCGCCTATGTCCCGATCCGATAAGGTGCTCCGTCACACGGCCTCGTATAGATGGCACTAGCAAACCCTCGTTGCCAGTTGTGAGGGTAGAGGGAGTGTCTGATTCGTTTCCGTGGCAACCAGTTCGTGGGGGATCAGAAGAGGTGGCATCTTCCCTTTTTTTTCACGTGAGCAAGATCAGTGTACCAAAGACCGACTTACATGAGTCTAGTCAATCACGTACACACTACACGGAGCAACACTAAAACACGTGGCAGGCAAAAGAAAAGCACTCTACAAGACCAACGCCTTGTCTTTCAAATCAACCACAGCTCTCCAATTCTAGAGAGCTTAGTTCTCTTTAAAGATGACCATATGCATATCTGCTACTCCCTCCGTTTCAAAATATAAGATGTTTTAGGTTTTATAAATAAAATGTATCTAGACTTTTTTTCGTGTCTAGATTCACTTAAAACCGGAGTGAACCACATACTAAAAGAAGTCTAGATACATTTACTTCACAAACCTAAAATATCTTATATTTTGAACCAGAGGGAGTAGATACCTATAGTTTGTCATTTGATTACTGCAGGCAATCCTTCATGCTTAGAGATAAGACCCTTCATTGCTAAATAATCAAACAATAGACCACCTATCGCATAATTACGCTTTTTACGACAAATCTTCACCTTTATTTCATCAGGATTCTCCTCTTTTTTTTCCCCTTTATTAAGGAATTTTAATACGGCTTTCTTACCTTTTTGTTTAGCTACTATATACTCATGATTCAGCTCTAATTCAACAAGATCTCTTATATGTGATCAGTTCACCAGTTCCAACGAATTGGTGTAAACGTAGTTTGTTGCCATCAACCTTTCATTGCCCTGTCCTTTCACGACCTCAACAATGTTTCCTTTTGTGACCTGGCGATCTTTTTTTTATAATCAATACCATATATATTTATCATAACAAACAGTATATGGTAAATGTACATGAGTTGTCTTCAGCAATTAAAAATAAAGCTAAAAGAAACTATCTAATTATCAAGGCCTTCAAACTCTTCTTTCATGACACAATCTTGTGTTTTTCCGAAGGCAGACGCATAAAAAAGACATATGTACCAAATCATAGACCTGTAAATACCAATGAGGGTTCTCCCATAATTTTAGTTTAAGCCGCACTGCCAAGGCTACGTCCACGCGCGTAGCCATTAGAGTAATCATCCAACATGGGCATGATTACCAACACCAATATTTTAGGGAAGAAGAACCGAACAGCCATTAGAGTAATCATCCAACATGGGCATGAGTACCAACACCAGTATTTTAGGAAAGACGAACCGAACAGCCTCGTCGACATCGCTGGGGAGCCGAGAGTATTAATCACCATTGTCGGGAACGTGACAGTCGGGAAAGATATTGCAAGGACATACCTCCTCGCGACAACCAACAAAAAAATTCAAGATCGATCAGGCGAGTAAGATCTGAAAAAAAAACATACCTAAAATAATTTGATCTTCCAACTCCCCCATTGACGTCGAGAAGAAACTCCCGTCGTCGAACGAAGGGTTGGAGAACAATTATTATAGATGATACCATCTCCATCAACGTGTTCTAATCTAATTTATAAAAAATACTACTTGTATCAAAGACTCAACTCATAGATAAGGTTCTCTGCTCCTCCCGGTGCCGACAAGGCTGGCCAGAGGAGGGGGAACCGATTATGGAGGAGGAGGAGGAGGGTGGAGACAGCTAGGTTTTGGGAGGAGAGAGGGAGGAGACCGCAGGCGCCTCGCTATCGACGGAAACGTTGCCTCTCATTGAAAGAATATTCCGCCTTTATGAGACATCAAAGCGTTAAACCTGGGATTTAAACTCTAGTGGGCTGGGTTATCTCTGCCCTCCTAACAATCCAACCACGGGTTGATTCTCTTATTTTGTGCACCTTTGATGGTACAAGTGGCATAAAACTACAAGCTAGTCGTTTGTTTCTAGTAAAAGGCTACTCTACTTTACAGGAAAGATCATGACAATCATAGTAGATGGGTTACATGGAAACTAGTCCCTCCGTTTTAAAGTAATTGACTCGATTTTGTCTATATACCTACTAAAATATGTCAAAGTACATGTATATCAAAACAAATCTGAGTAAGTAATTTAGGACCGAGGAAATATTGGAATCTCGTCGTGCAATGAACCAAACCAGGATATGTCACGGAGGAGATCCCCGTGAGGTGGCGCATTTGGATCATCTGCCCTATGTTGCTTGAGACAAAAGCAGGAGTGCGTACTCCAAATTGCTTTTAAAAACAATGGGTACTAAATCTAACGATGGCAATAAATGAAAAAGAAAATATGAAATGGATGTAGCCATAGACTATTAATTTTTTCTCAGATCGTTAGAACTTCGAAGTCGAAGGTTAGGCTGAAATAAACTGGACCTTAGAGATTGCATGGGTAATGGTCTGCGATCAATGCGTATGGAGAGGATATCAAAGAAGTCAACAACTTGGAAAGAAGAATGGTTTAAATATATATTTAATTTACAAATCTAAAACATCTTATATTTTAAAACGGAGAAGGTACTTATTAAAATGTTGACGACAAATCAGGAATACAGAAAGGCTGATGATGAAAAAAACACTAGAAAGGCTGCAGGGGCCATAAGCTATGTACCGTTGGGCAGGCCCATGTCTACTGCTGTTAGACCAGAAGCACAGCTGAAAATAGAATGGCTGAAAGGCCCATAAGGTACGCACTGCTGTGCGGCAACGGCTGATGTTGTTAAGCCCCAAAAACAGAAATAAAAAAGGACCGGCCGATTAGGGATATTGAACCCTACGTGAATCGAACACGCAACCTTCTGATCTGGAGTCAGACGCGCTACCATTGCGCCAAGGATCCGGTGATGCTTTATTTCAGAACATAGCTTATAGATTCAGTAAACTAGAACTTATTACTTTCAGGACAATTGTCAGAGAGCCAGAAAGATAATGAAGGTCTTCAGGAAGTTACAACTTGTAATTCTCACGACACGAAGTTTGCCAGCCCTGAACACACTCAGACACTGGAGTAGTATTCGTTTCCTTCTCCATGAGAATCAAACATGAAAAAGGAAATGCATACTGCGTGAATGCTTGATCGACAGACGCGCACCCTCGGATCACATCATACATCTCGTCCGCGGTAATTAAAATCTTTATTACTGTCAGATCACATCATACTGAATATTATGTTGCGTATGATCACGCAGTACCGTCAGGTTCAGTGCCTCCATCGACGGAAGCACGTAGCAGTACTACTCTACTCACCACCCTACACCGTAGGCCGATCACGACGGCCGCAGCGTATACGGTGCCTTAAACGCGAAACGCGAAAGGGGGGAAACCAGAACCACCCTCGTCTTCTCGCCGGGGCACGCCGGGCGAACGAAGGAACGAACGAACGGCGAACCGCGCCCAGGCCACACACCAGGTCCAGGTTTTGTCTTTTCCAGCGTCGCCGCCGCCGCGCACCGCGAAGGCAAGGACGTCGCGCGGCTGGGGGCTGCGGATAGGAGGAGCATTCCCCACCTAGAGGCTAGAGCCGGTCCCTTTCGTCCCGAATTGATTGAACCATGTGTGCCTGTCGCTGCCGCCCCTGATGTGATCCGAGAAACCTACCTCTGCGTACGTTCAGTACGTGCGTACCCGGTGGTTGCGCCATCGCTTCCGTCGATCCGCTCGATGCGCGCGTCGCGCGTACGAACGGGGGAAGCTGGTAGCAGTAGCAGGTACTGGCTCTTCCAGCTCGCAGTCGCAGGCAGCCTCTCTGTAAGTTTGACGGGTTTCGGCGTGACTCTCGTGGATTCTTCTCGGTGCACAGAGTGACAGACCCTCTGAACCTGAAATCTGGAGAGTTAAATACAGTAAAAGTCCCTATACTTGTCATGCTGGTTCGATTTAATGCTTATACTTAGAATTTGCTAAATTTTATCCATATACTTGTGATTTATGTTTAATTTAGGCCAATTTGATGTTTGTCATCGAATTTAAGCCAACATGGACGACACTTGGCCAGAAATCTTGCAAGAACACCCTCACCATCTGAAAAATTGCAAAAAATGACCACATATATTGCAAAATACAATATTAGTCACCGTACTTGTCCAGATGGCTCGATTTACTCCTGGTACTTGTCAATTTGACTTGATTTAGCCTAAACACATGTTTGTTGTCGAATTTGAGCTGACGTGGATGATAAGTGGATGTAGGTCCTACTTACATGAGACTAGCTAGGCTGAAAATTTGCAGATACTCCCCACGCATCTAGAACATATATTTTCGCTCCCAGATATTTGCATGTACCCACTCCTCTCTAATCGATAATCTAGGCACTCCATGCCATTACAGTACCCTTCAATTCAAGATCATTCTATTTGAGAGGGAGGTAAAAGGAAGGAGTTGATGGAGAGGAAGGCAATGGTGGTGACAATCACTGGACTGGAATGTGTAATCTTTTTTCATAGTGGGGAGATGATGTTGAAGCTACACCAGCAGCCGCAAAAATGTACGTTCTAGATGTAGGAGGGCCCTGCAAGTTTTCATGCCAGCCGCTCTCCAGCTAGTGGACCCGTGTTCACGAGTCATTCGCGTCAACTCAAATTCAATGATAAACATGCTTTTGAACTAAACCAAATCTAATTGACAAGTATACGGATTAAATTATGCAAATTACGAATATCAGGACTAAATCGAGCCAACCAGACAAGTATAGGGACTGCTATTGTATCTAGCCTTAATTGTGCTATTTTTTTTGCAATTTTCTTAGATGCAGGAGGGTATTCTTGCAAGATTACAATCCACGTGTCGTCCACGTCAGCTCAAATTTGACGACAAACATCAAATAGGACTAAATCAAACCCAATTCACAAGTACACGGGTAAAATTTAGCACTCGAATCTGAATGGCGTGAAGTAAAGCATGGGCTGGCCGACTGTACTTTCTGTTTGTTTCAATCACGCTTGCCGTCACCACGTAGTACTAGTTTGACACCGGGTTTACTTGGACTACAGTACCTCTTTGTAGTATTCATTCTACTCGGAAGGAACGTGCGGAATATCTGAAAACTGAATTCCTACACTTCGAAAAATACAGAGAGGTGGTGTACGTTACGTGCTTTGCTTCGCTTCGCTGCAAAAGGCCGTTTGACAGTCTTGCCATCATCAGAGATATATATACAGCGTCAAGGACGGACATACAGTATGGACCAACGATGAAAACACTACTAGCAGTAGGCAGTCTGTGCGAGCCATGTTCAGGTGTCTGCGAGCGGAGGCCAGCAGGAACAGAGCAGAGCAGGAGGGGGGGGTCCTGGCCTGGAAGAAAGTCATCCTTTGGACCGCTGTCTCCTCGCGTAATGAATTAGGGTCACGCGCGCTCATGCATGTTACGGTCTCGTGTGCTGTCCGCATGTGTAGCACGAATCTAGTTTTACCGGTTTCTCTCCTGCCGTCCTGCGTCTCGTCGCGATTCCCACAGGTATTAAATGTACCCGTGCCGAAAATACGGGCATTGACCGTGTCAGTCGGGCGGGCCAATCGGTTGAACCCCTTCTTCCGGTCTTGGCCTCAATTTACTGACTGCATGCGCTGCTTCAGGTTAAACAGACTGCCACCTGTTCTCCTTCTCATTCTTCTTCTTCTTGACAGCGGTGGAACTGAAAACCACTGTGCCGGTCATTCCAGCTTGCAGGGCCGTGCAGTGCTGGGCGTAGTACTACTACCACTACAGTACATCTGATTGTTCCACTGAGAGTGGTCAGAGCCACATTAAATTTTCCCAGGGTATTGGCTGTAGAATAGTATGGTGCTGGGACTGACAGTATCCGAGGTACTACTACCCCTCCTAGCTAATCGGGTGGCGCGTTGCTGTGGAACACTTCCGTTTGGTTCGTTTTCCATAAGTGCCCATCTGTTAGCGATTTGTGAGTCACGGCTGTTTCCAGTAGGCACCTCGGGTTCTTGGCTGGTTTCCTACGCGTTTCTCCAAGTGCCATCATATATGCCGACGCTGTATGCACATACGGTGGATTTGCTGAACCGACAAGCTTTCCTGCTAATTCATCTGTTTTAGAATCAGTGACCGGCATAAATGTTGCTTATACGACCTTGCCAAGTTAATATCCCACGTACCGGCCGTCAAATACGGAATTAGCTAGAAACGGCTACAAGATGCTCTTGCAAGCAATGTTGGTCATGGTCATGGATAAAGTGCTGAACATAATTAAGCATGGCTACGTGAGTGGTGCCGTGGCGGCGCTTTCTCCAAGTAATGTGCTCGATGCTCATTATAGCCTCGCACGACTGCAGCTCTCATGGCGAGCTAACTAGTTTGACCAGCAACGTAGGTACAGAACTAGAGTCCAAAACCCCGTGGCGATGTGAGAAATCCGAGGGGTAACCGGGGGTAGTCTGATAGAGATCCGTCCGCATGGCTAGAATAGATTCAGTCACGTTTGCTCCTTATCAGGGCATCTCCACCGGGAGATGCAAACGGACGATTCAAACGGTCTGATTCTGTTCGTTTGAATCGAGCAACGGATGATTTGGGGTCGTGGTCCGGTCTTTCCTACCGACCGCATACAGCAGTATGACCCAAACCGACGAAAACGGATAGGCCAACCCAAAAAAAGAAGACCCTTCGTAGTATATATATACCACGTGGAGTATACATTTGGGTTCTTATTTGGAAGAGGTTTTCAACCATGTACTTTTTATGGTAAACATTTCGTATTATGTTAGTATAGTAAAAAAATCATCAATACTGTGCTTCAATGTAGACGTGGACATATAAAGTCTGATGGAGAGAGAGTACTTTTTGGGCATATATGAATACCTTTTGTTGTTCGGATTCAAAAGTAAACCCTCTTTGGTTCACATGATTCTAAAAATGCAGGAATAGGAAGATGATTACAGTGTCATGCCCACTCCAATCCCGTGGAGATTGATATGCACCAAAGTTTCATTTGATCGCAAGACAAACAAAGTATTCTGAAGATAAGGTTTCAGTGAATGTCAGATTTCCTTTGTAATATGGTACACAAGATTCCTTTCAAAAAACAATTGGACAGAATCTAATCCTAGGAAAAAAAATCTAAGTATTCAAATCCTTCAAGATTTCTGTGCAAATTCTTTTGAATCCAAGACAACCTAAAGGGCAAAAAAAAATCACACCCCTTGTGTTTGAAAGCTTGATTTCTGGAGAATTCATTGGCATAGGACAGTCACATGGGGCTGTGCATGACTCAGTTTGCTGGCGGTCCTACAAAAAATGGCTATGGATCAACCAGCGATTTTTTTGCGGGTAAAAGTGGCTTTATTAATCAATAGGGCTTACAAGGAGGTCATGCTCGAGAACATGAGACAACACCTCAGGTCCTGAACCAAGCCAAACAATAGTTTTGGCAATAGTTCTCGCGAGAGTCGCGAGACTATGACTAGCCCTATTTTATTCACGGCCCACTTTTACAATAGAAATGCTTTTGCTATCCTGAATTAAATCTTTAATCTCCATAATAAGATAAGCTAAAGACGATCTATCTTGTGATCTCGCACGAATTGCATCTATCAGCACAGAGCAGTCAAGCTCTAACACCACTGGTTTGTCGCTCCAATCCAAAGCTAGACGAAGGCCCTCAACACAAGCCCTAGCTTCAGCTTCTAGGGATCGTTGCAATTGAAAAGTTAACGGCTTGAGGAGAAGATAATGATTCCAGCGATATTATTAGTGGCAGAATAACTTCGCGGTGTTCCTTCCATGATGCAAGATTGCAAGTTGAGTTGGGGATTTTACTACGGGCTCTCACATTCAAGTTTCCATAGTTTTTCTTGTTTTCACAAGCAAAAAAAATTAGTTAATCACACTATTTGGGTAGGCGCTGAAAGTTCGGGAAGACTTGATACTGACAAGGTAGCCCCCAACCGTTGAGTATAAAACCAAGATTCCAAATATGTCAAACAAGTCAATTGAGTGATGTGATGCAGCGAACGAGTCGTTTTCACGCACCTGCATGCAGGAAGGGCCTCCATCCATAAATCCCGTCCCGAACCGGGCATATCGTACGTTAACACGTCACGGGAGCATGGGACCAGTGACCCGGAAACGGCTTGGATCGCCCGAGCGGGCAACGCTCTCAAATGTGGCAGCTCCGACGAGGCCGCTGTGCGTGATGCGAGTGTCTGATCATGTTGTTGCGGTGCAAAGTGCCAACAGTTGCACTAAGTGCATTTTCACCAAACCGACTCATCAGTTTCGACCGTATCCAAACTTGTCCGCGCGTTCACGAGGGGCGTACATGGTGCCCGGCGGGCCGACCCATCCGGACTAATCAGTCTGGCTTGATTCATCCATGCATCTAATCTAGTTATGTCGGTAGGCGACGCACGCGGACAGCGGGTGTTTGCCGTGCGTGCCGCGAACCCGCCCGTCGATAACGCTACCGGCGCATTGATTCAAACGCGGTTAGCGGCACCGATTCAGACGCAACCGTGACAGTGATTCATAGGGAAGGCTGATCGACGACAGCCTGCACCATCAATAGCGACAAGACGGCACGCTGACCCACTGAGCGGCGTCTGCGTTTCCGCGCCGGCATTGATGGCAAAGGAGCGGGAAGCTGCGCGCGTTCACGGGCGACTGAGGCTATTTAACCCTGCGGCCGTCGATGCCGCACTCCTCACCTCTCGCCATCGCAAACCCTAGCAGCCGCCACCACCACCGCCGACGATGAAGACGCGTCATGGCTGGAGAAGGGGAGGGGCAAGAAGACCACAAGGCATCTGGCTCTAGCAGCCAGCGCTGCGGCCAGCTGCCGGCCTTTCTCCGCGGCACATTCCTGCGACCTCCGCCGCGGTCAAAGGATTTTCGGGGCCACCGCGTGGAGGCTCACCCGCCACCGCAGCCGGAGGGAGAGCGCCGCGAGCGACAGTACTTCCGCATCGCGGAGTGCAAGCGCCACTGGAGGGAGGGTCGCGACATCTAGCACAACGACATGTACCACCCCACCGGTTGGCACCTCAACAGGGACCGTGTCCCGGTGCCGCCCGCGCCCAAGACAGGCAAAGGGCTGGAGGAGGAGATCCGCCGCCGGATCAGGGGCCTCCCGCCGGCCCAACGGTGGGACGTCGCCTTCCAGTCCGAGGCGTACTGGAAGGAGTTTCTCGAGTGGGAGCACAAGGTGCGGCGCGCCACCACCATCCGTCGCGACCTACAGCCGGGGGAGGTCTACCCCGTCCCCGACATTGACTCGTACGAGGTGGGCGCCGTCAACCACTCCAACGCCGAGCTCGGCAGCGAGGACGACAACGACGAGGACGGCGACGATGACATCGTCGTCAGGCAGGAGGCGGTGGACGGCCTCCCCGAACTCGCCTGAGTACCACGAGGTGCGGGGCACTGACGAGACGCTTTCACCGAGCGAGCATCGTGGGCGGCTGAGGAGGAGGAAGCCTAGTGACGCGGCTACGAGGAGGCCCTCGAGCTCACCCGCATGGTGGCTGAGACGAACGCCTAGCTGTCGTTGTCGCTGCCAGTTTAGGCGCCTCCGATCGCGCCAGAGGTGGGGATGGAGCTGGCGCACCTCAGCACGGTCTGTAGCCTGTTCGGGCGATCAACCCGCGTGCGCCCGCTCCCGCTCCGGTCCTGCCGTCCCCCAACCTCTGGACGCTGCCGGAGTACATCAACCTCGACCTTGTAGATGGACGCGCGAAGATCGGTAGCTAGGGCTAGGATTAGTTTAAATTATATTTTTTTTAGGATGACCGGATGGGTTCCTGGTGGAGATACCCTAACAACGCAACGTCACGGTACGGTACCGTTGTGAAACAAAACAAATTAAACCGTTTTAGTATTGGGAGTAGACTGTACACGAAGTCCAGCCTTGTGCACCAGCGCCTGGGCGGCGCAAGCAGGCATGAGGAGTGGACAGCGGGAGGCGGCGGCGGCAACGAACCTCGCACCAACCGCTGTCGCCATCGGCCCGGTCGGCCGGTGCGCGCGCAGAGGCGCAGCCGAAAAGACCCGCAGCGCCGTGCACCGTGCGCACAGCGTCAGGTCACCCCTCACCAACCCAAACCCCCGACCCGACGTGCGCCTCTCGCTTCACGATCGGTTTGATCCGGACGCGCGGCGGAGATCCGTCGATCCGTCGTCCTATACTCCAGCAGGCTATAGCCGCAGGCAGCGCGCCGAGGAAAATCCCTATCCTGCCCTCGCGCCCTGGGAGCGCAGGGCGTGCTGACCCGTGGGTCCATCTTTGACGTGGCAGGGTCGCCTCGGTCTCACCCTCACTGAAACCCAAGAAGATTCTGATCCATCCCCGCACTGGGCAGTCAGTCGTAGTCCTCGGTAGCAGACGCCCCCCCTATTTATGTCGCTTCTATCACTGGACTTGGTCGCCACTCTTCAGTAGCAGCAGCCAGAGCTTCCCCGAGCCAGCCAGCGAGCGAGCCTCCCTGATCACTGCCGTCCTCCTGCGCCTGCTGGCTGGTGTGACCGTACGCACGACCGGAAGGATGGGGCGATCGCCGTGCTGCGAGAAGGAGGGCGGGCTGAAGAAGGGGCCGTGGACGCCCGAGGAGGACCAGAAGCTGCTCGCGCACATCGACCAGCACGGCCACGGCTGCTGGCGCTCGCTGCCCGCCAAGGCCGGTGAGCTCCCGTCCGTCCTGGAAAACTCGCCGTCCTTCCTTTTTTTGGCGGCTAGCTAGCTCCAGCCGACGAAGTTTGCTTGTTTGTTCCTGACGTGCGCGTGCGTGCGTGTTCAGGGCTGCGGCGGTGCGGCAAGAGCTGCCGGCTCCGGTGGACCAACTACCTGCGGCCGGACATCAAGAGGGGCAAGTTCACGCTCCAGGAGGAGCAGAGCATCATCCAGCTCCACGCGCTACTCGGCAACAGGTGACCATCCGTTTCATCCATGCATCGCCCGCTTATAGTTTGCTCGGGCAGAGCAACACGATCGTGTCGTGCAGTTCAGACGTGCGCAGTTTCACTGATTTTCGTTTCTCTATCTTGACTAAGAACAGCTCAGTTGCATGCCTTTTACCCCTGACAACCCAATAGGTACACGAATAGTACTGTGGTACCAATGTACTATCACTGAAATCACAGTGTAAAAAAATCAGAGATCAAAATTCCCCTCTGGTACGTTTAACCCAGCAAGTAGCTAGGTTGGTTAGTCAGGTACTCACGTTTGTCATTAAAGCAGCAGAGCCCCCTAGCTGTGTGCTGTCCTGGACCTGTGGATCGCCATCCATGTCATGTCAGGGATTTGGACCACTGTCAGCCACCGCTTCCTTCGCCGTCCTGTCATGTTGACCTGCTATTCCCACATCATTCCCTCCCCATCTCTGTCGGTACTGCATCCGTACCTCGCCCCTCACCACACTCACCTCTAATCATTTACGCGCACCATTTTCCACCTCTCCACAGCTCCAGATTCATGTCGCGTAGTAGCAGAAAACTGCGGTAAAACGATGTTACTGGCACTGTATGTAATCATCCGTGTAACGTGGTATGTGTGTTCTTTCTGCAGGTGGTCGGCGATCGCGACGCACCTGCCCAAGCGCACGGACAACGAGATCAAGAACTACTGGAACACGCACCTCAAGAAGCGCCTGGCCAAGATGGGCATCGACCCCGTCACGCACAAGCCCCGCGCCGACGCCGACGCCGCCACCGGATCCGGCTCCGGCCCCGGCGCGCGCTCCAGGGTCGCGGCGCACCTCAGCCACACGGCGCAGTGGGAGAGCGCGCGGCTCGAGGCGGAGGCGCGCCTGGCGCGCGAGGCCAACCTCAGGGCTCTCGCCTCGCCGCCGCCCGCGTCCAGCGTGCTCGACTCGCCCACCTCCACGCTCAGCTTCTCCTTCTCCGACAGCGCGCTCTTCGCTGGTGCCGGTGCGGCGGCCCACGACATGCATCACGGCGCCGCGCGCGCGTCAGCCCAGCCCCTTCACTCGTACGAGGATGACCACCATTTTGGTGCCGGCACCGGGACGTTTGCCACTGTGCTTCTCGACTGTTCTGTCGCCGGCACAGACCAGAGGCTCGTGGTGGCCCTGCCGGATGCCAGCAGCGGCGAACAGAACGAGGAAGAGGACAGGGGCTACTGGAGCAGCATACTGAACATGGTCGACTCCTCCATCTCCTCGTCGTTGACCTCTGAGGTGGTGACGGACCCTGCGATGTACTTGCCTCCGGCGACGGGAGAGTTCTGAATGTTCAAGGCAGCTAACCTGCTGCATGCCTGCCTTCTGACAGTAATGCGTTTGTGCCTCTCGCACAATGATCTAGCTAGGGGCAAGTGCTAACGTTAATTCTCAGCGTGTTGTTAATTAGGTTCGTTTCGACATGCTATCGTTTCATTTGTGTGAAATAAGCTTGTACTAGTACTACTAATTTAGTTTTGTTTATCTGCGTTATCGGATCTCTAAGGTAGCTTGATCAGCAAATTAAGAATACTTTCAATCCTCTTAGTATTCTCCCTGGGGAAAGATGGACACTCTGATTTCATTCATGTCGAAAGGGACAAACAATACAGAGTTTGTGTAAAAGAGACAATGAGGTAAAATGAAAAACACAATTACATTGCTACGTACCGATTTCATTTGACGTAGGAAGTGAGCTACTAGCTCATTTGGCCGGGATTGGATATGCAAATCCAACATGTGTTGGTTTAAATTCCCACGGACATGAAATTGATTTCCTATTTATTATTGAGGACCATACTTTCATGTTACTTAAAAAAGACCATGACGTAAAATCAAAAACACAATTTTATATCGTAGCACGGTGGCACTCACCTTAGGCATTCCCCGCCGGCGTGGACGTTTAGTTCGAGTTGTGCACGTGGTCACCGTCTTGTCCAGGTGCGATGAAGTCTCTCACTGGTACCATTGAAGCATGTGGAACGGATAATTGTGGCAAAAGATTATGAGACGCTAGATTGATCATGTCAATGGTATAACGGGGTACAGACTTTATTTTAACGTTTGCTATAATAAAAGATGTCAATGATAGGGACAATAGAAGTAAACATTAATGATAAACTATGGCCAAAGCATGCTCTTAAGTAATGGTGTTTGGAATATCTTTGCACGCATTTAATTACAGCCTACTTTCTACTTCTTTCTAAGTCAAATAAACAAAAGTTTCTAAAAAGTTCTCAATTCTAAGACCAAAAGATAGGAACAAATTCTCAATGCATAAGCTTGCTTATGATCATTTATATGTTGCATACAAATTTGTTTAATTGTCCATAGTACTTATTCATTTAGTATCACACAAGATAATTTTACTCTTATGCATACTTGAAGTTTATGTTTTCTTTTACTTTTCATATGATGATTGCTTGTTGTTATTTACTTATCAATGAACTATCATAGTTTATCTAGCAACACTACTACAAAATGGCCTATATGTGGCACAAGTAATATCCTATCTATGACGCACGGCCCATGCGCTACTGTCATCACACAACTGATATTTTTTACAGTGACGCACAGGCCCGTGCGCTACAGATAAGCCTACTTATCCGTGACGCATGGGGGTATGGTGCGCCATTGATAACGATTTTAAAATTCAAAAAAGGGCGAGATATGAAAAGTTATTTGTGGCTCATGTGGGCATGGTGCACCACTGATAAAATTTTCAAATTTCAAAAAAAAAACTGGATCTAGATCTGGCGCCGCCGGTGTACCGCTGCCTCATCGTCGTCACGTCGTGTCGCCGCGGCCACAACCTACCACTGCAGGTTGATGCAGGAGGTCATGGCCATGCCGGTAGGAGGCAGGGGTCGGGGAGGAGCACGAGGAAGGCGCCACAACAGGTGTCCAGAGAGAGAAGTAGAGTTGGAGGAGCCACAGATGGGGAAGGGGAGGAGAAGGAGGAGAAGGAGAAGGGGAAAAGAAGGGGAGGAGAAGGAGAGAAGAAGGATAAGAGAAGTAAAGGAGGAGAATAACGGGGAAGAAAGGAAGGAGAATGAGAGAAGAAGGAGAAGGAGAGAAGAAAGGAAGAAGGAGACGAAAAGTGGAAGAGAAGAAGAAGGGGGGAGGTGAAGGCGAGCAAAAGGAGAGGAGAGGAGGAGAGGGAGAGAAGAGGTGTTGGGTCATATTTGAAGTCCATCCACGCTTATCTGTGGCACACCACAATAGGGTGCGCCACAGATAAGGGACCTACATTTTTTTGTAGCAAAAAACATTATTTTTTACATAACTTTTTACTTTTAAAATTTTGAGATTCTGAAAAATTGATAAACGACCGTATGTCAATTTTCATATAAAAAACTTTTTCATTACTATCTTCTATCTCATATGATATGGAGCTGAAGGTGAATCTTCAACCCCGGCCTATCTCAATCTATTGAAACAACCCACGATGTAAAGTAAATTAGAAAGTGATGGGGATATGCCTACCGGGGTATACCCAGCAAGACGTTTCCGACTGGCCCAGGAACTGGCGAGTGGGCCTGCAAGACGGCGACTGGATCAAGGCCCGGTGTGGATCCAAGCGACTAGAAGCTGAAGGCCCAGGCGAGTAGATAGGCCCAGTCAGATTAGGTTAAGCAGTACAAAGCCTTAACTGATTCGGTTGAGATATGTAAACCCTAGGGGAGGTGAGTCTATATAAACCTCCCTGCAGGGCGTGTAGAGACACGTTCCATCATACACCCAAGCGACTCACCGCCTAGCCGGCGAGCTCGCCCCATTGTACCACCATCATAATACAATCTAGCAGGAGTAGGTCTTTACCCTCCGGGGGGCCGAATCTGGGTAAAACCCTGTGTCTCCGCCCTCATCTCGCACCGCAGATGGCTGGCCGCCCTTGCCCCTTGTTCTACTACTCGCTGCCGATTGCAGCATCTGCCGTGACCATTCCCACGACAGAAAGGTCTAGTAAATGAAGGTAAACGAACAAAGAAAGTCTTGTAGACGTGTTCTTATTTAATTTCTTTAAGCATTGTTTTCTAAGGTTTGATTAAACCTAGATCTACTAGGGAAAAGCTACTATACTGCATCCGTGAAACCGAATCGAAGGTATCAAATCGCATCTCTAACAACATCTCCATCGACACTATGATAAAGAGGGAGTAGTCCATCCCCATACTATGGGTTTATGGAAGTGGCTTGTTCTCTCTCTCTCTCATATGCTATAAATGTTCTAGTGCATATGAGTTGCCTAACATGATTATGACCATCTATATGCATTCCTTGTTGTGGATCTTTGGTTTTTATGATTTGAGTATTTGAGATTGGAATTTCCAGATTGTGTATGATGTATAAGTATTGGTATATCTATTGGGAAACGTGCTACGGAAAACAAAAAAATTCTAGCGTATAATCAAGATCCAATGAAAGGGTGAGGTAATAGAACATACCCTCGTTGATCAAACTAGCGGAAGTTTGTTGATGACGAGGTTGATCGTGCGTTGATCCCTGCAACAAGCCTTAGCGAGTCGCGAGGAAATGTATTATCCCACAGACGGATCCGAAGAACTAGTGCTCTAAGTGTTGCACCTCCACCGGTATCCGCACATGCAACAAGGACGGCACCACGTCAAGGCGAGATCAAGAACTCAGGAACGAAACAAGAACGTGTCGATGAAGATCTGTAAGCACTCCGTCGTCCATCAAGATTAGATATAGACAGGGTAGAAGAAAGAGCAGCTGCGGGCATTGGTGAAGTTCTCCTCCACGCGACGAAGACGACGACGCGAGGAATAAGAAGGGGACCGGGCCAAGGCGATGGCAGCGCGGCGGCGGCGAGGCGGTGGTGGCGGTGGCTTGAGCTAGGGCGTGGATTGTTGTGTATTTTCCTTGGACCTCTCTCCTCAATATATAGGCGGATTCCCTCCTCCATAGAGGAGAGTAGTACTAGGATCAGTATCCTCTAAGGACTCCTACTTTTTCCTTTCTTCCACCAATATGAGAGAGAGAAAGTATGTATCCAATATGGAGTCCAAATCAAATATGTAGTTCTCCCCAAAACCAACTTCGGAGTCAAGTTTGAGACCGGGAAGGCCTCCTCCCTCCACACAGCCTCGCCCCATCCCTTCCTCCTCTACCCGCCGACCTAGGGAAGGCCCTGGCCGATTCGGCTAGGGTTTCCCTCCCCCCACACGTGTGGCCCAGTGGGCCCATGCGGCCCTCCGGCCCATGGGACCACTAGGTTATTAATAAATAATAATTTATTATTTTTATTAATATGAATATTTATACAAAATTAACTTTTGGATACCTTCGAACTAATTCGAAACCTTCCTAAAATATTCCCAGCGTCCTCTTAATGTTTGGAACTATTTCGTCCAATCTCGACGATATCCCGGAGTCCTCTGGAATATTCCAAGACGCTTTGAAACCTCCTTTCGGAATTACTTCATCCAACAATCTCATTCGCACTTGCATTCTGAAATGCCGTAAACGTTTTAAGTGTGTGGTTCGGTAGGTTCAGATATTTGCAGACATGTTCGGAAATCATTCTGATGACAATGATTACTATCAGTGTCTTGATATAAGTAGCAACCCTCGCAAATAACACGAAGTTCTTTATCGTCTGAACTATAGTATTGAGTCTGATACTGATATGTCCAAAACGTATCTACTTTTCCGATAACTTTTGCTATTGTTTCTCCTCTAAACTTATGTGATCTGGATACAACTAACACGGACTGACGTTGTTTTCACCAGAATTACCTTGGTGTCTAGTTTTTGTGCAGAAAATAAACTATCAGAAAAAATCCCGGAAAATATGCCAAAAATCATATTTCACCAGAAGACTCACGGAGCCAGAATACGAGACGGAGTGGAGGCCTGAGGGGCCCACACCCCCTGCCGCGCTGGTGGGCCCAGGCCACGCCTGGAGGGGGTGTGGCCGCCTCTGGCACCCCTTCGGCCTCCCTCTTCACCTATAAGTTTCCTTCTGACCTAAAAACTCAGGGGGTCGACGTTTTTCCAGAAAGAGTTCCGCTGCGCTGCTACCACCAGAAACCGCGATTCGGAACCAGAACCTCCGTTCTGGCACCCTGCCGGGATGGGTAATTTGGAGAGGATCATCGCCATCATCATCAACAACGCCTCTCCATCAACCATCCATGTTTCCCTCATCCATAAGTGAATAATCTCCCGCTGTAGGCTATGGGGATGGTAGGGATTGGATGAGTTCTATCATGTAATCGAATAAGATTGTTAGGGCATGGTGCCTAGTATCTCTATTAGTGTTGTTTGACTTTGTTGCAACTTGTTGTGCTTAATGATTGTCACAAGGGCTCGAGTGCCATGATCTCAGATCTGAACTTATTATTGATTCATGATGATAATATTGTTTGTGATTTTATCTGCAAGTTGTGTACACATATCATTGTCCGGATTCAAAGGCCCCAAAGTGACAGAAATTGGGACAACCGGAGGGGATGGCTATGATGTGAGGATCACATGTGTTCACGGAGTGTTAATGCTTTGCTCTGGTGCTCTATTAAAAGGAGTGCCTTAATTGCCAGTAGTTCCCTTGAGGCCTTGCTGCAATGGGTTGGCAGGACAAAATATGTTGTTCAAGTTCTCATTGCGAGCATGCATGACTATATATGGGACACATGCCTATGATTGTTTAGTACTTGGATGCTTTATCTTCTTTATCTGCAAATGCCCTAGATCTTGAAGTTACATGTTTAGACGTGTCCATGCAACGCTCGTCCATCCATCCCTATGCCTACCACACTTATATCGTACTGTTTGCTACTATTGTTACTATTGCTCAGGGGTGGGCATAAAAACCGATAACCGAAGACCGAAACCGAAAAGACCGAGACTAAACCCGAATAGACCGAAACCGATAAGACCGACAAGAAAATTGGGTAGTGAATTTTATAGACCGAATTTAGTTTGGTCTATTCGGTCTTAGTTCCTAAGTAACCAAATAGACTGAACTGACCGAATTTTACATGAGACTATCTGAAACTCCAAATTTGTGTGATGTGCATGAATTATGGCATTGTTGAATGGTCATCAAAGTGCTATTGTAGAGTTGCTACATTTTATTAGGATTGTTGCACGTTTATTTCTTCCACTAAATGATAACATATGTATTAAAATATTTAAAATATAGTTGAAATATTGTCATATTTTTAATAAGTAATGTCTATCTTTTGTGTTGACAATATTGACCATGTTATTCGGTCATGACCGAACCCGAACCCGAATTAGTAGGTACCCGAATTTTTCGGGTAGTAAAACTATCAAGTACAATTCGGTCTTTATTTTTTCAAGGACCGAATTTAAAATAGACCGAAATACAAAGACCGAATTGTCGGTCATGACCGAACGCCCACCCCTACTATTGCTCTTGTTTTACTGTTGCTGTTACTTTGCTATTGCTACTACAAAACTATTGCTACTGATAAACTACTGTGAGCAAGACTATTTCCAGGTGCAGCTGAATTGACAACTCAGTTGTTAAGGCTTGCAAGTATTCTTTGTCTCCCCTTGTGTCGAATTAATAAATTGGGTAAGACTACCCTCGAATACTATTGCGATCCCCTATACCTGTGGGTCATCGGATACATATCGTAATCATTCGTCTATACTTTACATTGCCCGAGATGAAACACTAGGTTATTCTCGTTTCTCGGCATGTATTCTTTACTCATCCCGTACTATCGATGTTCCTGTGTTCAACAACTTGATCACGTTTCCAGCCAGACGATGACGAACATCATAGTGCATGAGTGGGCCCAGAGTGTATTGATGCGGCTCAGATCACTATAGAGCTTCGTTGGAAAACCCCAAGAGGAAGGTATGATGAGTACATCGGCAAGTTTTTCCCTCAGTAAGAAACCAAGGTTATCGAACCAGTAGGAGGAAGGAAACAACTCAAAGGTGTTGCTAGCAACTTGGAAACCTGCACAACACAAAATCAAGACTTTGCCCCAACGAACAGTGAGATTGTCAATCTCACTGGTTTGCTAAAACAAAGGATTAACCGTATGGTGTGGAAAGTAATGGTGGCTTGCAGAAAGTAAACAGTAATAGTGGAAGATGTATCAATAGTAAAGATTGAACCGGGGTTCATAGTTCACTAGAGGTGTTCTCCTTAGGATAAAAAACATAACATGGTGGGTAAAAAAATTACAGCAGGGCAATTGACAGGACAGAGCAAGGCATAACAATGCAATACTAGACATTCATGATCCTATGAGATTTGATTGGGCATTACAACAATATACATAGACCGCCATCCAACTGCATCTATGACTAGTAATCAACCTTCAGGTTATCATCCGAACCCCCTCCAGTATTAAGTTGCAATCAACAGATAACTACTTTAAGAAAAGTGTGTAAAGTCAGTAATACACTTGTTCCATGAACAAGAGATCGGTGTTTTCTCCCTAGTAGCAACAACACATCTACAACCTTAGATATTTCTGTCACTGCCCCAGATTCAATAGAGGCATGAACCCACTATCGAGCATAAATACTCCCTCTTGGAGTCACTAGCATGTACTTGGCCAAGATAGCTACTAGAAACGGAGATCAAGCAAGATCTCAAACAACACAGACATGATAGAATCAATAAGATAGAATTATTCACCAATCTGATATAGTAATCTCAATATCCATTGGATCCCTGCAAACACGACATGCATGATTACAAATAGATGATCTTGATCATGAACGGAGCTCACAAGATCAAAACATGGTAGCACAAAAGAGGAGAAACAACCATCTAGCTACTACATGGACCCATAGTCCAAGGTGGAACTACTCACGCATCATACCGGAGGCTGGCATGGTGATGAAGAAGGCCTCCGGGATGATCTCTCCCCTCCGGCAGGGTGCCGGGAAGAGCTTCAGATCCCCCTGATCTAGGGACGATGGTGGCGGCTACAGACTGTTTCGTGGAAGATTGATCGGGTACTTAGGGTTTAGGTATGGGTGGCTTCTTATAGGCGAAGAGGGATGCCGAGGGGGTGCCCGATGCGGCTGCACCCCCAGGCGCGGGCCAGGCCTGGCCGTGCGGCCAGGGGTGTGGCCCCCTCGAGGCCCTTCTTCATCTCGTCTTCTGGCTCTGTGTTCCCCTCGGTGAAATATTGACTTTGTCTTTGGTCCCGTCCAATTTCAAGAATATTCATTTTCTGGCTTTTCTAGAACCAAAAACAGAAGAAAACAAACAACTGGCACTGTGGCATCTTGTTAATAGGCTAGTCACAGAAAACATATAAAAATACCTCAAAGTGTAGACAAAGCAAAGCAAAGTGGATACTAAACAAGCATGGAACATAAAAAAATATAGATACATTTACGACGTATCATGTATATCTCCATCATCAGAAGTATCAATTCCCATAAGCACACCATATGAATGATCGACGAACCATCTGGTACGAACAAGCATCAACTTTATAATCACTCTGTTAAGAGCAATGTTTGGAGAATCTTGCCATGTCCATATTGTTCCCTAGTTCACATGTGTCTCGCGGTCAAACAATTTATAGTAAAGGCAATACAATGCGTTATGAGATTAAACCGATAACTATATTGACGATGCGTTTCATGGTATCTCATGTTTGGTTCAATCCATCGTTGTTGTTCTCCAACAACTTCGATCACATATATCATTGGTAACATCACAATCACATTTTCACTTTTCCCATAGTTAGGAAACCAAAACTATCATTGACATATATACTAGTCATAGAGGCATGACCAAGGATATCATTATATGGTTTATCATCCCACACATGTATTAGGGTTTTCCTCCAAATACACATTATTCAGAAGTAATACAATTATAGCACAGAACGATAAACTTAGTTATGAAATAGAAATATGAATAATAACACATTTATTATTACCTCTAGGGAATATTTCCATCAATATTATGTACCCTTTGTTGATTACTTAGTTCTGGTCAAACTTGTATGCTGGGACATGAGAGGCGAAGTGTATGCATTATATGGAGTAACATGGTAGTATGGAATTGGACAATGATAGAAAAATTCCTCCAATGATTTTTACCTTTTCGTTGTTACCTAACAAGGGATAAATAAATACAAGTACTACTATTGCCTAGTTACAATCTTAGGTGAGCTCATATATTTTGAGGTAGTATTATGCATCCAACATCATGTCAAACAAGCAAACACAATACTCTGTTTATTATTAATACTAGTTTGCGAAGTTTTCTCTTATTAGTGGAGTATTAGTGAGATGTGTTGCATTTTCTCAAATATAGGATGTGATTCCCATATGAATATCTATAAAATGCATTATGAAGCTACATCAATATTATGATGGTGATGAGAAGTTGTTTTTGATCCCACCATGTTTGTGAGAGAGTAGACAAGTGAAACTATAAACCCAAGTCCTGTTTTTAATCATAAGAGAAAAAACTTTTATTTGCATTTACAAGATATTTTATTTTTAGCATTCATTTATTCAAAAAATACAAAAAACAATTATCATACTTTCATTTAGTTCTTTCATATAGTTTGCATTAATACCGACACTATTATAACACACTCTTGGATATCATTTAGTTTACTTTCTGCATTGCATTTAGTTTACATTACTTGCTGCATATTTACTATAGTTCTTAGATTTCAATGTTTGTTTCCAATTCTAATATGAAACATTGTGCTTGACAACCGTTTGGTGGAGTTGGAGACATACGACAATCACTTTGTTTTTAAGGTTGCTAGAAGAGGAAGGAAAAGTCAAAAACTACCGTTTCCCTGAAGTTCGATATAAACCCTCAAGCCACCCTTGTGAGGAAGAAACATTTACTACATCACTCTACACTTGGAGTCCCTACGAGTTGACATTCTCATAGTTTGGTGCCATCAGTGCCTCAAACCGTGTAACTCCGTTGTAACTTGACATTTAGTGCTTAAGGTAGTTCATTTAAGCGTAGATCTGTGGGCATTTGGAATATTGGGATATGTGGGAATTTTGAAGATTACGATCTATGGGTTGTAGCCAGCGGGTAGCTATGTCAGAATGATCATTGGCATTGCTAGTCATAGGAAGCCAATGCCCACTCTATGGTCAGAGTTGCGACACGACGATGAACTTCATTGATAGTCAGTTCAATGCTATTGTTAACTGCTTCTTGGATCTGACCATAGAGCGGCCATTGCCATTCTTTGAATGACAATACCTATGATAACCACGACATTTTCCTCCTTTCGCGTTGCTTGTGAATTGTGATATTGTCAATTGTGATCTTATGAATTTTGATATTTTTAGTTGTGATCTTATGGATTGTGATTGGTGTGAGGAGTGCATCCCCAAAACCCCCTACGCCAATAAGAGGTTATTTATCTTAAGGTTGCTGGAGAAGGTGTCAAAACTTGAGCTATCAAATAGCATAAAGTGCGGGATCCACGCATCGGCCATCAAGACGTGAAGAGGATTGGCGCAGGCTGTATGTGCAATTCACCTAGTTGGACCTAGAATCTCTCACCTTGTCGCATAAAATGGAGGGCCTAGTAACCAAGAAGCTTAGGCTTGTGAAGCTGTATATCACCACATGTCGATCCGGACTGGTGTCTTTTATGAGCAGGTTGTCCAGATTCAGGGGTACAACATCAGCCTGATTTTCATGAAAGGCTAGAAGGTTTTCTCCCAGATGATTGACATGTGAGTTGGCAACACCCTTGTTTTCAAGTTAAATAACCAAGGGTTTAAGATGTTGATGTTCAGGTTCGACTACTCCGCACTAGGGTTGTTTGTCTACGCATGCCATGGCATGTGAGCTTCTGGGAATGTCGAGATGTTAATGATATTGTTTGTATATAAGTCAGTTGGTGAGGTGTTGTTGTGAACCTCTATATTTTGGTCCAGGGTATGTACCCCTGGCATAATTATTAGTCAGGTGCAGAGGATGGACATGATAGATACCTTTTAATATGCTACTATTAGGCCCTTAAGTACTTGATTTGTTGTTAATATGGTACTGTTAGTATCTTACTAGTGTTGTTCTGTATGTGTGATGGTGGTATGGTAACTTCACCAATTTTGAATGAGGTGAGCATATCCACTTGTGTGTGCCATGAATACCAGCCACGTGGCAACCAAACACACCTGTGAGTTGCATCTTCTTAGTCTCAGAGATGAATTGCAGGTAACCAAACAAAGGGGTCCATGGGTACCTAGTGCTGTAATACAGGCCACCAAATGGATGTTGAGAACATGGCTCACATGCCATTTCCCTGTGGCCATGCCCTCCCGGGTCTTGGCCCCGAGAGCTCAAAATTTGACCCAGTCTACCAAACGCGTCCTAGACGTTTTTAGAAAGCCAAGCACACCACCAACACGATGCCATGGAAGTTCCTCATTTCTATGCGAGGTTGCGTCTCCCTTTCTCATTGCATGTAGAACAAATCGGTCCGCACAATCTACCAAAGCCTACCAATCATCATGCAGGCAATCGAACTAAATGGAAAGCCTTTTCTTTTGTATATTGGTGCCTGGCTCAATGAAAATAGGCTCATACTAGACTGCTTTGAAAACTCTTCAAATATTTACCGTCTTAAGTGGAGTCAGCGAGGAGGACAAGCCGAGCACAGGTGCGTGAATCAATCGACTAGAGATTAGTCATATTTTCTTGGAACTGGAGATGGACCTGACCTACTTGGAGCTCCTATAAACGGCCTCAAGAGGCATGAGCCCCACATGAGAGGACCCACTGAAATTGGTGATTTTTGAAAAATCTTAAATATCCTCTAAAATCTAAGGAAAAAATCTAGTTTCTGTTTAATTTATGAAGTGATCCCTTTGTGAATATATTTAACCCCACGTGAATATTTTTCAAAACTCGTGACCAATGTTTCTGTCCATGAACAAAATTTACAACTAGTGAACATTTTCTCTACACATTAGCAATATAGCCCAACTCATGAACGAGTTTTCTCAAATACATGAACAAATTTTCAATAAACTTGAACATGTTTTTAGAAATCTAAATATTTTAAATCATGATCATTTCTAGTAAGAAACAAAAAATAAAGGAAAGAACAAAAAGGAAACATAAAAAAGAAAACATAAAAAAAAGAAGAAAGATAAAAAAAGCTCTTTTAAATAGGTCAGGGTTGGCCCATTGGAGGCAGCCTTCAGGCGGCGGCAAGTAGGGCGTGATACCGTGATCTACTTGCGTTAGCTGTGGCACATCGATCACTAATAGACCGGGCCCAAAGCGTAGCTGCCTAACTAGGTTGGTTCATTCACCTAGTTCGCTAGTTGGGCTATGTTACTAATGGGCATTAGGAATCGCCTTCTTGTAGGGGGACTGAAATTGGAAATTAGGCCGATAGGGGTGATTAGTAGTGATCTGATTAATCGCTAACGTTCTCTCAAAAAAAGATTAATCGCTAACAGGGGGTACCAAATAGCTGGGGGCGAAATTATGCCAATATATAGGGTGAGCGATCTGCTGGACACATGTCTGACGAAATGCCTGCCGCATGTGTTCACTCGTAGGGATGAAGGAATGAGAAATACAGTAGTATCAAAAGTTAAGCGTACATTGAAGAAAACTGTTGGCCACATGTGCATGTTATCATACCACGTTATCTTTTTTTCTTTTGAAACGGAACACGTTAAGTTTTGATCTCACGTAATCCACTTTTAGTGACCGACGTAGCACCTTTTGCTAGTTGAGTGACTGGTATACATATTTGTGATAAGCTCATAGACCAACGCTATATTTTCCTCCACTACAACCGTCGTCGAGAATGTGCCATGCATATGATCATTAAGGAATGTGCATGATATTTGAGAATTCATACGAGATATATCCATGTCTACCCATATTAACTTAACTTACATGATACGACCATTTAAGATCTTCCAACTCCAATCCAATCTATATAAGTCGGGAGACACATTTTATTTCTTCAGCAGATAATCTACATTTTATTTCTAGCAGATAATCATTTGTAACAGAAACCCAAAGATCAAGGAGTATAATTTCAAACTAGCTAGAAGAGCATCCTTTGGGTACGCAAAAGAAATATTTTGTTAGTACAGTACTACATTTCTCGGAAAGGTGGAGCACACTGAAATTTGCGCCAGCTACTAGTACCTGTCTCTTCACGGTTTCTCCCGTGCTGCTGAACTGATCATATCGATGCCAAAAGTGGCGTGCAAACTCCTTAAAGAAACATTAGTGGTCTGAGCGCAGCAACACAAGGAGTAACCCACACGTACGCAGAGAAGGTGAAAGAGGAAGCTAGTACCCCAGAATCTTTCCCTTTTCGTCTCTCTGATGATTGACACCTGTGGCATGTACGTACTTTATTTGATTAATCAAGGAGAAGATCGCAAAGGATCAAAGTCCTGTTGGTTTCTCATTTCTAGGAAGCGCTGAGTCATTTCTGGTTTGGCCATTGGTCAAGGACATCGTATGCTTTCTCACATGGGCTACACCAATAGCCAAAGACATTGTTTATTGTGCTCAAGTTGCAAGGAATCGTTGTTGAAGTGCTACAAAATAAAGGAACCAATGCTCGGAGACACAACCAGCTGAACCCTCTGCAGAAAGCATATCTAGGTGGATTAATTGTGCACGACAACTTTCCAAGCTTCATCAAGCTAGCAATATTTCTTGGGGATACCATTCCAGCTATGAAGTACTCCAAACTTCATAGTAAATGTGATGCTATTGCAAGGTACTACAAGAAATTATGAACCAATTTTTGGGATGGACTTTTTTTTGTTTAAACAAGAGATGGACCATTTTTATTCCTCACGAGAAGATACTAGGCGTGCTTAATACGGGGGGCGAAATAAGCTAAATTATGGTGAAGCTATCCAGAAAATCAAGAGTGGGTAACTATAGGAACGAATCACCCTAACAAATTAGAGAGAACCATATTATTAGTATATTTTATTCTTAACATATGGTATATAGTTACAATGTTTACTAATCATTTAAAGAGATATATGAAATGAAAATGAGGAACACCCGATAATGGTGGGTTTAAGATCAGGGGTAGAAGGGTTGAAGCCCTGGTAGAGCCCAACAACATCAAGTTAGCATGAGTGTATATGGCATGACCTACAAAACATTGATAGTCTAGCACCTTTGGCCCAAACCCGTATTATTGCCGGCTTTGGGCTCGCCATTGTGACCCAGGATTGTCTCTACAAAGCTTTTCACTTGCGTTAGCGGGATGCTCGTTACGTGTAGAACTAGACATGCCTATTTCAGTTATAGCTCCATTGTTGTGTGAAATTAAATCTGTCTTATTGCGATTCATGGTATGCAATATGTTTCTATGTAATTATGCTAAATTTATAATATGGAATAGTATTGTAGTTGGAGTTATGATAGAAGAGTTTGGAATCTGTGCATCATTCTCTATTTCCTAATAGGATAGGCCCGAGTTGGAATTTGGACCTTTCCGGTGAGAACTAGGCCAAGATGAGCAATTGGACCATCGAAGGGAATGATCTAGGATGCACACTCTAATTTTGTTTCCTCGGAAACCGAGCGTAAAATAAAGGGAGACGCACATTACCTTCTACATTGGACTATGGTATAGGGAATGCTACCATTTATGTATGGAATACCTTATAATGATCAAATAACGCACCTTCTTTGGAATACAAAAATCATTTCTGCAGTAAATTATAATTTCATAAGTCGTATTCCATATATTCATATTTTATCATTATGTTTTGTAAATCAAACTCTTGTTAAAAAGTAAAACAATCTGCATAAATATGCACATTATGTTACTTATTAGTATTAACCAAAGAGAAGTGGAAACATTGACATTATATAAATACTATTGAGAAATTCATTTTATTTTAATAGAAACATTATATTTCACCCATGACAACTGCATTATCTCCATTGTCTCAATAAGCCTAACTTTAAATACATAGTAGTTGAATAATAATTTTAAAAATTAGGCGCGTACTCTCTAATAATTACATAAATAAGCGTAAAAAATATCTAATATGGCCACACGATTGATAGTGGATTGATAGATCTTACTAATTTGCAATCATATCATCACTCCATTTTTTTGGACGGTGCACTTTT
The DNA here is from genome assembly GCA_023614405.1 of Avena insularis. Taxonomy (NCBI): domain Eukaryota; kingdom Viridiplantae; phylum Streptophyta; class Magnoliopsida; order Poales; family Poaceae; genus Avena; species Avena insularis. Next base: position 361,600,372 of record CM042695.1, on the reverse strand, counting down.
ATTACTATATGTGTGCCTTTCTTGGCATGCGATAAAACAAATATTTGCATCGGAGGAAGCATGTGCTACTCGAACACTACGCTATCTTACTCGAAAGTATGACCCAACCTTCATTTTACATAATACTTGCTTAGCTACATATGACCCTAATCAATATAGATATAGCTTAGAGGTTTATAGCAAAAACAATCTAATTAATTATTGTTTTCATGTTCAATCTCAACTTAAAAATAACCATTGAATAATACGCACAATTACTCCCATAAAATTAGTTCACCCTCATTGGTCTCGTCACATGTTTACATGAGGGCCATATTTCAATGTAAGAAACGCCTAGAAAATTCCCTCCCAAAATGCACAAGTATTGACACCCTGGTCTAGTACTAGGCTTGACTGAGTATAGTGTACTCCCTCTGTTAGGGATTATAAGACCTATGGACCATTTTGATAGGATTAAGAAAAGCAATAATTCACCTTCTTGATTACTACATGCACCAATAGTTATACATGCATGAGAGAAGAGAAAGAAAAAAAAGATCATGCATTGGATGAGAGATGGTAATAAATGAGAAAGGACTTATAATTCCTAACATTTTAAAAAAGCTCTTAGGCCTTATAATCCCTAACGGAGGGAGTAGTAATGATGCGCCTTGGTTCCTCCATGATAGTTTACTGGATAGAGTACAATCGACAATATAGAATGGTTGAGAAAAACAAAACATGCCAACTCTTGAATGCCTTGTAAGAGTCAATACTTTAAAAAGTTTATATGGACCTTGGATGTTACAGTAATATAGAGGAGTGAATTACTTAAGGAACCCAAGTGATTGTTCAAATTAGCACTGTTAGGCATCAAAATGACATTGTCAAATGGATAGGAGGACTACCAGAATAGATGGAATTAACCACAAACATTAATGTTCTGATCATTGGATCATAAAATGATGATATAGTAACTAAGTGAAAAGTCAGTCTATAAGTTTCAAAAAGTCCTGAAACAATTCAAGCATGTAATAGGAATGTATTCACATACACGTGTGAGTTTTTGTAGCAAAATTTTACAATCTATAAGTTGTGGAAAACAAAAAATATGTTATTGTAGCTCAACTGATAATAGGTTACAATAATGTATTATAAAAAGTATCGAGTTTCAGCATTTACCTACCACAAATGATCATGTTATTAACATGTATATGAGTTCATATATTAACTGCACATGTATGATTGTTTTATATTTTTTAAGGATTATAGTTTTTTATCTAAGTTACAAATAGTATGATCATATGACACTAGGTTCTGCTTGCTGTTTCTCAATTAAATAAATATATAACATGTCTAGCTTGTTCTTCAATTCGATAAAATGAGATCACAATGGTGTTAACTACATATTGGAATGATTCCGCAAAAAAATTACATATTGGAATGAGAACACGAACAAGATCTCATTCCAGCTCCGTCAGCTCCCCCGACACCATCAAGTCAATTTACTTTGCCATGAAATGCATAAAACGTACTGCAAACGGTGTTTCCCGTGGCGATATGTGACACCTAGGTTTTGCCGTGTGCAAACACACGACAAGGCTTTTCCCGTGTGTTCCGGGAAGGTTTTGCCGTATATCGTTGCGCACACAGCAAAGCCGTTTTTTCCGGTAGTGGATATACGAGTTTCACCTAGTTTGTGTACTTTGGCAGTTGCTCAACAAGAGTTCATCAGAACGTGTTTAACAACTCTAGGCACGATTAGTATAGGAACCGTAGTTTAAAGAGAAGTACTGGAAAACGAGTTCAATGGCGTTAGTACATAGAGAGTGAAAGTCTCCAACTTTAGAGCAGGTTTGTATACACCATAAAAAATCAGATCTTTGTGGCATGTATTGTTGACACAGGAAGTGAGGAAGCTCAATGTGGCACACTTGATCTGGAGTAGCGCACATGGTCTTTGTCCCATCGGGAAAGCCTGTAGCTCAAGCTCTATTTTATTTGTCTAGCAGGAAGCACGACAGTATGACGGTCACATCATCCAATCCTGCCATCTCATTTGTCGATGTACGGCCATCCTCGATTCATGAGTTCAGGGCTAGTTCCAGCTATACTGCTAACCACGCAGGTTCACAAACAGCGAAGCAATGACGTAGTAGGATGCCAGGATAGGTGATTCACATATCAACAGGGTGAATATTACATTGAAGGAGGTACGGCAATCGATTGATTTTGCATATCATCTTGTTAAACTTTGTTATAATAAAATATATCTCTAGCAAGATTTGGTTCCCTCCACTAATAAAAGGCGAATGCAACGTGACATCGTCCTGTTGGTTCTAAGAATGATGTCTGGTGTTTGGGGGAAATATTGAATCCGATGTTTGTTAAAACATGTCGACACCAATGTTATTATATATATAGGGGACATGATTTCATCAACATAAACACACAAAATAAACTGATAGAGTGACGGATGCCATGTGACCGGCATGGTGCTTGGATAGTCAATGGATGTGTTAGGAGAGGAAGGAGTTGGAAAGTCCGGTCAAACTAAGACAGAAAATGATAAATACATGAAACACCACGCAACCAAGAAAATATGACTTGGGTTAGGTTGTTTTGTCTAGCCAATATAACAACACAATACATCCGGTTAGTGACGTTTTTTTTGAAAAGGGTCCCTCGGCATCTGCATCAATTGATGCATATAACCTTTTATTACTTTATTAATAGAGTTTTCGAACTTATTACAAATCATAGGTCACACAAAGTTGGCACGTGAATCATCAAAAGAAATAAAGAAGCATGAATCACTAATGATAGATACTTTCTCCGATCCATATTACTTGTCATTGAAATGGATATATTTAGCACTGAAACATGTCTAGATATATCCATTTTACTGACAAGTAATATGGATCAGAGGGAGTATATGTTTCCCTTTTCAATAAAACATAGAAACTGATACAAGTTGTGCAAACTTTTACAACCAACATATGGGAGGCTAAACCGTCCTCATAGATAAACAAAACAAAACACAGACCCTGCTTAGTTCAAACCCACCAATAGTTCCAACACCTCAAAGAAAAGAACCCCTAAAATAGGTGCCAAGGAGGTGTAACATCACAACCAGTAAACAAACTTTATTATTGCTTAGACCACAACAAAGGTTTCCATCACATGTCACTCCTTTTCACACCCAATGTCCATCCTTTACTTCGATGAAAGATTTTAGTCGCCTCCTTCGGTAGCTTATTCTCTCCATCCTTGTGATCATTTTGGAACTCTATCCTCCGCAAACATGCCCAAATATGGTTATTATGTGAAATGTGAGATAAACTAAAATAGGATCCACATATACAATATTCTTAAAACAAGACCCATTCCTAATTTTCCAAATAGTTCAAAGAAGAAGCTACTCTAGAAGCAAAAACCCTCCTGAATTCTTTTTTCCTAAAAAAAAGAACCCAACTACATATATTATTTACACTATAAGGAATATTATAAATATTAAAAGCACAAATAATGACATAAAACATATATAGCTAGAGAACAATCAAAGAATAAGTGATCAATAGTCTTTTTACAATGACAAAACCTACATCACACATTGTCTATCCGGTAAATTAAATAAAATAACCTAAAGTCGTAAGAAATTCAAAGATTAACCCTATTCGAAAAGAAATTCAAACTGGATAACTCTTTTTGCCACTTGCCATTGCAGCCACGCAGGCCAGCTAGGATGGCGCCGCACGCCTGCCATATATTGGGCCTGCACCAACTGCCACTGCTGGCACCAGCATGCAGCTGTGCTGGCCTGGCGCCACATGAATGCCTGCTGCGCCACTCGACACGGCCTGCCGCCTACATCACTCTGGCTCATGAACTGACACCTTAAGTCGGCGCCCGGTCGGGAGGCGCGACCCACACATGTCGCGCCATGGTGGCTAGCGCCACACACCTGGAGCCCTTAAGGCGGCGCTAGGTCGGCCTAGCCCGACCCTCTTCTCCATTTCCTTCCTTTCCTCACCACTCACCACTTAGAACGGCGGCTGCGGCTGCGGCTAGGGCTCACTCTTCCCCAATCTCCACTCAAAACCCCAAGATTTGAAGAAAAACTTAGGGGATTTCTCCCCCAATCGCCTCACCAAGGTATTCTCCTCTTCTCCCCTCAATTTCATCCGCAAATTTTAAGTTATTTGTCCCTAGATTGAGAAATTCCTCCAAATGCTAGGCCACCAATTGGATATGTAAATTTGTATGGAGCAATGAGGTGTTTGGTTGATATATAGAGTTAGGATTGGTATATTAAACCTTCATGTATATAGATAAGATTGTTAGGGTTAGGGTTACGGTATGGTTGTATGAGCTTGTTGTTAGTGTAAATTTCGGCATAGATAGTTATTGAATTTATGTACCGTTATGTTCTTATATTTATTTTAGGGATGGCTAGAATTTTCCATGTTCATCATATGGACAAGGAAGCTTTCTTGAGAGGCAATATTGAGCCAGACCCGGATGAGATTGACTTGGTGTTGGATCGTAGTCCAAACTATGCGGAGGTGTTGCAACAAGTTCGGGTAGATTTGAATTGGATGGATCCTAGTGATGTTGTTGAGTTGGAGGGTAGGCATAATGTGGGATTTGGGATGCACAACCGTTGGAAGACAATGCGTATCAGCTCGGAGCAACGTTGGTTTGCATACAAGGAAGTGGTGTCCGAATCACAAGACAAAGCTCTTGAGTTATTTGCCACGAAAAAGGTTGATGGTAATATGCAAAGGAGTATCATACCGGTTGCCTCCCCATATGAAGCTTGGAATCCTCCACCCATGAACCAAGAGGAATTGACTGAGCCTCCTTTGACGCAGCAAGATGAATTGAGGACATCTCTGAGCCCCATTTCAAAGAATCAAGATGAAGCATTGGAAGAGGAGAATGATGAGTATGAGGATAGTGAGAGGGAGGTTGAGCTCTGTGACAATACTATTGGAAATTTAGACTTATATCATACACAAGAGAACATGGATCATGACATCCCGTTTTCTCGAATGTATGTATCCGACTCGGATGAGGATGGTCCCGATGAAGAAGTTGATGAGGAGGGGTTCACTAAGGATGAGGCCGAAGTGCATGAGAAGGTATTGGGCAGGGATCATCGGGTACCCTTGTTTCGTGATCTTAGTCTAGCGGATGAAGCCACAGTTGATGGCAGCATGGGTGTAGTGCTTGGACCAAGGCCAACTTCCTATCGGGATGTTAGTCACGAGAAGAATGGGATTTCAAAAGGACAGAGGTCTGCCACATTGTTGGAACTTAAGCAATGGATCAAGGGCTTCTCTATTAGGTATCATCGTCCTTTCACGGTGGTTCACTCGGACGTGAAGAAGCGTTACACGGTTAAATGCGAAGATGATGGTTGTCCTTGGATAGTGCGGGCAAGACCATACAAGGGGGGCCTGATTGGCGCATTTCAAGCTGTGTGTCAATGCACATGTGCCATGGAAAAAGGGTGGATGGCAAAGATGTGAAGCACGAGCACCGACAACTGACCTCTGAGTTCCTCGCCTTTAGGATTTCAAACCAAATTTCTTCACTTCCGACAATGACCATCAAGATGGTCATGGAGTTCGTGGAAGCAATCTTTCACTATGAGGTGAAGTATGGGAAGACATGGAAGACGAAGCAAGCCGCATTCAGGATGTTGTACGGTGGTTGGGAAGAATCATACAGCCGAATCCCTAGGTTGTTGTTAGCAATGGCCGATGCTAACACGGGCATGGTTCATGTGGTTGAGCCATATGGCACCGAAATGATGGTTCGTAAGGAAAGAAATGTTCAAATATTTGGGCGTGCTTTTTGGGCATTCGAGCAATGTGTGAGGGGCTTCGAACATTGTAGGCCGGTAATCTCCATGGATGGCACCTTCTTGACCGGGCAGTTCCGTGGCACTCTCTTGATTGCAATAGCAAATGATGCAAACAACCGGTTGCTTCCCTTGGCTTTTGCTTTGGTAGAGGCGGAGAACAATGTTAATTGGAGTGGTTCTTCTGTCTTTTGAGAATGATGGTTTTACCTCTTGATAGGGAAATATGTATCATCTCATATCGCCATCAAGGAATTCTCAACGCGGTGACGATTGACATTCCCGGGCATCCTCCTTTACACCACCGATGGTGCATGAGACATTTTTGTTCCAACTTCTATAGGGCATGTAAGAGCAAGGAGTTGGCTGATGATCTTCAAGATTGTTGTCTTGCTTTCACGGACCTACGTTTCACAAATCTATATCTCAGATTGTGGAACAACAAAAAACTCGATTCCAAGGGTCAAGAGTTTCTCAATAAGCACATTCAGCTCCGTGACAAGTGGGCATGGGCTTATGATGAGGATGGCAGGAGGTATGGTCAAATGATAAGCAACATGGCAGAGGCCTTCAACAAGGTTCTTAAAGGTGTCCTTGCATTGCCCGTCACAGCAATAGTTCGATACACATTTGACAAGTTAAATGGGTATTTTCTGAACTACTCACTTGAAACCGATAAGGAAATTGCGGGACAAAACAAGAAGGAGTACAAGTAGGAGTTCCCACCTAGGGTTGACGATTGGAGGACATTTCAGTCAAGGAAAGCAGACTCCCAAGTTGCCACGGTTTTTGATAACGATGAGCTCATTTACCAGGTGGTCGAGCCTAGAGGAACCACTTCAGATGGTGTCCAACACGGAGGCCGAGCCTTTAAGGTCTCTCTAAGGGATTGTGATTTCACATGAGGAAGGCCATTGTTGCTCCATCTAGCTTGTTCTCACTTGCTATGTGCGTCTCGAAAACGCCATGTGGATTATAATCACGAGCGCACCGTTAGAGAGTCCGAGTTCTCTATCATGAAGACAAAAGATACATGGGCTCCTAGATTTCATACATACCTTGACCAATCACAATGGCCGGAGTACCATGGACTCCAACTATGGCCCCATCCGAAATGGAAGGTTGTTAAACGTGGTAGATGCAAGACAAAGCGTTTTAGAAGTGACATGGACGGATGGGGACGTGTCGGTGCGCAGGAATCGGGAAACGACCAATTTCAAGAACCTCGTGAGAGATCTCGTTGTGGGAAGTGTAGTGGTGAAGGACACAATGCACGGAGTTGTGCAACACAAGGGAAGAGGGCAAAGGGAAATGAAGCAAGCACAAGTGGTCCAAGCCAACATAGAAGTAGCCAACAAATTCCTAGCCAACCAAAAAGTAGCCAACAAATTCCTAGCCAACCAAGTAGCCAACAAATTCCTAGCCAACCAAGAAGTGGCAAACACATTCCTTGGCAACAAAGAGGGAGGCAACTTGGGCTTACTAGAGGTCGTTCACAACAAGTTCCTAGGCAACAAGCTCCTAATCGTACAAGCATGTTTACATACCTAAATGGACCATTCCCGTATGTATATTCTTATATAGTGACATGCTTTTTACATATCTTGTTCCAAATTTTCACCTGCATGCTTACCTAACCAACTTGTACATTTTATTATTATAATAGGTATAGCGACTCAACCCAACAAGAACAATGATGGGGACGGTGTGAACTACTCAAAGGTCTGGGCGAATGCTATGGAGGTGGTGGAGAAGAAGAAGGAAGACGAGGAAGAGGAAGGAAGCTGAGGAAGAGAGGAAGAGGAAGGAGGCTGAGGAAGAGAAGAAGAGGAAGGCATTTGAAGAGGTAGTTCAACTTGCTTGAGACTTGGCGAAGAAGAAGGACGAAGAGGAAGAGAGGAAGAAGAAAAAGGAAGAGGAAGAGAGGAAGAAGAAAAAGGAAGAGGAAGAGAGGAAGAAGAAAAGGGAGAAGGAAGAGGAAGAGAGGAAGAGGAGGGCCAATGCTAGGCCACCTTGCGCCGACCAAGAGGAAAGGCCACGGAAGGCGTATCGTACTTCTGATGCTCATGGGAAGGAGGTTCCTATTTGTTGGTGTGTAACCGATTGCACTGTCAAGAAATCCGAAGACTAATTTTCCGATAGTTGGGGAAAGAAGTTCTTCATGTGTGACAACTACAATCGCTCTCCGAGCGTAGCCACAACCCATACGACACTCCACGAGTATGCTCAAAGCTTTTTAGTTCTTCATGTGTCCCAAACTATTCCATATCATATCCTCTAACATGCACTATTTTCTTGTAGTCTCCCCCTCTGGTATGCAGGTACTACACTTGGATAGATCTTGAGCAACCTCAATCCAACAAGGCTATCCAAGAGATCGATTTTGCCATAAGAAGAAGGCGCTACCACGAAGGGCTACGTGACGAGGAGATGGCGAAGAAGCGCAAGGATCATAATGACAAGCTCCGCAAGAAAGAGGAGGAAGAGGAGCGCCAAGCTAAGGAGGCTCGTGCTGCGGAGAGGGAAAATGCTTCGTCGAGCGGCGTGGCGTTCCATGGAGGAAGAGTAAGAGAAGAAGAGGAAGGGCAAAGGGCCTATGCTTTAGATTATGTAACCGAGAGCTCGTGTACTAGAAAGTGCTCTATTTCGTGATGTCGAAGACGGGTTATCATTATTTGTGTGTGAATTTAGTGTGATGTCGAACTATGTATGATGTGTGATGTTCGAACTATGGGTGAACTATCTATTTGTGTATGAACTATGTATGATTTGTGATGTTCGAACTATGGGTGAACTATATATTTGTGTATGAACCATGTATGATGTGTGATCAGAATCTTACTCATGTATGTTTGATGTTGATCACAAACTTACGCATATTCAACTTACTTGAATATGTACTATGTGTGATTGGGAGTGTGCGGCGCCATCTCTGACGGCGCTGCATCTATAAGCATGCGGCGCCACCTGAGCTGGCGCTGCACGCATATCTGCGGCGCTGCTCCCTTCCTGGCGTGGCAAGCAAACCTCCTGTCAGTTTGACAGGAGGCGGCCTGGCGTGTGCAGCGCCAGCTGAGAGGGCGCTGCACGTGCATCTACGGCGCTGCGCTCTACCTGGCGCGGCAACGATTTCTCCTGCCAAATCGAGGAGGCAGGGTGCGGCTCCAGGCGGGCTGGCGCGGCACGGCCTGAAGGTTGCGGCGCCACTGCCAGCGGCGCTGCACCTGCATCTATGGCGCCCAGCGTGGCAGGCCAAACTAATTTTCCTTTTCCAATAAAGAAACTTGTCTCAAACATTGTCATGGGATTAACATCATAGTCTCACACAACATAGTCTCAAACATCATAGTCTCACACATCATTGAACCAACACATCATAGTCTCACACAACATTGAACCAACATAGTCTAAAACAATAGGACGCTTTCTAGCACAACATTGAACCAACATAGTCTCACACAACTACTACTTTCTAGCACTCTTGCTCTTGCCTCCTATCCTCGGAGCAATCTTCTTCTGCCGCGGCTCGTCCTCGGGATCGGACTCGACAATAGGACGATTTCTTGGCCTTAGCTTGATTGCGGACCGTACCTTTCGTTGATACTTCTCCAATGACATGTCGTCCGGCACGGCCTCGTCTTCGTCTTCGGCCTTTACAATAAGAGCAATGATCTCATTAGAGTGATACATGGAAATTCAAAAAAGATGTCATCGGTGCAAGTTTATCTCTTACCATGGAAGATTTCTCATCGTCGGGGCTGCTTTCCTCTCATGAAGTGGACTTTGCCAGTTCCTTGGACGACGTCACAACAACCTCGGGATCCCGACAACCAAGCAAGTTCATGAAGCATTGTAGCTTTTGTGCCTGCTTCCTAACGAAATCCCTTAACTTACTATTGCCCTCCTCATCCCTCGGGAACTCCAAACCACCCTCCAACTCATCCGCCTACTTATGGACCTCCGTGCACTGCATTGCAAGCAAATCAATGACACATATTACATAAATCTGACTAAGATAGTAACGGGAACATGAACTACCGACTTGCCACAAAGTTCATCACGAGGGCAAAAGAGGTTTGCCGCCCTTCTCTAACATCTTGGTTGTACTCAAGGTTCCTTAGCTCGTCCCATGCAGGTAGCGACTCTTCCAATATATCTTCCGGATATGCATCCGGTAGGAGCTTCACACGAGTGTTCTCTAAAAACCAATGGAGGTACTCGCTGAAAGCGTCCTCACAATGGGGTTTTGCGGCCATTCTTTTTGATTTCTTAGCTTCTCTCACACATAAAAGAAATCTAGCTACGTGTTTCTGGTGAATCTTGCCCCAGTCAGTCTTCTTGCTCTTGAGCCTGTCCAACCTGTATGTGAATAAAGAGAAACTTTTTTAGCACAGACAACTATCATACATTGTCTTCAAAAACATGTATAGAACCAATTCTTACCAATGAAGAGCTTCGTCGGTGTCCTGGTAATCCGGAGGGGTAGCCTGATAGAGACCAAACTGTATCATAACCCGTTGCGGCATATAATGCTCAACAACCCACATGCATATCATGGGGCACTCCATATACCATAGATTGCGTTCCGCGTCGCACTGTGGGTTAAGATGGAACTCCTCGCAACCAAAATTGTTCCTAGGACCATATACCTCCCATACAACCTTAATCGCAAACATGATAGTTCAATGAGAAGAGCACTTGAAAGGAATACTAAACGGAGTATGTTCAGAAATTCTTACTTGCTCCGGGAGAAGGTTGTCAAACTCATTGGTGTATCTCAGGTACGCGTTTTGTAGGTCAGTTGGAGGCTTTGAGACCACGTCCCAATTGTAAGCCCATGTGGGCCACTTCAACCTTTCCCCGCCATCACTATAGGGTTTGTAAGGCATATGTTTTGGCCTACCAACTGGAAAGCGTTCCCACATCCACACCGAGAGGAGTAGCAACGGACCACCGATATAAGCCTCAGCCCCAGTCCTTCGACAAGCCTCGTCCAGCTACGCAAGAAAGCAAACAAACTTAGTCATGCATAAGATGGAAGAGCATATGTAAAGAGGGGAACAATAGAAACAACCAATTACCTACCGGTACAAGAAGGCCAATGCCGCCGAACCCCAGCTCCATTTTTTATCCATCACAGTTAAGGCCTTCAGCCAGTGCCAGTGAGCCATGTTGCCCTTACCATCAGCAAATATAGTCTTCGTGATGACATACCACACATACACACAAGCATATATAATAATCTCACCCTCACTAGCATTCTCAGGACATGTACTAAAGTTTTGTGCTATCCACTTGAAAGTTGCCCCGACTGTGACTCTCAATTTCTCCCCCTTTGAGTTTATAGTGTCACCAGGACACTTACCACCGGTAAGGGCACACATCCTCTCACGCCAGCCGTCGGAGCCTGTGTTAATGCATAGAGGATCCCCCTGGATAGGGAGTGCAAGGATCATGGACATGTCCTGCAGAGTGACGGTCATCTCGCTGGTACGGAGGTGAAAACTATGCGTCTCCGGCCTCCACCGGTCGATGAACGCAGTGATAGCAACATGGTTCATGTGCGGTGAACCGGGATTGACCATATGGATGAATGGGAGCAATCCTAGCGCTTTGATGTGCACCATGTACCGATCATCATACCGCATCATCTTTTGGAAATGCCAGTGATACCTCAGTCGTAGGGGAACAAGAGGCTGCACACATAGAAGCTCGATTATAACATGTTCATCCAACTTGAGAAACATATAATGATTTCGAGGGTTTATTTTTCTTACCTTGACCCCCTCGGCAAGAATGTGGACACGGTGAACCTTATCGTACGACGGCTCAAGTAGCGACATGCCTTCTATGAACCCGGGTTGTACATGGGGTGATGTACGGGCTTCTTCCAATTTCGATTCCGACATTCTAGTTAATTACAAAAAGTAGAACTATATATGTGAGCATATTATAAACCAACTACTAATACGAATAAATTGCTATGTGACCTAATATTATATATGAGCATCTATGAGAGCAAAATATATAAACAATTCTATCTATATAAGCATCTCTATGTGACCAAGGTTCCAATAGTTATGAAAACAATTTTCGACTAACAAGTACATGGATAATTCATAGTATGGAAGTTAAAATTCTATCCAACTAAAATGTACATAAGCTACTAAGAAAGAATATTCCCACATTATTATCTACAACAAACATACTAAAAGCTCATCCTATATATTTTCCAACCTCAATCATACTAAAAGCTCATCCTATACATACACATACTACCATCTTATCTATTCTCCCTCTAAGTAATCAACAAACCAACTATATATCTTCATTTTTGGATAAACTAGGGTTTCCCTAAACCATCAACATTAGGGAAAAATAGAGAGTTTTATTGCACAAATTTTAGAGGAATACCTGGGAGATGTGGTGAAGAACAAGATCCACGGAGGGATTCTTCAAGATCTGAGCAATTGGGGGAGGGATTAGAGGAGGGGGGCATGGACCCTAGCCACCGCTGCCATGTCTCTGTTCGTCAGGGGTGAGGAAAGGAAGGAAATGGAGAAGAGGGTCGGGCTGGGCCGACCCAGCGCCGCCTTAAGGGCTCAAGGTGTGCGGCGCCAGCCACCATGGCGCGGCACAGGTGGGTGCGGCGCCTCCCCGACTGGCGCCACACTTAAGGTGCTGGGGCCCGCGGAGCCAGCATGGCAGGGCGTGCAGCGCCATGTCGAGTGGCACAGCAGGCATGCATGTGGCGCCAGGCCCGACGGCGCTGCATGCAGGTGCCAGCGTGGCAGCTGTGCGGCGCCAGGCGCCAGCCGGACAGCGTGGCAGGCGTACGACGCCATCCTAGCTGGCGCTGCACAAGTGGCTGCGGCGCCGCGCGGGTGGGAGTTGCAGAAAAGGGTTATCCAGTTTGAATTTCTTTTCGAATAGGGTTAATCTTTGAATTTCTTACTATTTTAGGTTATTTTTATTTAATTTACCTGTCTATCCATCATCTTTTGGCTAGATTCTCTTTCGTAAGAATACTTTTCTTAAAACATAACCAAATAAACACCTTAACTTTGATAGAAATCTTAGCAAACCAAAACTATTTATAAGGGTCATCCACTTGATGAGTCTTCAAAGCAGTATACACGGATTTAACCAAAAAAGAACCACTCTTCTCCAACATCCATCTACGACTATCATTTCCATCATTAAGAGAGACAAAAGCACATAAATCCTTTGGTTCTCTCCACATAACAACAGTTTTCCCATATAGATTCCTACGGAATCTAATATATCCCAAACCTTGGCTACAATATCATTAACACTAAAAGTGAGTTGTTATAATCTAGGGAAGGATTCTCTAAGGGGTTTATCCCCTAGCGAGACATCTTCCTAAAAGAGAGTTCTTTCCGGATTACCCACAATCTTCTTAAAAAGCAAAAAAGAAGCTAGAAATATTCATTAACCCTTGCCAGAAATGAGATAGATTATGTTTCCTAGAACATTAAGAGAGAGAACAAATTTTCAAATATTTACTTCTAACTAAAGCCAGCCAAACACCTTCTGATCTCTAGCTTCCAAAGCCATTTATTTAATAAATACTATTTATTCATCACACCCAAATCTAAAACATCAAGACCATCCATATCTTGGGATTGGCTTACAGACTCCCACTTCACAAGGTGGTATTTTTTAACCCCATCTTTTTCTTGCCAATAAAGCATCTTCATAAGAAAAACTCCATTCTATTTTTTCGAGAATCCCTGTGATTTTTTTTGACAATCAATTGCACATATATTCATAGTAATAAATAGTACATGGTAGAGATACATAAACTGTCTTCAACGACTACAAAATAAAATCTAAAAGAAAACGAGCAAATCTCGAAGGTCTTCAAAATCTTCTTCTTCCATGACATAATCTTGCACTTGTCTGAAGGCAGTCCAATAAACATGACACATATATCAAACCATAAACCTGTAAATAACAACAAGGGTTCTCCCATAATTTTAATCCGAACCGCAATGCCAAGGCTACGTGCACGCGTGCAACCATTGGAGTAATCGATCAACATCGGCGAAAGTACCACCATCAGTATTTTAGGGAAAATAAACCGAACAGCCTGGTCGACGTTGTAGGGGAATCGAGAATACAATTATCTATTGTCGAGGACATAGCAGCCGGGACAAATATTGCGAGGATAATCCTTCTCGTGGCAACCGTGAGAAAAAATCCAAGATCGATCTGGCGAATTAAGATCTGAAAAAACATACCTATAGAACTTTAATCTTACAACGCCACCATTGACGCCGGAAAGATCTCGTCACCGAACGAAGGCCGAATATCACTTATTGCGGATGTTACCATCTCCATTGACATAGACACCAAGAAGAAGTCTACCAAAACTCTAACCTTATCTTATGAAAAAAAACACTACTTTTCTTGAAAACTCCCTCCATAGATCGGGTTCCCCACCCCTCCTAACTCTGGCGAGACTGGCCGAAGAAGGGGGAACCGATCTATGGAGAAGACGGAGGTGTTGGAGACGGCTAGGTCAGAGGCGGCGGCTAGCAGAGAAAAGGATCAACACGAGAATCCTTGTGATTAGATACAAACCATGCATTATGAACATGTGATTCTATTTAATTAGCTATTGAACGCTCATATATTGACCGTACGCATGCAACGACTTCTTATCTATCTATTTCGATAAGCTATACTATGACAAGTTTTGCTCAACTTCAGTAATAAAGGATTGAAAACGGGACGCCTCTTGGCTCGCAGGTGTCGAGAGTCGTCATTAAATGGTCCAATGACATATTATAATTTTTATTAATTTTAGTGCTCTGTGTATCAGTATTGATGATTATTAATAAATAGATAGAATTTTCGATGTAAAAAATATCTAAATATTATTGCTACTACCTAATTAACTCTTCCACGGATGTACTATATCTTAACTTGATCGTGTACGTACGGTCAGGGCATGGGTGGGTCGGTAGGTGAACTAGCGTGCACATAGCTCAAGTAATCTTTCAATTAATCTGTTGTTAGCACAAAAGGTGAAGGCAACGTGAACATCTCGTACTATGCACATGGCGCGTCTCCTGGTCAATCGATATCTCGTCCTTTGCAAGGGACGCGTTAACCTTCGCCCGTGAGACCCTGGGAAAGCGATAAGGTTTTTCTTATCTCCCGCTGGTGTCAGCGCAGATCCATCTCGACTCCCTTGGCTTCTAGCCATGGAAGAGGGGTAGATGTCAGTGGAAAGGCTTAGGTTTTCTTTAGGATTTTGTATGGTTGTGAAATTTTTTGGATCGTCAAGGAGCTTTATCAGAAATTCATCTTTTTTTCTTCAACTTCGGGATAGATGTGGTCTTCTTGGCCCGTTCGACGATTTTCTATTCGCAACCAACAACGCGAGGCCGACTCGGGATGAGTGACAGTGGCAGCACGCTGGTCTGGAGGTTAAAAATTAAGGGCTTTTCAAGGATCTCGTCGTAATTTTTGTTTTTTAGGTGTTTTATAATGTTCGATGTTTCTTTTAATATGAGATCATATTGTTAGAAAACAATATCTCGTCCTTTAACACCAAAGATAAATGGGATTTCTATTCCTGTGTCATTGGTTTGTTAGTTATACTCACTTTTTCCAGCCGTTTAAATTTTCCTCACTTTTGTCCATCTCCTTGTCCGAAACTCTCACACGGTATGAAACTCAATGTCCGTCAGTCTTGCCGTTACATGCTGATAAGTGGGGCCGTGTTCAGTCAGATCCCGTAGTGGACACATTTCTCCACTTATACAGATCAGCATGAGACCCACAGTTTATCCACGTGATCGCTGAATCCACAGCTTACCCAGGTTGGCGTTGCAAGATGAGACCTCAAGCTAGCCCCGCGCCCACGCCCGTGCCGTTGTCTCCCCTTTCTTCTTCTCCGGAGACGGCGGCCTTTTGTCTAGCTTCACTTTGGCCTTCCGTTCGTCCTGACCGTAGTATGGCACCGTCCCGTTGACCTGTATGAAGGATAACAATGACAACCGTGTGTATAAAGGTTAGATCTCGCACCAAATTATTTCGATTAGAGGGAGCGCTTGCTATGGGCAATCAATTGGCGCAACTCGGGAGCTTAATTGGACGCGCGCTTGCTATGGAGAATGTAGCCGATTGAGAAGCTGTTTAAATTTAAAAAATTATACAACTCTTAATGCAAAAGAGAATTTATAATTGATACAACTCGTGAACACTTTCGAATTACAATTTGGACATGATAATGTTGTCCTAAGAAAATCTTAAGAGCTTACCATTTTTAGAGCGTGTTAAGTAATGCATAAACTAAAGGGATCCCTAAACTAAAATATTCCCAAATCTTTATGCCTCTTGCGTATAGAAAAATTATACATCTTTGAACACTGTGAAATCCCACTTACGACATGATAATGTTGTGCTAAGAAAATCTTCAGAGTTTATCATTTTCATAGAGTAAAATATAATGCATAAACTTGGATATATGACACCTTTAAACCCTGTGAAATCGCACATAGGACATGATAATATTGTGCTAAGAAAATATTGAAAGTTTATCAATTTCATAGAGTGAAATATAATGTATAGACTTACGTATACGAAAATTATACACCTTTAAACACTGTGAAATCGCACTTAGGACATGATAATGTTGTGCTAAGAAAATATTGAGAGTTTATCAATTTCATAGAGTGAAATATAATGTATAGACTTACGTATACGAAAATTATACACCTTAAACACTGTGAAATCGCACTTAGGAAATGATAATATTGTGCTAAAAAAATCTTGAGATTTTATTATTTTCACAGAGTGAAATATAATGCATACACTTGCGTATACGAAAATTATACACCTAACACTTTAAATCACACTTAGGACATAATAATGTTGTGCTAAGAAAATCTTGAGAGTTTATCATTTTCATAGAATGAAATATAATGTATAAACTTGCGTATACGAAAATTATACACCTTTAAACACTGTGAAATCGCACTTAGGACATAATAATGTTGTGTTAAGAAAATCTTGAGAGTTTATCATTTTCATAAAGTGAAATATAATGCATAAACTTACGTATACGAAAATTATACACCTTTGAACACTATGAAATCGCACGAACATGATAATGTTGTGCTAACAAAATCTTGAGATATTATCATTTTTATAGAGTAGAATGTAATGCATAAACTTGCATATACGAAAATTATACAACTTTGAACACTGAAATCGCACATAGGACGTGATAATGTTGTGCTAACAAAATCTTGAGAGATTATCATTTTCATGGAGTGGAATTTCATGCATAAACTTGCATATACGAAAATTATACACCTTTGAACACTTTGAAATCGCACCTAGGATGTGATAATGTTGTGCTAACAAAATCTTGAGAGATTATCATTTTCATAGAGTGGAATGTAATGCATAAACTTGCATATATGAAAATTATACATGTTTGAACACTTTCTCTCCAAATTATATTCAAAATAATTTGTTTATGGAGTTAAAGTACCGGTGGCAAACTCGTTATTTTGCATGGATAGAGGAGTGGACCCCGACAGATATAGGAGCTTATCTTGTTCGCTAGATCACAGAGGATCAACTGTTGGTGGACATGATCCATGTGACAACTGTCTTGACCAATCAAAACATAGCAGCCAAGATGAGCACATGTGTGAGAGTTTCTGACTAAGAGAGAGGGGGAAAACTAAGTAGAACTTAAAAACCAAGGGGAAAACTGACAAAGGGATTCAAATAGAAAATAGAAAGAGATTTAAAAAATATAAAATGTGTCTTTTATACAATAAAATATATCTTGGCATACATCAAATTATCTGCAATTCAAAATACATGAGTGTGACAATTATTGACTCATCCAGACAAACTATGTTTTGGGGATGGTTGTTTTGGGAAGAGACTTGAGTAGAAAGCCATGAACCTTCATAGATACCAGGTGATAAGGGAAGTGGTGATTTAGGTTAAAACTTGATTTCTATACATTTCTTATGGTGGCAGGTCACATAATAAGACTCCCCAGGTAGGTGCCACTATGTTTTGATCTTTTTGAATTTTTTGTGCATAAAATGACTCAATTATCTAGCTAAAACCCATTTGTTGTGTTGATCAGCCACCGGAGGGTAAAACTGAGTATATTGCATGTGGCAGTGTTAGTACTGGAGGAAAAAACTGAGTACAACCAAATTGTCAGTGCTACTCTCGAGGGTATAACTAAGTATAACAAAGTCGCCAGCGAAAGACACGAGATAAGAAACGTGACGCACGGTATGCGTTCCGCGGTGGATGGGGCAGTAGCGGACGTGTGCGGCCATGCACGGTGCGGTAGCATATGCGGTTACACGGTGCACAGTGGTGCAACGAAATGTCCCTTCCCTTCACCTTTATAGAGGCCTCCTCACTCTCACTCATCACTCACTCGCTCGCTCACTCGCTCACTCACGCAACCTTCCCCGCTGTCCCATCACCTTCTGCAAACCCCCAAGAAAACCCCAACCGCGCCGGTGATGGATAAGAACGGCGCGGTGCCCATCATTGCCTCCAAGGCTGCCAGTGAGGAGGCCCCTATCCCTGTACAACGCCCCGTCGAGGCATCGAAGGCAGCCGCCGTCCCCGTCCAGGCCCCCATCCTCGCTTCCGCCATAGCCGCCGACAAGGAGGCCCCCGCTGGTCTTGGGCAGATCCCGTTGGGCTGGGACCCCTATGAAAAGGAGGAGTACATCAGGCCAGAGAACCCCTACGACACCAGCATCATCGACCCATGGTTGAATGTAACTAGGGTTTTCTCCCCTTCCTTTGTTCTTCCCCCATTCCCATTGTTGGATGCTAGATCGTGTGTTATTAGGGTTTGGCTGTTCGTATTTCAATCATTGGATGCTAGGTCTTTTTACAGAAGCTAATCCTCTTGTGTTAGATCTCGTATTTCGATGAATACCCATGTTCGTATTTCAATCCTATTTTATTTGTCCTCTCAGTTGTAGTTAAGGGATTTCCTAGTTAGCACTAGCGTCGATCTGTAGTTGGGAGCAGTATTTGATTTTGTTTGAGATTTGGGGATTGGGTAATTTAACCCACTCGGTTAATTTATGTGAATAATCAGGGGAAATTTATGCAAATAATCAATCCCGATAATCAAGGTATCTCAATCATGTCCTTATTACACGCTAATGTTTTTCCAACAAGTGGATAGCAGCGACGACGAGTCCAAGCACACCAAGACTCTTCAGGTGCCGAGGAGGCTGAAGTCCGGCCAGTATGATGACTACTTCACCGGCAACGTCTATAGGTGCCCCTTCCGCAATAGGTGACTCCTCGCCATCGACTTGAAATCCCTCGTGAAGCATGCCGAGGACATGACCACCTGCGGCCAGTCTATGAACCTCAACGCCTTTAGAGCCAAGCACAAGGCGCTCGGATTTCACCTCCGCGACCTCCAGAAGGTGGCCATCAAAGAGGGTCGCATGCTCCCGATCAAGCCCAAGGCGCCCAAGGTCAAGGGACTAGGCAACAAGAAGTGGAGGAAATGCCAGAGGGAGAAGGAAGAGGGCAAGAGGGGCCACTAATCTTGTGCTACTGCTGTAAAGCAACTTCTTTTGTATTGTCTGTGTTGAACTTGTTCACTGTTGCTACCTCAATAAGTCAGCGACCTCAACGTCATTGAAGGTCCTCTGGAACGGGATGTTCTAGTGGCATCTTTGAGCTTCCTCGACCACTAACATTGTGGGATATGCGCAGATGGCAAATAGAGCTGGGAATTCCTGGCATAGGGGGACACCCTGTACCCAGGGGTCCCGCCAAAACAGGACGTCCCGACCATTTCCCACCACGAATATGGAGCCCCGTCGAATGAAGTGTTTAATGTCTTGGATGACCCGCTAGAACTAGGACCCCTCGTGATGTTCACACGCCATAAGGGGTTGGCCTCGGAGATACTTGGCCTTGATGAGTTGCAGCCAAAGGCCTCCATCATCTTGGAGGATCCTCCAAACCCATTTTAGCAATAGGGCTACATTGAACCGGCGCAAGTCGAGAACTCCTAAGACCCCAAGGATTTGGGGGGTACAAATATCCACCCACTTCACCATATGATATTTGTGGTGCCCATCTTTGGAAACCCAAAAGAACATCGACAGCTCTTTTGCAAAGTCTACATGGGTTCCTTCAGGTAGCAGATACATGGTGATGCTAGACAGGCAAGAGTTGAACAATATGGTCTTGCTTATCTTGGACGTGAGGTGCACACGCCATGGTTCGTATTTGGTCCAAACCTTCGTGACCATGGGAGCAAGGTCCCTAATCAGCACCCAAGAGTCTCTCATGGGCATACATAGTTAGGTAACAGGGAAGTCCGCCAGGCGGCAGTTCAGGCGATCTGCGATGCGTTTCCTCTCCTCATCGGGGAACCCTAGGACTATGACCTTGCTTTTGTTGAAGTTAATCTTGAGGCCCGACATGGCTTCAAAGCATAGGAGCAGGAACTTGAGGTTAATGATGTCAAGGTCTGACCCCTACACCATGATCATACTATCATCCACATACTAAGGTGGGTGATCTCACCTCTGGGGATCAGATGCCCTAACACACCCCGAAATGTTGCTAGGTATCTTGGATTTGTCCAAGATCTCTACCAGCGCATCCATCACAGAGTTCAAGATAAGGGGGGATATCGGTTCCTAGTCCATCCTATCATAAGCCTTCTAAAAGTCAAGCTTGAGGAACACCCCCTTTTGATGGTGTACATTCACCTCATGAATAATTTGATGAAACGCGAGTACACCATCATGAATCAGGCGACTCTTCAAGAAGGCAAACTGAAGAGGGTGGGTCAAGCATTCCATGACAGGGGCAAGTCTAATGCCGCACACCTTCGCAAAAATGCGCTGAATGACATTGATCACTATGATCAGTCTAAACTGGCGAATATACGTGGCCCCCATTAGCTTGGGGATCAGGGTAATCACGCCAAAGTTAATCGTAGACATGGCAAGAGTCCTAGAGTAGAACTACTGAAACATCGGCATAACCACCATCAGGTCTAGAAAAAGATCACCGGCAGTCCATCTGTCCTAGGGGCCGAATTGGTCTTCATAGACTTGATTGCCTCGGCCACCTCGGTATGAAGAAAAGGGAGGGTAAGATCTAAGTTCTCCTTTGCGATCACCTTGGCACCCGCAATCCAGAAGTCCACACTTAGCGCAAGGCCCGACCTCGAGGCTACCGTGAAGAGGTCCCGGTAGAACGCGTAAATACGGGACGAGATCTCCAGCTGATCCTCCAGAAGAGAGTCTGTGTCCAAGAGGCATGGGATCGAGCACTTCCTACACCTGCCATTTGCGATAGCATGAAAGTAGGTTGTTGACTCCCCCTAGAGGTCCAGTTCTAGTGACTCCGCTGTCTCCATAATGCCTCCTCTCCCTTATAGATCTCCATAATAGAGGTCTCCAGGGAATACTGATGAGTGCATATTTGCATCATGTTTTAGATTATTATTTTGCATTGTAGATGTAGGATATTGGTATTTTACGGTGTTCACACGCACTTTTTATGTTTATTTTCACCAGGA
This sequence comes from Avena insularis, assembly GCA_023614405.1. NCBI lineage: Eukaryota > Viridiplantae > Streptophyta > Magnoliopsida > Poales > Poaceae > Avena > Avena insularis. The sequence continues at coordinate 361,578,926 of CM042695.1, read as the reverse complement.
TCGAGACAGATGATGGATCCGATGGACACAATTCTTGGACCAGTTATATTGGAGTGAAAAGGAGCCAAAAACTACGTAAATTGCTTATTTGGGGAATATTAATAACACCAAAATAAAACCCGAAGCAATTGAGGCATACAGAAGGTTTAACGACCAACTATATGGTGGGAGAAATTTTTTCGAACGTATAGTTCCCGCCGTATAGTTGGCGCCGACACCGCCTCCTCAAATAGTTTCACCCCGTGCAACTGGATTGGGGAGACGACATACATAACACCCAGAAATCACCGAAACCTAACCTCTGGAAGGCAAGGTATCTGTAGGGGAAACTCATCCACCGGGGATTCATCTTCGCCCTACGCAGATCCGGGAGGCTAAGGCATCGATCTTCATCATCAACTGCTACATCACCACCATCTCCATCCATCCCATCTACATCTTGTCTAGATCTTGTTGTAATTTCCGTACTCGTTGTGGATTTATACAAGTACTATTCATATATGATAGATTCCATTACTTCTGTCATGATGTTGATTGCCTCCATGTCTGAGTAGATCATTAGTTCTTAGGGATATGGAGAAACCTGATGGTGTGTGGAAGCTTTGTTGGGAGACCCCAAGAGGAAGGTGTGATGAGCACAACAACAAGTTTTCCCTCAATAAGAAACCAAGGTTATCGAACCAGTAGGAGGAAGGAAACGACTCAAAGGTGTTGCTAGAAACTTGGAAACCTGCACAACACAAACTCAAGACTTTGCCCCAATAAACAGTGAGGTTGTCAATCTCACTGGTTTGCTAAAAACAAAGGGTTAACTGTATGGTGTGGAAGGTAATAGTGTCTTGCAAAAAGTAAACAGTAATAGCAGAAGATGTATCAATGATAAAGATTGGACCAGGGTCTATAGTTCAATAGAGGTGTTCTCCTTAAGATAAACAAACATGGCATGCTGGGTAAACAAATTACAGCAGGGCAATTGACAGGACTGATCAAGGAAGAACAATGAAATATTAGACATTCATGATCCTTTGATATTTGATTGGGCAATACAACAAGATACATAGACCGCCATCCAACTGCATCTATTACTAGTAATCCACCTTCAGGTTATCTTCCGAACCCCCTCCAGTATTAAGTTGCAAGCAACGGATAACTGCTTTAAGCAAAGTGTGTAAGGTAAACAATCCACTTGTTCCATGAACAAGAGACCATTGTTTTCTCCCTAGTGGCAATAGCACATCTACAACCTTAGATATTTCTATCACTTCCCTTAGATTAAATAGAGGCATGAACCCACTATCGAGCATAAATACCCCCTCTTGGAGTCACTAGCATCTACTTGGCCAAGATAGATACTAGAAACGGAGAGCATACAAGATCTCAAACAACACAGACATGATATAATCAATAAGACAAAATCATTAATCAATCTGACATAGTAATCGGATACGTCGGAAACGTATCTATAATTTTGATGTTCCATGCTTGTTTAGTATCTACTTTGTTTTGCTTTGTCTACACTTTGAGGTGTTTTTATATGTTTTCTGGTACTAACCTATTAACAAGATGCCATAGTGCCAGTTGTCTGTTTCCTTCTATTTTTGGTTCCAGAAAGGCAGAAAATCAATATTCTCGGAATTGGACGGGACAAAAGCCAAATTCAATATTTTACCGTGGGGAACACGGAGCCAGAAGATGATATGGAGGAGGTCCTCGAGGGGGACGCACCCCCTGGCCGCGCGGGTGGGCCCACCCCGCGCCTAGGGTGTGCATCCGCCTCGGGCACCCCCTCGGCCTCCCTCTTCGCCTATAAGAACCCCCCGATGCATAAACCCTATGTACCCAATCAATATTCCACAAAACCGTCTGTAGCCGCTGCCACCATTGTCCCTATATCGGGGGGATCCAAAGCTCTTCCCGGCACCCTGCCGGAGGGGAGATCATCCCGGAGGCCTTCTTCTTCATCATGCCAGCCTCCGGTATGAAGCGTGAGTAGTTCCACCTTGGATTACGGGTCCATGTAGTAGCTAGATGGTTGTATCTCCTCCTTTGTGCTTTCATGTCTAGATCTTGTGAGCTCCGTTCATGATCAAGATCTCATCTATTTGTAATCATGCATGTTATGTTTGTGGGGACCCAAAGGATATTGAGATTACTATGTCAGATTGATTAATGGTTTTGTATTATTGATTCTATCATGTTTATGTTGTTTGTGATCTTGCATGCTCTCCGTTGTTAGTAGCTATCTTGGCCAAGTAGATTCTAGTGACTCCAAGAGGGGGTATTTATGCTCGATAGTGGGTTCATGCCTCTATTTAATCTAAGAGAAGTGACATAAATCTCTAAGGTTGTAGATGTGTTGTTGCCACTAGGGAGAAAACAATGGTCTCTTGTTCATGGAACAAGTGGATTGTTTACCTTACATACTTTGCTTAAAGCAGTTGTCTGTTACTTGCAACTTAATACTGGAGGGGGTTCGGATGATAACCCAAAGGTGGACTTCTCGTCATAGATGCAGTTGGATGGTGGTCTATGTATCTTGTTGTATTGCCCTATCGAATCTCATAGGATCATGAATGATTAGTATTGCATTGTTATGCCTTGCTCAGTCTTATCAATTGCCCTGCTATAATTTGTTTACCTAGCATGCCATGTTTGTTTATCTTAAGGAGAACACCTCTAGTGAACTATGGACCCCGGTCCAATCTTTATCATTAATACATCTTCCGCTGTTACTGTTTACTTTCTACAAGCCACTATTACCTTCCACACCATACATTTAACCCTTTGTTTTCAGCAAACCGGTGAGATTGACAACTTCACTGTTCGTTGGGGCAAAGTCTTGAGTTTGTGTTGTGCAGGTTTCCAAGTTGCTAGCAACACCTTTGAGTCGTTTCCTTCCTCCTACTGGTTCGATAACCTTGGTTTCTTACTGAGGAAAAAATTCCTGCTGTGCTCATCACACCTTCCTCAAAAAAATTTCCTTCCACCCAAGAGGAAGGTATGATGAGCACAACATCAAGTTTTCCCTCAGTAAGAAACCGAGGTTATCGAACCAGTAGGAGGAAGGAAACGACTCAAGGGTGTTGCTAGCAACCTGGAAACCTGCACAAGACAAACTCAAGACTTTGCCCCAATGAATAGTGAGGTTGTCAATCTCACCAGTTTGCTAAAAACAACGGGTTAACTGTATGGTGTGGAAGGTAATAGTGGCTTGCAGAAAGTAAACAGTAACAACGGAAGATGTATCAATTATAAAGATTGGACCGGGGTCTATTGTTCACTAGAGGTGTTCTCCTTAAGATAAACAAACATGGCATGCTGGGTAAACAAATTATAGCAGGGAAATTGATAGGACTAAGCAAGACATAACAATGCAATACTAGACATTCATGATCCTATGAGATTCGATTGGGCAATACAACAAGATACACAGACCGCCATCCAACTGCATCTATGACTAGTAATCCACCTTCAGGTTATCATCCGAACCCCCTCCAGTATTAAGTTGCAAGCAACGGATAACTGCTTTAAGCAAAGTGTGTAAGGTAAACAATCCACTTGTTCCATGAACAAGAGACCATTGTTTTCTCCCTAGTGGCAACAACACATCTACAACCTTAGAGATTTATGTCACTTCCCTTAGATTAAATAGAGGCATGAACCCACTATCGAGGATAAATACCCCCTCTTGGAGTCACTAGCATCTACTTGGCCAAGATAGCTACTAGAAACAGAGAGCATGCAAGATGTCGAACAACACAGACATGATAGAATCAATAAGACAAAACCATTAATCAATCTGACATAGTAATCTCAATATCCATCGGATCCCCGCAAACACAACATGCATGATTACAAAATAGATGATTTTGATCATGAACGGAGCTCACAAGATCTAAACATGATAGCACAAAGGAGGAGATACAACCATCTAGCTACTACATGGACCCGTGGTCCAAGGTGGAACTACTCACACATATCAAGGTTTCAAGAAGAAGGCCTCAGATGATCTCCCTCCGCGGGTGCAAGAAGATCTTTAGACCCCGGTCTAGGGACGATGGTGGCGCGAGGTGGAATATTGATCGGGTTAGGGGTTTGGCATCGGAGGTCTTTATAGTAAGGAAGAGAGGGGTGGCGGCCGGCGCACCCAGCGCGCTAGCTAGACCAGCCAGGGGGTGTGGCCCCCTGGGGGCTCCCCTCTGTCTTGTATTTAGGCTTCGTGTTCCCCATGGTAAAATATTGACTTTGGCTTTTGTCCCATCCAATTCCGAGAATATTGATTTTCTGCCTTTTCTGGAACCAAAAAGAGAAGAAAACATGCAACTGGCACTATATCATCTTGTTAATAGGTTAGTCCAGAAAAACATATAAAATGCGGTGACCCAACATACCACTGCATGTGTAGTACACTATAGTCGTTGACATGACATCCACAGAACACCGTTCCGTAAATATCACATCCCTCATAGTGGTACAACAGAAACATTGCGGGTCCATATTACAAAAGTACACACATTATTATTATTACAATACCGGAAGTTCAAGACTTCCAAAAGATTCAACTTACAAACCAAAATATAAAGTGTTTTAGCGGAATTTAAAAGTAACAACTCCGACTAGGAGTTGAGCTCAACAGCTTATTCTATAGAGTTCATGTTGCTCGGCTCCGTTGGTTACTATTAACTAGGGATACTTAGTTGGACTCGTTATCATCGACGCCATAGCGAATTTCATAATCCACTCCTTCAACTCCTCCGGTCAGATCAGGTTCCTCGTAGAACACATCTTCTTGGCATTCGGCTGCATACATTGGCACGTCTTCGAGATCCTCAGAGTCTAAGCAAGGGATCAAAGGAAAGAATGAGTAACAACGTGACCCAACAAGTTCATTATATCCAAGGTGGGAAGTTTGATGCTCTAACTACCACCTCGAATTATAAATCCTTGGCACTATGCAATTTTTGTAAATCTTTCTTCAAAGATTGATTTTATTCTAAAAACTATGACAATCAGCCTTCACAGGTTGACCAGAACTTTCATGGAGTTCCTTTCCTGCCGCGTTCGTAGCTCCTTCCCGGAACAGGGAGTAACAAGTTACCATTCTTACACTCTGCAGAGGTGCGTTACTTTACCCATGAGAGATCAACTCCTTGTTGCACAACCGGGCGTACTTTCTCGTCCACAATTCCATGATGTGGGGCCTAGTAGTTGGTCCAAGCCAATCACTACCCCCTTCGCGACCTCGCATGCCTCCTTGGTGTACACCATTCCCACATAATGAATTACGGCAATGGTTTGTACAAACCGTTAGATGCCAGAACTATCGTGGGACGATGAGGGTTCCCACCCATATGCTGCATATCCTCTATGAATTACCAATTAATATGCATGCTACGAGGATAACAGCCACGACCTGCACATCCGTCTTCATGCGAGAGGAAGAATATACAGCTGATTTCTCTGTCCCATTCCAAATCTCATGGCTAACGCGTAATATACGGCGCTAGAATCACTAATGTCAGGGGTTATTAAGTCCCTATTTGATCATCATTGTTCTGCAATTATAACCCTAAGTTCCATTGCTCTATTATATCATCACTTAGGATGATATCAATGATTTATTTATTTGTGAAAATAATATTTTCTTCCTTTTATAGCATATATGATAACACACAATTTGTAAGTACTTTGATAAAGACTCTTCCAAGGACATGAGCAAGTGATGAACTTGCCTTGTGATGGCAAGGTAGTGAAGTCTGATGCTTGCACCGGACCTTGAGCTTCTATGTCTACAAAAACATTATTATTGCCCGGTAAGGACAATATTTAAAGAAGCAAAATGATTATGCAAGTAATGTAATGCATTATTTAATTCTACATGCATTTTCCCTATATAAGGTGCCTTTTAATATTACTTTTTAATATTTATAACATATATTGAATTAGTTTATTTTATTTCCTTTTTATTTGACTTTTATTGATTTAAAAATTCTTTTTAAGAATTATCAATTATACATAAAAATTGTTATTAATATTTATTTAGTATTTTTTAAAAATACTATAATATTGATATATGATAAAAGTGATTTTTATTTATTTTTATCATCTTTCAATAATTTTGTAGAATTCCATAAGGAATATATAGATTACAAAATTCTTATAAAAATTTAAATGTGCAAAATTTTATATCTTATTTTATTTGGATAGAGTGGATTATTGTGAATCCAAAAGTATTTAATTTATAATTTTTGGACTTATATTTTATTTTCTAGAATTTATTTAAGTCTAGGGGTATTTTGGTCTTTTCCTGTTTATTAAAACAGGCCTAGAATTGTTTCTGGGCTGATTATTCTTATTGGGCCCTAGTGGCCCATTTAGTTTTAGACAAAAGGACCAATAATTAGGGTTCTTGCAGAATTTAATTTCAGACTCGCCCAGGGGCCAGCTCCTCGCATCTCTCTCTCCTCGAGCTTATCTTCTCCTCACTGCGACCCAGGCCAGTGGCGGCGATGCCACCCCGATTCAGCCTTGGAGGTTGTTCCGGCAGTGGTGGTGTACTAGGGGGTTGTCAACGACGCCCGTTCATTCCATCCAATTGGATTTGAGCCTAGGGCTCTCCTGCAATGGATCGATGGCTCTCTGAACCCTAGGGTTTGGGGTTTGGCATGTGTTTAAGTGCTGCCGTCGCCGTCGTGGTCCCACCTGTGGTGATGTGGTGGATTCGTGTGCTGCTATGACTGCCGCCATGGCTGGTGCGGGTTGCAGCGCCCCCTAGGTGCTCCCTGTGCCCCCGCGGGTTCGTCGGCCAATCTGCTTCCTCTTCAATTTCTTCAGCGAGGACCAACGGTGAGTTTGTTTCCTTCCCCCTGGTGCTTTCTATGCTTGTTGATTCGATGCTAGAGGCTGGCAGTGTCCTCTCTGTCTATTGTCTGATTCAGTTTAGGATGATTATCCATTTAGGTTTCCTGTTATGTGATTGATCATGTACTAGATGATTTGAATCATGTTTGGTTAATCTGTATACATGCTAAATGATTATTGGTCTGAGGCTTGTTGCTTGAAATGATAGATGATGCTTCTGGTGGTTTACTAGATGATTTGATGCTTAGATTGCATCTGATTCAGATGATATTGTTGTTTGGGAAACATGCTTGGTAAAGCCAATGACTTGATAGCTTACCACTGTTTACTTGATTCATGGTCATGTAAGATACAACTGCTGTCTTAGTGCTGTTAGCTTGGGAATTAGCACGTGGTTTGAGATCATCATGATCTCAAACAGTAAAGTGTAATAGAGGAATCTCCTAGTTATGATTCCTGTGTTAACAGGAAGATGATTAGTTAGTTGATTGTCTGAATCTATGATGATTTACTGTCTTTCCTGATTTATATTGGACTGTCCTTGTGTCACCATCATGGTATGGCACACAAGAATAACTCTAATCCATTGATTAGGTTGTTTGATACTTAATGACAAAGTTGGCTTTCAGAGATAAACATAGATGTTTCTTTTTTGAATTCTCTAAGATCAATGATGTTGGTATGAGGCTTAGGGATTTAGATCTTATCTAATTGGTTCATCTAGATAGTCCTGGTAGTGGTACCAGTTATTCTTGATTGAATCAAAGCTTGGAAAAAAATGATAGTGAGCTTGCTCATGTTATGGACCCTAAGGATTTGTTCCTAAGGTGCTACCCTTCCTTTAGGGATGTGCCTAGAAATAGATCATAGGTATATGCATTCTTGAGTTGTAAAATATAGTTGGAAAACCAGAGCAAGGATGTTGCTCACGAGCGTTGGATCCTGGTATTGTGTTGTTTGCCTTTAGAGTTTTTAAAAATCCCTATGATGGATTCACCCCACTTGGGTGTTTTCGAGGTTTTGTTTTATAAAACAACATGTTTCTCTAAACAGTAGCGTGATATTGTTGTTGGGGAAATGATTCCCGTGTTAAGGTGAAGATGATGGCTAGTTGATTGTCTGAATCTATGATGATTTACCGTCTTTCCTGATTTATATTGACTGGCCCTGTGTCACCATCATGGTATGGCACACAAGAATAACTCTAACTACTGATTAGTTGTTTGATACCTAATGACAAAGTTGGCTTTGCAGATAAACATAGATGTTTCTTTTTGAATTCTAAGATCAATGATGTTGGTATGAGTTTAGGATTTAGATCTTTATCTAATTGGATTCATTTGTATAGTCCCGTAGTGGTACTGGGGCTATTCTTGATTGAATCAAAGCTTGGAAAAAATGATAGTGAGCTTGTTTTAGCAAGAGGACCCTAAGGATTTGTTCCTAAGGTGCTACTCCTTCCTTTAGGGATGTGCCAGTAGACTTGTATATGCATTCTTGGAGTTGTAAAATATAGTTAAAACCGTAGCAAGGATGTCGCCTGAAGCTCAAGTTGATCCCTGCATTGTGCTGTTTGCCTTTAGAGTTTTTAAACCTTTATGATGGATTCACCCCACTTGGGTGTTTTCTGAGGTTTTGTTTATAAAACAAATACATGTTTCTCTCTCTAGGAAACATGCTTGGTAAAGCCAATGACTTGATAGCTTACCACTGTTTACTTGATTCATGGTCATGTAAGATACAACTGCTGTCTTAGTGCTGTTAGCTTGGGAATTAGCACGTGGTTTGAGATCATCATGATCTCAAACAGTAAAGTGTAATAGAGGAATCTCCTAGTTATGATTCCTGTGTTAACAGGAAGATGATTAGTTAGTTGATTGTCTGAATCTATGATGATTTACTGTCTTTCCTGATTTATATTGGACTGTCCTTGTGTCACCATCATGGTATGGCACACAAGAATAACTCTAATCCATTGATTAGGTTGTTTGATACTTAATGACAAAGTTGGCTTTCAGAGATAAACATAGATGTTTCTTTTTTGAATTCTCTAAGATCAATGATGTTGGTATGAGGCTTAGGGATTTAGATCTTATCTAATTGGTTCATCTAGATAGTCCTGGTAGTGGTACCAGTTATTCTTGATTGAATCAAAGCTTGGAAAAAAATGATAGTGAGCTTGCTCATGTTATGGACCCTAAGGATTTGTTCCTAAGGTGCTACCCTTCCTTTAGGGATGTGCCTAGAAATAGATCATAGGTATATGCATTCTTGAGTTGTAAAATATAGTTGGAAAACCAGAGCAAGGATGTTGCTCTGAGCTCTGGTTGGATCCTGGTATTGTGTTGTTTGCCTTTAGAGTTTTTAAAAATCCCTATGATGGATTCACCCCACTTGGGTGTTTTCTGAGGTTTTGTTTTATAAAACAACACATGTTTCTCTCTGAATAAGATGATTAGATCATGTGAAGGTTTTATGAAACTCACCACAAAATCTGATGATGTTGTAGTAAGTTGGTGATGATGATCTTGATCTGGTTTTGCTGGACTCGTGTGCTTGATCTTGAGCTGACCCTGCTCCTCCTAGCTCCTGGGCTTGATCTTGCTATCCACATGATCCATCCCTCTCCTTATGTCACCATCCTGGTGATGTTTGATTGATCCTTAGTTGGTTTAGTTGCTGGCTGTGGTGCTTGGTTTAGCTGCTATCTACACTAGGTGTTCTTGTGTGCTGTGCAGTGGAGTGATGCACTAGTGCCTCCCACGGCTGTGCTTGTGGTTTTGTGAGATTGGGGTGTGCTTGTGAGGTCGACATCACACCATATGCATGCTAGTGTGTGTCCTGCTTGTGTGCCTGCTATGCACTTGTGGATATGTTCAGAATCTGGATATTTACCTTTACCTGGTTGCTTTCATCTGGCTGGTGATTTTGCCCCTCTTGGCTGTTATTTGACTTCTGGCTTTGAATTTATGAAAGATGATGTCTTTCATATTGGTGAAACTTGCCCCTCTTATAAATGTCTCAATGATGAATTTGTCAAGTGCATTTCACTGACATGTCTGAGAGAAATTATACTAACACTAATCTTCTTTTGTTTTTATTTAGTCTTTGTTTTGCAGGTACAAAGATAAAGATGAAGATTTAGTTTAGATTTAGATATAGGATAGTTAGTAAATATTCCAATGTAATTTTCTTATTATTTTGTAATTTTCTTTTATTATTCTTATAATCTTTATTTTATTCAATTGTAATAAAGATTATATTATTATTAATAAAGAATATTCCTATTCTTTGTATATTTACTTTTGTAAGTTATGTGGATGATTCAAATAAGTTATAAAACTTGATTATATATATTGATGATAAGAAATAAACTTTATATTCATTATTGTTTTTCTTTGGATAGAATTCAAGTTGTAATATTTATCTCTTAATTGAATTAAGATTCAAAACTTATATCTAATTCATTTGAATTATAATTCAAACACTCAAGTCTAATGTTTTCAAATTCATTTGAAAACACATAAATCCTTAAGATCATCTCAAAGTTTATAACAATCATCCTTTAAGACTAAACCTAATCCCAAAGTATGAAAGAAACATTGATCACTTAGGTTTTTTATTTGGCGAAAATTTTACCCACATTTTCACAGATGAATGCATGCAACAATCCATATTCCTAAAGCTACCATTCGTTAGTGCCTAAATGCTGGGATGTTACACACTTCCCCCCTTAAATTAAACTTCGTCCCGAAGTTTGTGGAGATGTACCTGAATAGTTCTGGATAAGCTTTTCTTAAATCCTCTTCTTTCTCCCATGTGGCTTCCCTTTCAGGGTGATGTTCCCACTGTACCTTGCAATATTTAATTGCTCTATTTCTTAATCTTTTCCAGTTTTCTTCCAGAATCTTATAGGGCTTTTCAATATAAGTCAGGTCTGCTTGTAGTTCTATCTCTTGAAGTGTGATTGCATCATCTGGAACTTTCAAACATTTACGAAGTTGTGACACTCGGAAAACATTATGTACTTGAGCCAATCTTGATGGTAACTCTAAAGCATAAGCTATAGTTCTGTTTTGACTCAGTATCTTGAATGGTCCGATGTATCTTGGACTCAATTTCCCTTTAACTCCAAATCTTTTCACCCCTTTCATTGGACTTACTTTCAAATAGACCATATCTCCCACTTCTGGATGCCATGATCTTCGACTTTGATCCGCATAACTTTTCTGCCTGCTCTGGGCTATTTTCAGTCTATCCTTAATCTTATCAATGATGTCTTATCTCTCCTTGGTATAATCTGGCGCAAATTCTTTGCTGCTTCCAGGTTCATACCAACATATTGGTGATCTACACTTCCTTCCATACAGAACTTCATATGGAGCTGCCTTCAGACTACTCTGAGAGCTAATATTATAAGAAAATTCTGCCAATGGTAGGTGATCTTCCCATGTTCCTCCAAAATCTAGTGCACAAGCTCTCAACATGTCTTCTAGTATTTGATTTGTTCTTTCAGTTTGACCTCCTGTCTCAGGATGATATGCCGTGCTGAAATCTAATTTTGAACCAAGTGCTTCATGCAATTGCTTCCAAAATGCTGAAGTAAACACTGATCCCCTGCCAGTTACGATATTTTTGGGTACTCCATGCTTACTTACGATCTCTTTGACATATACTTCAACTAACTTCTCGGCATTATCCTTCTGATTCACTGGAATAAAATGTGCACTCTTAGTTAGTCTTTCCACAATTACCCATATCATATCCTTCCTTTTTGGTGTCATAGGCAATCCTGTGATGAAATCCATACCAATTTCCTCCCATTTCCATTCAGGAATTTCCAAGGGTTGTAATGGTCCTGCGGGAATTTGATGTTCAGCTTTCACCCTTTGACAAGTATGGCATTCAGATACATATTTAGTAATATCTCTCTTCATGTTATTCCACCAAAATAATTCTTTCAAATCCATATACATCTTAGTACTCCCTGGATGTATAGAATACAGAGTATCATGTGCTTCTCTGAGTATGACATCTCTAATCTTCGTCACATCTGGAACACATAGACGGTCTTGAAACCATAAAGACCCATAATCCCCAAGGAGAAAAACTGATTTTTGCCCTTGAGATATCCTCCGAATTTCCTCAGCAATAAAAGGATCTTCGTCTTGATGTCTAAAAATTACTTGCTTAAGATCACTGTCCTGCTCTGCAACTACCTGCATAGTAGCTAATCCTCCAAGAACTTCTGTTCTGATGAATTGAAGCTCTAACCTTTCCAAGTCCATTTGTAACTCTTTTGGTAGCCCCCTATTGCTAGGCTGAATATCTGCACTCTTTCTGCTTAAAGCATCTGCTACAACATTTGCCTTCTTGGGGTGTAATTAATTGTTAAGTCATAATCCTTGATTAGTTCCAACCAACGCTTTTGTCTCATATTCAATTCCTTTTGAGTGAAGAAATATTTGAGACTTTTATGGTCAGTGTACAACTCACATCTGGCTCCATAAAGAAAATGCCTCCATCCTTTCAACGCAAAAACTACTGCTGCTAACTCTAAATCATGAGTTGGATAGTTGACTTCATGTGGTTTCAATTGTCTTGAACCATAAGCAATCACTTTCCGATCTTTCATTAATACACAACCCAGACCTTCTTTAGATGCATCATAGTATACGGTGAAGTCTTTCCCTGTTTCAGGAACTGCTAAGATTGGAGCTGTGGTTAATCTAGTCTTCAACTCTTGAAAACTTGCTTCACATTTCTCATTCCACTTGAATGGTGTATTCTTCCTTAATAATTTGGTCATTGTTCCGGCTATTTTGGAGAAACCTTCAATGAATCTCCGATAGTAACCAGCCATTCCTAAGAATCCTCTAATTTGCTTCACATTGGTGGGTGCAGTCCACTCTAGTACCGACTGAACTTTAGATGGGTTCACAGCAATTCCATCCTTACTGATCACATGACCGAGGAATTCTACCTTATCTAGCCAAAATTCACATTTACTGAACTTAGCATAAAGCTTATGTTCTCTTAAGGTCTGCAATGCTATTCTCAAATGATCAGCATGCTCTTCCTTATCCTTGGAATATATCAGAATATCATCAATAAAGACTATAACAAACTTGTCCAACTATGGCATGAAGATCTTGTTCATCAGATTCATGAATATTGCCGGTGCATTGGTCAAACCAAATGGTACTACCAGATACTCATGGTGTCCATATCTCGAGACAAATGTTGTTTTTGGAACATCTTCCAGCTTGATTTTTATTTGATGGTATCCAGATCTTAAATCGATCTTTGAAAATACTCCAGCTCCTTTCACTTGATCAAACAAACCTTGAATTCTTGGTAAAGGATACTTATTCTTGACAGTTACGTTGTTCAGATTTCTATAATCACCACACATCCGTCTTCCACCATCTCTTTTATCCACAAAGATTACTGGTGTTCCCCGTGGAGATACACTCTCTTGTATAAATCCTTTTCTAGCTAATTCATCAATTTGCTCTTTGAGTTCTTTCAACTCTTTGGGTCCCATTTTATATGGTGCTTGAGCTATTGGTGTTGTACCAGGAATTAGGTCAATGGTGAACTCTATCTCCCGGTCTGGTGGCATTCCCGGTAGCTCTGTTGGGAAAACATCTTGGAATTCATTAACTATAGGAATCTCTTCCAATTTAACTTCTTTCATTGAATTCAACTCAAGATCCACCATGATATGACTGTGCTTATCTGCTTGGTAAACTATCCTTGCTCCACTTGGAGTTTTGATTTAGACAGTTTTCTCCTCACTATTTATCTGAGCTCCGTGTTCCATCATCCAATCCATCCCCAGCACTACTGCAATTCCCTTCAAAGGAATCACATAAAGGTCTGTGAAATATGTACAACCACAGATCGAGATAACCTGATCTTGTTTTATGTGGCGTACAATCACATTCCCTTCTGTTGTAACTACGGTCATAGGACTTTCTAACGTTGCCCTTCTAATCCCGAACTTATCACAAAATTCTTTAGAAATGAATGAAGTAGTTGCACCAGTATCAAATAGAACTTTTCCGGGATTGGTAAGGATATTGTGCGTACCTCTCACTGCATGCTCCGAATTATCCACCTCCTCGAGGGTTGCACAGTTCAGTTTTCCGGTAGGTCGGTTTCTCTTGCCATTGTTGTTCTTGCCATTATTTCGTCCTTTATTGGGCTGTCCATTTCCTCCACTGGCTTGTCCTCCTCCCTTGGTAGGCCATACTCTAGGTGGTTTGCTCGGACAATCTGGCTTGATATGCCCCTTCTGACCACAACCGTAACAAATCACTATAGACTTTTTGCATTCCCTCTGGAAATGCCCTGGAATTCCACAATTGTTACAGATAACATTCCTTCTCGGATTGGATTGATTTCCACCACTGCCCTTGTTATTGTTATTGTTATTATTATTGTTGCCATAATTCCTATTCTGAGGTTTGAACTCCAGGTTAGGTTTAGGTTTGCTTGCCTGAATTCTCTTGGTTTCCTTCTTGGCTCTCTTCCTCAGATCCTCTTGGGCATTCTTGTAGTCATCCTCAAAAGTAATGGCTGCATCCAACAACTGCTGATAAGTTTGCTTATTGGCTAACCTTAGATGCATCTTCACAAATGGATTTAATCCATGCAGGAAACGCTATTTCCGCTTCTCTTCGGTGTTGACATCCTCCTCAGCATAACGAGACAGTTGGCTAAACTCCCGGATGTACTTCATGACACTAGTATATCCTTGCTGAAGCTCCTCAGATTCTCTCCGCTTCAACTCCATGACACTTTCCGGAACATGATATTCACAGAATCTCTGCTTGAACTCCTCCCAGGTAAACTCCCTTCCTAGCTGTTGCATGGCTAACTGATTTTCCCACCATGATGTTGTAGGTCCAATCAGCAAATGAGTTGCATATCTCAATTTCTCCTTATCATTGCAACCTACAGTTTTCAGCTTCCTTTCAGTATCTGCTAGCCAGTCTTCTGCATCCATTGGTTCAGGAGCTGATGCAAAAGGTAACAGCCTTGCATTTTGGAAATCAGATAGACTCACTCCTCCACCTTCAGGTGCCCTCTGAGTTGCTCGCCCCAGCAGCTCTTCCATGAACTTGTTCTGGGTTTCTTGCATCATTTGCATGCATTGCATAAAGTTCTGCTCCATTAACGGCCTCATTGGTGGTGGTGGTGGTAATGCTTCTTGGTTTGCTGTATCTGCATCGGCCTTTTCCTTGGCCTCTCGCTCCATCCGCTGCTGCTCAGTTTCCATTCCTACACCCGTATCCACGACCCTATAGTCTTGCAACATAAAGCGAATACTCATAATTACATCATGCACATGTGTTCTAAGCTCGACTTTACGCACAGAACTAGTCACACAATGAAGATCCAAAGAAAATCCAAATATGCATTTCACATATTTACATAATATCATAATGATTCAAAATCATTTACAACATATACCATATAGGTATAATCACAAACTACCTTATTACTTGGGGTACAATATACAATACTTGATACTACTGACTAATTGTCTCCTTCTAATAGTAACTACGTTCATTGTACATGCCTGATGTCCAACCATAATGACGTGTTGTTCGTCGCACAGTTTGTGGAACATATGGCCTTCCAGAAGGAATATACTCTGTATCTGAAGTATCAGGACTTGAGTCATTACTCAACCGGAGCATATTGACTCCCTCCAGCTCAGCTGAAAAATCTTTAGAAACATATTTAACATTATCTCCAGCCTGCATCTCCTGAGCTTCATTTCTTGAGTTGCCAACAGGATACACAGATCCTGCCGCTTCCCAGGTGCTCTCATGAGCAAGATAGTTAAACACTAGATAATGTATATTCCCTGGGTTTTGAGAAGATGTTGATGATTCAAACACTCTCTCCTCAGGATCTTCTTCTTCATCCTGGTTATCTATTGACATGGTACTTCTACTACTATTAGTAGGGTTCATCCTTGCACCCATCCAACTAGATTGTCCAACATTCCTGTCGGAACCATCTGTGGACATCTGTTGTTCATGAGATCCATTATATGATCCCATTCTCCAACCATCTGAATTCTCAATAGGAAGTTCTGAATCAGAACCATCCTCTGATCCCTGTGGTACTGCATACCACATATCCATAGTAGGATCATGTATAGGTTCAGATCTTGGTGAATAAGGATACGGTATAAAAGATTCAGGATCTATAGGTATATCCTTAAAGATAGGTGTTGCACTACTACTTGCTTCCTTCTCTAACTGGAATGCTAACTACTTTCTCCTTTCTGGATCAGTTAGATCCTCTAACATGTCATTTTTATCTTCGACAATCACTTGATGTGTCTTATAAAAATACGCAACGAGTGTTCAGTATCATTCCATAAACTTGGAAGCTAACTTATGATGCTTCTTAAACAAAGTAAGATGATCCGGTATAGGCTCCGAGTCTATAGAATCATGAGGTATCACAGAGAATATGCTACCTTCTAGCTCCTTGGTTTTATGCTCCCGGATATTAGCTATCGCCTCCACAACAGAGATATGATATGCTGCTAAATGACTCCTACCTTCTCCTATAGGTAAATCATGATATAATCCAAGCTTCTCTAGAAGTTGGATACTCACACGATACTTGGATAACATCCGGCCATCAAGGTAAGTGATAGTGTTCACTGGAATTCTAGTTGGACAACTAAAAAGCTTTAAAAGTTGACGAAGTTGTTCTGTGAATGATCCTTGATAATCATCAAGAGTCTCCTCTTTCCTTACCAAAGTCTGTTTTGGAAATTTTGGTGCCATATCTCTGTATATCAGAAAAATAATTTTTGATTAGTATCCAATGATATATTGCATCATAAAAAGAATTATCGCACTAAAATATATAAGGAATATTCTCATTTGGATACCCATTATATCTCTTTTAGAGAATTCTTTATCGTTGCTAAATTTTCCTACAGGTAATACCCTTTACTAGGTTTCCAACCTAAGGTCAAAGCAATTTGCTTTGATACCAACTGCGGTGACCCAGCGTACCACTACATGTGTAGTACACTATGGTCGTTGACATGACATCCACAGAACACCGTTCCGTAAATATCACATCCCTTAGAGTGGTACAGCAGAAACATTGCGGGTCCATATTACAAAAGTACACACATTATGATTATGACAATACCGGAAGTTCAAGACTTCCAAAAGATTCAACTTACAAACCAAAATATAAAGTGTTTCAGTGGAATTTATAAGTAACAACTCCGACTAGGAGTTGATCTCAACAGCTTATTCTATGGAGTTCATGCTGCTCGGCTCCGTTGGTTACTATTAACTAGGGATACTTAGTTGGACTCGTTATCATCCATGCCATAGCGGATTTTGTAATCCACTCCTTCAACTCCTCCAGACAGATCAGGTTCCTCGTAGAACACATCTTCTTGGCATTCGGCTGCATACATTGGCACGTCTTCGGGATCCTCAGAGTCTAAGCAAGGGATCAAAGGAAAGAATGAGTAACAGCGTTACCCAACAAGTTCATTATATGCCAGGTGGGAAGTTTGATGTTCTAACTACCACCTCAGATTATAAATCCTTGGCACTATGCAATTTTTGTAAATCTTTCTTCAAAGATTGATTTTATTCTAAAAACTATGACCATGAGCCTTCATAGGTTGACCAGAACTTTCATGGAGTTCCTTTCCTGCCGCGTTCATAGCTCCTTCCCATAACAGGGAGTAACAAGTTACAATTCTTACACTCTGCAGAGGTGCGTTACTTTACCCATGAGAGATCAACTCCTTGTTGCACAACCGGGCGTACTTTCCCATCCACAATTCCATGACGTGGGGCCCAGTAGTTGGTCCAAGCCAATCGCTGCCCCCTTTGCGACCCCGCATGCCTCCTTGGTGTACACCATGCCCACATAATGAATTACGACAATGGTTTGTACAAACCGTTAGATGCCAGAACTATCGTGGGACGATGAGGGTTCCCACACATATGCTGCATATCCTCTACGAATTACTAATTAATATGCATGCTAGGAGGATAACAGCCACGACCTGCACATCCGACTTCATGCGAGAGGAAGAAGATACATCTGACTTCTCTGTCCCATTCCAAATCTCATGGCTAACGCGTAATATACGGCGCTAGAATCACTGATGTCAGGGGTTATTAAGTCCCTATTTGATCATCATTGTTCTGCAATTAGAACCCTAAGTTCCATTGCTCTATTATATCATCACTTAGGATGATATCAATGATTTCTTTATTTGTGAAAATAATATTTTCTTCCTTTTATAGCATATATGATAACACACAATTTGCAAGTACTTTGATAAAGACTCTTCAAAGGACATGAGCAAGTGATGAACTTGCCTTGTGATGGTAAGGTAGTGAAGTCTGATGCTTGCACTGGACCTTGAGCTTCCATGTCTACAAAAACATTATTATTGCCTAGTAAGGACAATATTTAAAGAAGCAAAATGATTATCCAAGTAATGTAATGCATTATTTAATTATATATGCATTTTCCCTATATAAGGTGCCTTTTAATATTACTTTATAATATTTATAACATATATTGAATTAGTTTATTTTATTTCCTTTTTATTTGACTTTTATTGATTTAATAATTCTTTTTAAGATTTATCAATTATACATAAAAAATTTTATTAATATTTATTTAGTATTTTTCAAAAATACTATAATATTGATATATAATGAAAGTGATTTTTATTTATTTTTATCATCTTTCAATAATTTTGTAGAATTCCATAAGGAATATATAAATTACAAAATTCTTATAAAAATTTAAATGTCCAAAATTTTATATCTTATTTTATTTGGATAGAGTGGATTATTGTGAATCCAAAAGTATTTAATTTATAATTTTTGGACTTATATTTTATTTTCTAGAATTTATTTAAGTCTAGGGGTATTTTGGTCTTTTCCTGTTTATTAAAACAGGCATGGAATTGTTTCTGGGCTGATTATTCTTATTGGGCCCTAGTGGCCCATTTAGTTTTAGACAAAAGGACCACCCCGAAGGGTTTGGCCCAGCTCGGCCCACTCTTCACTGCCTCTCTCTCCCTCGAGCTTATCTTCTCCTCCTCTGACCCCGACCCCGTGGCCAGCGATGCCGCCACCGGCGATTCCCGCCATTGTAGGTCGTTTTGGTCACCGCCATGGTGTACTAGGGGTTGTCGACGATGCCCGTTTGTTCCATCCAATTGGATTTGAGCCTGTGGCTCTCCTGCAATGGATTGATGCCTCTCTGAACCCTAGGGTTTGAGGTTTGGCATGTGTTTAAGTGATGCCGCCGCTGTCGTGGTCCCGCCTGTGGTGATGTGGTGGATTCGTGTGCTGCTATGGCCGCCGCCATGGCTGGTGCGGGTTGCAGCGCCCCCTGGGTGCTCCCTGTGCCACTGCGGGTTCGTCGGCCAATCTGCTTCCTCTTCAATTTCTTCAGCAAGGACCAACGGTGATTTTGTTTCCTTCCCCCTGGTGCTTTCTGTGCTTGTTGATTTGATGCTAGAGGCTGGCAGTGTCCTCTCTGTCTATTGTCTGATTAAGTTTAGGATGATTATCCATTTAGGTTTCTTGTTATGTGATTGATCATGTACTAGATGATTGGAATCATGTTTGGTTGATCTGTATACATGCTAAATGATTATTGGCCTGAGGCTTGTTGCTTGAAATGATAGATGATGCTTCTGGTGGCTTACTAGATGATTTGATGCTTAGATTGCATCTGATTCAGATGATATTGTTGTTTGGGAAACATGCTTGGTAAAGCCAATGACTTGATAGCTTACCACTGTTTATTTGATTCATGGTCATGATGATGATAAGATACAGCTACTATCTTAGTGTTGTTATCTTGGGAATTAGCATGTGTTTTGAGATCATCATGATCTCAAACAGTAAAGTGTAACAGAGGAATCTCCTAGTTATGATTCCTGTGTTAACAGGAAGATGATTAGTTAGTTAATTGTCTGAATCTATGATGATTTACTATCTTTCCTGATTCATATTGGACTGTCCTTGTGTCACCATCATGGTATGGCACACAAGAATAACTCTAATCCATTGATTGGGTTGTTTGATACTTAATGACAAAGTTGGCTTTGAGAGATAAACATAGATGTTTCTTTTCTGAATTCTCTAAGATCAATGATGTTTGTCTGAGGCTTAGGTATTTAGATCTTATCTAATTGGTTCATCTAGATAGTCCTGGTAGTGGTACCAGTTATTCTTGATTGGATCAAAGCTTGGAAAAAATGATAGTGAGCTTGCTCATGTTATGTATCCTAAGGATTTGTTCCTAAGGTGCTACCCTTCCTATAGGGATGTGCCTAGAAATAGATCATAGGTATATGCATGCTTGAGTTGTAAAATATAGTTGGACAACCAGAGCAAGGATGTTGCTCTGAGCTCTGGTTGTATCCTGGTATTGTGTTGTTTGCCTTTAGAGTTTTTAAAAATCTCTATGATGGATTCACCCCACTTGGGTGTTTTTTGAGGTTTTGTTTTATAAAACAACACATGTTTCTCTCTGAATAAGATGATTAGATCATGTGAAGGTTTTATGAAACTCACCACAAAATCTGATGATGGTGTAGTAAGTTGGTGATGATGATCTTGATCTTGTTTTGTTGGACTCCTGTGCTTGATCTTGAGCTGACCCTGCTCCTCCTAGCTCCTGGGCTTGATCTTGCTATCCACCTGATCCATCCCCCTCCTTATGTCACCATCCTGGTGATGTTTGATTGATTCTTAGTTGGTTTGGTTGCTGGCTGTGGTGCTTGGTTTAGCTACTGTCTACACCGGGTGTTCTTGTGTGCTGTGCAGTGGAGTGATGCACTAGTGCCTCCCACGGCTGTGCTTGTGGTTTTGTGAGATTGGGATATGCTTGTGAGGTCGACATCACACCATATGCATGCTGGTGTGTGTCCTGCTTGTGTGCCTGCTATGCACTTGTGGATATGTTCAGAATCTGGATATTTACTTTTACCTGGTTACTTTCATCTGGCTGGTGATTTTGCCCCTCTTGGCTGTTATTTGACTTCTGGCTTTGAATTTATGAAAGATGAATTCTTTCATATTGGTGAAACTTGCCCCTCTTATAAATGTCTCAATGATGAATTTGTCAAGTGCATTTCACTGACATGTCTGAGAGAAATTATACTAACACTAATCTTCTTTTGTTTTTATTTAGTCTTTGTTTTGCAGGTACAAGATAAAGATGAAGATTTAGTTTAGATTTAGATATAGGATAGTAAATATTCCAATGTAATTTTCTTATTCTTTTGTAATTTTATTTTATTATTCTTATAATCTTTATTTTATTCAATTGTAATAAAGATTATATTATTATTAATAAAGAATATTCCTATTCTTTGTATATTTACTTTTGTAAGTTATGTGGATGATTCAAATAAGTTATAATTTTATAACTTGATTATATATATTGATGATAAGAAATAAACTTTATATTCATTATTGTTTTTCTTTGGCTAGAATTCAAGTTGTAATATTTATCTCTTAATTGAATTAAGATTCAGAACTTATATCTAATTCATTTGAATTATAATTCAAACACTCAAGTCTAATGTTTTCAAATTCATTTGAAAACACATAACTCCTTAAGATCATCTCAAAGTTTATAACAAACATCCTTTAAGACTAAACCTAATCTCAAAGTATGAAAGAAACATTGATCACTTAGGTTTTTTATTTGGCGAAAATTTCACCCACATTTTCACAGATGAATGCATACAACAATCCATATTCCTAAATCTACTCTTCGTTAGTGCCTAAATGCTGGGATGTTACATAAAAACACCTCAAAGTGTAGACAAAGCATAGCAAAATAGATACTAAACAAGCATGGAACATCAAAAATTATAGATACGTTTCCGACGTATCAAAACCCTAGTATGAGATTGGAATAATATAAAGTTTATTATGATATTCATCATTGTGACCATGTGTTAGATTGTCTACATCTTGATGTTGGGAGAAGTCGACCTCTCAATATTTGCCTCTTGTGGGGACTTGATGGAGGGAACTACTTGTTGGTAGACGGAGGTGTGTTAGCACTTACAGTGACTATAAAGCTCTTGGCACTCCTTATGTATCAACTTGGGAATCGAGGAAATTCACAGAATACTATCCATGCCATGGGATACGTCCTGCGGGATTAAGTCCATTAATAGCACGGTAATTCAATTAATGTTGACTGTTGTCTACTGTGGTTATGAGGGTGATTTGTGTAGTGGTTGCCGCCTAATTGTCCAAATACGGAGTTCCTCCGACATATACATAGTTGAGAATGTTCATGATAAAAATCTTTACCTTAGCTCTTTATAATGCTAATGGCGTATCCGCTGATCTCTGAGAACGCTTTTCCCCACTGAAGTTTCAAATCTCTTTTACATACACGATACTTATTTTCTGTATTCAGTTTTGTTTACTTTACTTATTGTTCTCTTACCAAAAACCCCAAAACACCTTTTTACGCAATACTCACATTTTATCTTGTCACTTAGAACTTTATTTAGCATTTCTATTTTTAGTATTTATTCCAAGACTTATTAGACTTCAGACTCCTGCTCCCTGTGGGATCAATATCTTTATTTCGAAACTAGCTACAACCGATCTGTGCACTTGCAGTCATCAAATACCTATGGTACCAGGCATCAGCTGATAGCCCCACCGGGTCCATTTCTTGGTCTAGGGCCTGGATCTCCTGGATAATGGTGTCCTTCTGTCCTCTAATCGCGGCTCCCAGATTCACCCCACCCTCGCATCAGTTTCTGCGACATCTTGGCACAGTGGTGCCAAACGTCAAAAACACAGTAGGCATGGGGGTAGAGGTGGAAGCCTTCATCCATCAAGACCGAACCGCCTCCACAAATCCCCGCTGCTTAAGCCAGAAGTTCTCGAAGTGGAAGATGTTCAGTCTTGGTGGTGACCCCCTGATGACAGGAGGAGGGAGTATGGTCAGAGCCAACCCTGGTGACCGCGCGGAGCAAACACAGAGGAAAGGCCACCTCCCATTCAACCAAGATGAAGACTCTATCAAGGACGTTGTGAATCGGATCTAGCTGCTTGTTAGTCCAAGTGAATCTGCCCCATACTCGAGTAATCTCTCCCAGGGCAAGGTCAGCGATGCAGTTGTTGAACATACGAATCCTATGGAGGTCCACTTTCACCGAGCTCTTGTCTGGTGGAGCGAATGAGATTGAAGTTCCCTACCACTATGACAGGGGTCTTAGTCTGCTCTATCTTAGCCTTGAGCTCAACAAGAACTCCGGAGACATCCTATGGTCGGTGAGGCCATAAACAATGATCACCTCCCATTTTAGTCGTGAATGTTTATGGGTGAGAGCCATGCTCACAAAAAACTCCCTGTGGTCCATATCCTCAACCTCGAAGGTATCCTCCTTGACACCAAGGAGGATTCCACCTGAGTGGACACATGCCGGAAGCCAAGTCCATATGAACATGCGTCGGGACATGCCCTCAAGCTCCACTATCGAGAAATCCTAGCGGATGGTCTCCTGGAGGCCCATGATATCCACATCTTCTTGGCATAGGTATTCCTTGATCTGGCGGCGCTGGCCATCCTAACCGAACCCTCGGGTGTTCCATATGAACGCCCGGATCGCTCTGAGGATGTTCATAAGGACAACCACTCGGACGTGGGCCCCTTACTAGGTGTGGAACGGGCATGACCTGATGGGGACTAGCAAGACGGGGCCTTCGGGGGTCTCTCGCAAGGTTTCCCCTCTAGGGAAGTTCTCATAGGAGGTCCACCACTATCAGGCTTGAGAGGTGGAGCCGTGCTGGACCCGGGGTCACCTGACCCAGGTCCTGCCAGCATAAGGGATCGTTCCTGCTCCCGTGCATCACGAGCATGGGTTGGGGCGATCTAGACCTCGTACACCTCTCTAGCCTTGATGGTCGCGATCTGCTCAACCCGAGGACCATTCTCTCCTCGGAAAACGATGTCACTGTCTAACACGACGACACTCGGATGCTCTAGGGGAACCTCCTCCATAACTAAAAACCTGGATCCCCAAAGAAATTTCGAACCACAAATGGAAATAGGAGGGGAAAGAGTACCTCTAAACTCGTGGTGAGCTGCCACCCTCCGGGACATCCTCTTGGCCATCGTCGTCTCGGGGCCAGTCCCACCGGCTCTGGAACCTGAGATGCGCTCAATGTGGTGGGACGGTGGTGGGGGACGCTGGTGTGGGACCCAGGAGCAACGCACCCTTGGACCAGCCACGATAGTAGTGGTGTTGACCGTGACTGACCCCCTAGCATCGAGGTTCGGCGTGTCGGGGGCAAGGGAGTAGCACACCACCCCGAGGGAACGCGGGCAGGATATACGGAACACGTCCATACCCCCACTCCCTGAGGTGTCCTCGGAGGAAGACGCTAGCTGGTGATACCTTCGATCCGGGCTACGGATGTAGTATAACTCTTTTTCCATAGTAGACCTAGGTTTATCAAATCCTTGGGAAGAAGAAAGCAAAGTGATATTACTTAAACGGACCTTCGAGAGTTTTAGAATTCCTATTGTGTTTTCACCGGACCAAGAGTTTGCGATATTGTTGTTGTTGTTGTTGTTGTTGATGACGATGGAGAGAGAGGGCCTAGGGTCTTCGGTTTTCACCAGTAGTTGTGCAAAACATCTGATGGGAATAATAGATAATAATAAAGTATGCATGTAATTGTTAGAGAAAGATAATTATATGTGGCCAGTGCATCCATAATGTTTATCTCCTCCGCAACCGCTTATAGCAATAACCTACTAGTCTCATCCATAGAAGAAAGAGAACTACTGATAAGCATCGTGATGTCACTGTTAATCCCAAGTAAATTCCTCACATACAGCCGTACTACCCTTTCTGTCACTAGGGTTCCTATCCTACATATAAGTCATTACTCACACTCCCTTTACCTGGATCAATCCTCGGGGTCTTGGGTACCTGATAAGTCCTTAGATTGAGGCAATAGACGATACTACAATCATCATGTCATACAAACTAATACATGATCCCATCTATGATAAATAACATGCACAAAAGCTACATGGCTAGGCCAAAGCCCTTAGCCCAAGGATAATTACTCACACATAGAGATGAAATTGACAATCATAAACATTGTAATAGAGATCATAGGGTTGATAGCAAATAGTCTTACAATGTCGCCAATTGGAGATGAGATCTACTATTACAAGTGGTGGGAGATGGCTATGGTGGTGGAGAAGGGTTTAGAGGTTTAGATCTAGATCTATTCCTTCGACGTGGAGGTGGGGAGAGTCGAGGTTGGAAAGAAGTGAGATTGTGGATTCGGGGGCTTGTTTCTCGTCGCCTGAAGCCTCTTTATATAGAGGTCCCTTCACGAAAGTTGTTTTGTTTGACCTAATGAAGTCGATGCAAAATATACGGCAACAACTATACGACGGCGACCCATATAGTTGGTCGTTAAGTCTTCTTTGACGCATTGGAAATATCGTATCTTTGGCATTTATGTAGTGATTCCCATCATCATATGTCATTATCTGCGTAGGGAAAAATAGCAAGAAAGGATTGCATACCCTTTTGATCATTAGGCATTAGTGGCAGGTTCTTGGGAGATGTTTCATCAAATATATGAATAATATCTAGTTTAAATGCGGACATGGATGGCTATATTTCACAGCCATCAATCTCCCCAAGCTTAAACTTGATCGTCTCGAGCAAGAAAACCAAAATCAAAAGGGAACTCAACATTTAAACTGAAATAACGAGATGATGATCTTACTCATGGTTGGTAATCTCATGTTTCCTCCATTTTATTAATCTGAAAAACTTCAGCATAGATAGAGTAATGGCAAGCATATCATACGGGTTTCATGAATCCTTATAGCGCAGCAAAATTATTATAAGCATGGATGATTCAAAAAGGTAAACTTTGTTCTATGTCATGTAATTAACACATAGGCTTGCCTTTGAACAATAAAGTGTAATCATGTAGAATTAAGAGTGTGAGAGTTTGTAATGAAAAGCATATATACTAAAGTATCTCAATTCTCCCACGTCAATAAATCAAGACTTTTCAAGCACTAATTTTCTATTCAATGTCCTTCAAGAATTCCAGTTCTTAAGTAATTGAGAGCATGCCAAAAAAAATCATTAGTTTATCGGGCTGTGATGGACACTCGTGGCATCGCTAAGGTTTTTGTTCCTTTTGCATAATGATTACTCATATCTGCCAGAGGAGTGATTCCATCATGTTACAGCTACCCGGGAGTGCCAAGAATCTTACCCATTATAGCATTGCTGCTACATATGTTTAATCAACTCATAGCCGAAATCTAGGAGTTTCCTCCATGAAGATCGTTCGTAGGCTAGCGGAGTTGTTGGCATCCCATGAAGTTTGACACGCATAAAGCTATATCATTCTTATGATTTACAAGTCAAAATTTGGCATGCTCACAAAAACCGCTAAACATTAATTCAATTGAACAAATCTTTTCAAAGAGAGATATCAAGTCAATCATTATTTTCTGTGGTGTTGAGTGTCTCTAGGAATAAGCTTTCAAGACTAAACACTACAACACCCAAGTCTTCAATTTGTGAGACTTTTTCTTGTTTCAATTGTTTACCAAATTTTTAGGCAAGACTTTGGTTAACTACAAAAGCTGGAACAAAACGTACCCAATTAAATACCCATGCAAACAAAATTTTACTACAATATAGAGACTCACTCCACCGGTATAACATCTCAACATTACTACTAACTAGCATGGGTTTATCAAACTTCAAAAGTGGGGAGTCATAAGGCATACCTCTCATGTTTGGTTCCACTTCTCTCTTCCCTTTTTATTTGTTTCTTGGAAACTCGAAGTCAATCACTCTCCTGCAAATCAACGAGAACTTAGAGGCGAAAGGAAAAAGAGAGAGGAAAATAAAGATAAATGGAGAAATCTTTTTGTGGTTTTTGAGAAGAGGGATTAAAGAATAGAAAATTGGAGGCAAAAATCGGCTTGAAAATCTTAAACAAAATAAAATAACTAATATAAAGTGTTGGGGAAACCAACACGAGTGCTTATAAACTCAAATAAAAGCATAACCTTGAAAATAAGATAAAGCAAATGAAAAGCAAAATATAAAGTAGAGAGAAAACCTCCCCAAGCTTAGGCCTTTGCAAGTCCTTCAAATCACTGAGGTGGGGGGAAATAGTTGTAACTCCAGTTCACAAATTGAGTAGAGAGGTTACTTATTGTTTATCAAATGTTAAGGGCGAGATTGTGCATTCCCTCCACAGCTTCTCCAAGTTCTTGGAAATCTTGATATGTAACGAACCGGTTTGGTGGTTGCTGCTCTGATACGTTCAATTTGCATCACTATTCTATATCATAATTTGCTATTATTCATTGATATTTTCCTTATTAAGAGGTGATACTTATGTAATTTCATCTATTTTTGCATGTTGGATGATTCTTGGAGGATGAACTGCCGGAGTCAGGATTCTGATGGAAAAAGTGGTGTCTAGATGCAATTTTTGCGAAGATCAGAAAAATACCAGAAAATATATGGAAAATCATATTTTTCCAGAAGGCGTAGGAAGCCAGAAGGGGGGATGAGATGGGCCACAGGGGCCCACACCCCCTAGGTGCGGGCCACCCTGGGCCACGCCACCAGGGGTGTGGCCACCTTGGCCCACCTCTTGCTTCGCCCTTCCGCCTATATATTCCTCACGAAACCCTAAAGTTTGGGGAGCAACCACAGAAAGATTCCGCCGCCTCTACGTGGCGGAAACTATGGAGAGAGAAAGAGCTCTCCGGCAGACAGATTTTTGCCGGGGAAATTCCTTCCCGGAGAGGGGAGATCGTCGCCATCAACACCATCATCCAGCTAGACTTCATCGGGATCATCATCATCATCCACACCACCATCTCCACCAGCACCATCATCACCACTCCATCCCGCTGTAACAATTGTGTTGAATCTTGCATAGTTCTTAGGGGAAACTTTCCCGGTGTTGATTACTTTTGTAGTTGATGGTTGTGAGTGGAACCATTGAGTTATTGTTTATGTTTAGATTGTTATTCATCATCATATCATCTCTGATCTTGATCCATATGATGTCTCGTGAGTAGTTCGTTTAGTTCTTGAGGACATGGGAGAAGTCATGTTGATAGTAGTGGAATTGTGTTGAGGTATTATTCAATGGTTTAATATTTAAGTTGTGGTGCTATTCTTGTAGTGGTGTCATCTGAACGTCGACTACATGATACTTCACCATTTATGGGCCTAGGGGAATGCATTGTGTATTTGGCTACTAATTATGGGGTTGCCGGAGTGACAGAAACATGAACCCCCATTAGGAAACCTTTGCACAAGGGAGTGTAGGATCTCAAAGTTTAAGGCTGTGGTTAGGTTTTTAACTTAATTGCTTTCTTATAGTTGCGGATGCTTGCAAGGGGTTTAATCACAAGTATGTATTAGTCCAAGTAAGGTCGGTACATTAGCACAGGTTCACCCACACAACACTTATCAAACCAAAGAAGATTAATCAACTATATGAAACGAACGCACTTGACAATATTCCCATGTGTCATCGAGAACGTTTGGTCCTCATAAGTATTATCACTGTCAATACTCGGATTTTTAATCCCAGATGCCTGTTATGCCATACATCGCAATCCCAGGATTACCATTTTTGCGAGACATAACAGATTGGTACCATATTTCATCATCCATTACAAACCATAATAAAGATCTTACAAATAAAGGATCGCATGATCCAGTCTTAATACAATCAACGCAGCAGAATAATGTAATAACGATAGCGTGGCAAAGCTCCATCTTCATGGTCACATGCAATGCTGACGATGGGAGATGATCCTAGTTGTCGTAGACTTCCCGTTGTCCATCTTCCTGGTATTCCTCCTCATAGTCTGGCCACGGGAATAGCCAGGGACAAAGCCATGAGTACTCTTTAAGTACTCGCAAGCTATCACTAACAAGTAAAGTGGTTCAAGTAGGAATCCTATGCTCTAGGTTGTTTTGCAAAAAGCCAGGTTTACCTTAACTGAGTTTAGAAGCAAATAAAACTAATTTAAAGTTTAATAACATCTAAGTGGGAACTTAGTTTTCATGTTCACAACCCTATTATGGTCAAGTCAAAGTCAGGATTCATTTCATAGGTCATTTTGAAAACATATGACGATGGAACAGTATGGCCACTCCAACTATCCATAACCACGAACACGGCTATTCGAATAGTTTGACACTCTGCAGAGGTGGTACACTTTCACCACAATATTCGATACATCCTTCAGGAACAATCCTGAATCACCATACTCAGTATGCGGATAATCAATCCTAACCTTTCAGTTACACACCCTAGTATAGGCACCTCTTCCATGAGTTCGGCCTCCCAACCATGACCATCTGTCATCTTGGGAACTGCACAGGTGGACAATCATCACGAGGTAGCCTCAGCTCAAACGTCGGCCGCAAGGGAACCCATACTAAGGTATATAAACTTCCAGTCAAGCCCTTCCCAAATTCGATTATCGTGTTTGTATGGTAAAATTGGAATGGTATCGTATATGAACACAACCATCAGTTTTATAAAGGGCTAAGGCTCATGCCTCAACATTTTCATCATCAAAATCATCTGGTGTTCATAACACATGTCAAAATATTTCATTAGAATGACTCATCATTCTAAGGTTTTCATAATCCTTTTCACCAAGTATTCCCATCTAAAGTGATCAAGTTTTATGCTTAGCACTAGCCACTAAAGTTGGGGGTAAACACTAACGAGGGGTGATAATCAAGTGTGACTTATCTAAGTCTAATCTCATGCCTCAAGATGACATCTAATTCTATCTAACATAGGCCAAGTTTTATGCTCTTTATGCTACCTCTAATATCTTTCTAAAAATTATAAGTCACTAAGTAACATAAATAAAATCTTTGATAAAGAAATAAAAGAGTAAAGCTTGCAAGTAAAACTGGGATTTGGTATAATAAAGGGTATAAGAAATTATGCCTAATGCATCTTGCATAGGTTAAATAGTGGGTTTAGGCTTGCAAGTAAGACTTGCATGGTTTTAGCTTAGCTTGCTAAGATAGTAGCTTGCCTTGTGTAGTGCAGTGGTTGAAGTTCTCCTCTGCTTCTTCCTCGTAGTAGTCTCTTTCCTCTTCGTATCATTGGTCGGTACTAGCGTCTAGAAATATATACGAAGTACACAATCACCAAACAATACTTAACTACTTTTATTTAGCACACAAAGGTTCACACTAGATGATCTAGCATCATCACAATCATCACAAGAATTAAGGCAATAGTCTTATTTATTTTATTTTATAAAAGTAATTTCAACTCATTGAAAAACTACTTTAGATTTAATATTATCCAATTAAAATATGGGATCATGTTGACACATGTCATCACCACATATTTCAATACTTGGGAATTTGATTTAAAGTGGTGTCACGATTTAATAAGGTTTAACCTTAATATTTTAATTAATTAAAGTGAATAGAAATGCCTATGGGGCATTCTTTTATTACTTGTCCATTATTACTACAAGTAAACCTAGATATTTTTATATATTCTAAAAGGTCTTGTCAAATGTGATTTTTGAGAGTTGGAATCAACTCAAAAGCATTTATGGTTGAATTTTGAAAAATGTTTGAATGCAGAAAAGTCTCTGCCTTGTTATTTTTATTATAGGTGATCTATAAATCCAAATGGTTTGAATCCAACAGGCTTGGATTAAGAATTTCCATACCTTTCTAACAAAATTGGTTTCATGCTATTTGGTTCAGTAAAACTCTCTGAATTGATTTTTGAATCAATAGACAGGACTAGGTTTGAAACTAAATAGATAAATCCAAATTCAAACTACTAGGTCGCGCGGGAGAGCTAGTTGGGCCGGCCCACTGCGCACAGTGCGCGGGATGGTTAAGTGGTGTCCCCACACGTCAGTGGGATAGAGGGTGGCTAAGGGGTACGGGGCGATTACGACCGTAGGATTAGACTAAGGATCAACGGCTCACAGCCGTCGTCCTCGTCGGAACAGAACACGACGGAGGCCAACCGTAGAACGGCCAGTGGGGGTATGGGCGGCTCACCGGGGCTCAGGCGATGGTCAGCTATGGGGGCAAATGACGAAGTCGACGACGGCGGTTCTTCTGGTACTGGCGGCTCCTCCTGGGGTGGCTCCAATTGACGGTGCCCTTCTCCTCCAGCAGCGACAGGCTCCGGCCAAATTCTGGCAAGGGAGAGCTCGCCTTGCTCCGGGAAGAGGTGGGAAGGATTAGTGAGAGGTGGGGAGTAAACTGGTGTGAAGAAAACGAGCGGGGGAGCCCTCCTTTTATAGGCGAGCGAGAGGGGTAGCACGGTGTGGGCAGAGCTCGTCGGAGCTGGCGCCACAGCGTGCTAACGACATGGCCGAGGCTAGGGGACGATGTGTGGTCTCCTGGCGGTCGTTGCTAGCTTAAAGGCGAGGCATGGGGCGGTGCGGTTTGGGTGGGAACGTACGATGCTCTGAGCGGTACCGATGGAGAACTTCGTGGCGTGCGGCGACTACGGGGCACGGTCGATGAAACGAGCATGTATGGTGGTCTCATGGGATGGTGCTAATCGTGTAGACGAGCGGCGAAGGATCGAGGTGGTCGGGTTGAGTGGGAACAGCGCGTGCACTACGATGCACATCGGCATGGTCGACAGCGGCGCGGGCATGGCGTTTCCAGCGGTTCCTCTCTCTGTCTTCGAGCTAGGGATGGTCTAGAGGGGGCAGTGAGGCACGGGCGGCATGGTAGACAAGGTTGGCGAGGCTGGCTATGCTTGTAGCTTGCTGTCGATGGTAGGGGTGGCAAGTGTGCTCGGCCATGGTGGCCATTGATGGCATGGTTGAGTACACAGTGGGATAGAGCTGCTTAGATGATGTTGGTGACCTACTGGGAGTGTGGTGAGAGCTAGAGAGGGAACACGTTTGGCACAAACACTGCTCACAATAGTGTTTGTTGTTTTGTTTGATTTGTGCTCAGAAGGTGTTTGATGAAATGGTCGCAAGAAATTCATATTTGAATTTTTGGATGAATTTTGGTGGGTGTACTGGGCACATACTAGGGAGTATCTAGTTGATTGGATTTCTCAAGGTGAACTGGTTTGGTGGGGTTTTGAAAAATGGTGATCTTACCATATGAACTAGATTCAATTTTGAATTGTCCTTGGCGTAGATTTGTAAATTGTTTCTGTGGGTTTGGAAGGTGGGCTTGGGTTCACTTTTACTTGGTTTAGCAAGGGGTGAAAATAATTGGATTTGTTTTTGTTAGAAATCTTGGACTAGAAACGCTCAAAGTGGTATAGTGAGCAAGATTGTCAAAAGTGACCATTTGCTTATATAGTTTGTTTTTGAATTTCTCTTCATTTGATTCTGCTTGGAAATGATTTAGATGATGTTGTTTTCATCTCTAAACCAATCCCTGCCATTCATAACAATCCAACAAGTCCATTCAAGCATTCATCACATACATACATGCATTCATATGGATTTTAATTCACAAAAGTCTTTGTTAACCCTAAATTTGGGTGATTGGAAATGATAACCCTGATTAATATTTTTGGGATGTTACAATCACTGGCTTGTACTTTGATAATAAAGGATGGGGCCACTTGCTGCAATTATTTGCTGTCTTTATTTACTTGCACTTTGTTTCCTTGCTTTATCAAAAACCACTAAAAATCCGTTTGTTAAGTATTTACAGAGATTTCTTGCTCCAAACCACTAGTCAACACCTTCTGCTCTTCGTTGGGATCGACACTCCTATTTATCGAAAGTACTACGATACACCCCCATAATTTTGGCCTCGTGATGGAGAGAGTACAACCCAAGCTTGGGGGAGATTAAAGTTACTAATGCTTAAATGTCATATTCATGAACTCCCTAATAATATTATTATTAATAACTTTTATGCAAGGCTTTCTCTTCATGATAAAGATTTATTAGATGCTTCTTATGATGGATCATTCACACGTATGAATGAAGAAGCTAAATGGGATCTCCTAGACCGTATTCAAGAAAACACTGAAGCATGGGAGAATGACAAAGGAAGTAAGTTAGGTATAAATTATGATTATGAATGCATTAAATCTTTTATGGAAACTGATGATTTTCATGATATTAGTACTGAGTATGGTCTTGATCCTCAAAGTATTTCCAATTGTTTTAAGGCCTTTGCCTCTTATATAGAAATTCCTAAAAAGAAGTGGGACAAGTACCATGCACCTTATAAAGATGTTGTTAATCATGTTCCTGTTAGAAATACTGGAGTACGTACTGTTGATCCTATTTTGCCTGAACCTTATATTGAGAAAATACCTTTCCCTACCAAGGTAAAGGAACATTCTATTATGGCTAATGTGGTTAGCAAAAGTACAAAGAAAGTTGTGGAACCTGATGAACAAATAAATATTGAACCTGCAGTAGCCATTGTGAAAGACCTTGTCACTAAAAATGTAGAAGATGGGCACATTATCTTTTGTGAATATGCTTCTAATATTGTCTCTCATCCTAATAAAGCTAGGAAAGCTAGTGTCCATGTGCTTTCTGTTATAATTGGTGATCATTGCTATTATGGTTTATGTGCCATTGATGCTAGTTCTAGTGCTATTCCTTATGAGCTTTACAAGGAAATTATGCATGAAATTTGTCCTTGTGAACTGGAGGACATTGATGTGGTTATTCACCTTGCTAATAAGGAAATCATTTGCCCAATTGGTATTGTAAGAGATGTGGAAGTTCTTTGTGGTAAGATTAAATATCCTGTAGATTTTCTAGTGCTTGGTTCAGCAGCTAGTATAACTTGTCCTATCATTTTTGGTAGACCATTTTTGAACACTTGTGGAGCTATTATAGATTGTAAGAAGGAGAAAGTTTTAACTAAGTTTGATGGAGAATCTTATGAGTTTAACTTTTCCAAATTTGCTAAATCTCCTTATGAAAAAAAATTGCCTAATGAGGATTTCACGGTTAAATAACTTGCTTCTATTGTTTATGACCTTGGACCTATTTTTGATGATTGTAAGTATGCTCATTATGATGATAAAGTTGTTTCTTGTGATAGTTATATTTTCAACTTTATTAATCTCAATAATATTAGGTTTCCCCGCTTTATGTTGAAAGCTTTGAAGTTGCATTTGTTTTGTCTTCCTATGCTAGTAGCCTTTTGTTTCAATAATTTGTTTTCTCATGAAACTCCCTTGCATAGGAAGTGGGTTAGACTCAAATGTGTTGGATATTTGCTTCTTGATGCTTTTTCACTTCAAATCCACATTTTCTATGTGAGCATCATTGAAATTATCATGCCCATCTTAATGGCTATAAAGAAAGAGCTTTTGGGAGACAACCCTTTTTAGTTTGCTTTGGGTCTTTTGTTTGTTTGAGTCTTGGAAGTTATTACCTCTTTAATAACCTCTGTAATAATCGCTCCTTATCCTTATCCTTTTTGTTTGGTTTTTGTGTCAAGATCAACCTCTTTTGAGAAGTAGGTGAGTTGTGTCATGGTGGTGTCACGGCAGCTGCCATGGATAGGCTTAAGTTGGGGGCAAAATGGACGCGTGTGGTAAACCGGGAGGGAGTGCACGGTCTATCCGCGCACGAAGAACAAGATGAACTCTCCACACTTGGGATTTTTATTGACCCAGAAGTTTACAAGTGCTCCTAGAGCTGTTTGTGCATAGCCTCAAGACACTAGCTTCCTACTTGGTCCCAATCTCTCTAAACCCTAGCCATGCCCCTCCTTATATAGGTGATGGCCAGCTAGGTTACATCCCTTTGGGTTCTAGGGTTACTGTTTGGATCTTGGTCCTTACTGTGCGGGCCGGGTCATGGGCTAGCCCTGAGCCCCTTGACCCAGTCCACAAAGCCATACTGCTAACGGTCTACTCGTACGTAGCCTCTAGCTCTTTTGGCATCATACGGTGACTTTGTACATCATCCCTTGCTTTGGACGTCACCCGGCTCCTTTTGTGTCACCAGGCGTCGCCCTTCTCTTTTGACCATGCTTTACCATGGTCCCTCCTGAATCTTACTCGAAAAGTTGCCACGCGTCCTTTCTGACTCGGCCTTCCCTCGTGAGACTCGGCTCGTTGCTTCCTCCAAGGTAAACAAACTTGTCTTATACGGGCCAACATAATTATTATGTCGGTCGCACACAACCTTCTTACCTGATCGTTGTTACCCGGCCTGTGATATCCTTTACTCCGCATAAGCCAAGCTGGGCAATGTTTTACCCCTTATGACCCTACCGGGGGTTATTCCCTCGACATTAGTCCTCGAAGCTGGTGAGGCCTAGCAGTTCTTGTTGTTAGGCATCTCCAGGTTCCTTTAATGTGTTTGGAACTTCTCTTTCTCTCAGCATTTACTGCTTAGGGTGCACTGTTTGGTGTAATCTCGATCTTTGCCAGGTCTATCTTGCCCCTTTAGAGTCTCATGTTTGACTTTCTAGGTCATTTCTGCCTCGTGCCGAGTCATTTTCTATGCTGCCGAGTCATTTTTGGCTTGCCTTTGTCACTGAAAGCTTGTAATCATGATGACTTGCGTCAAATTTTGTCCCAAATCCTGACCACATAGTGATGGCAGCGCAGTAACTCTCGGTCACTGTGGTTGTCCCATCGCTCAGCGCCTCGTGTCCTATGCGTCATGACGTGGCCTAGGATTTTCCGTGTATCGCCTACACGTGGCGCTCGCTGATGCGCTCACTCGGCCGAATACACGGCCACATGGTGGCGACACGGCGTAGAAGGATCCCATGCCGGTGGTTTTTACTCTCCTTAAGTAGGGGTGAGGGGAACTTAACTGTCTTTGCATGTTCAGTTTCCCCTTTGCCCTCTTCTTCTTCCTCGTGCCTCCCAAATCCTAACTGCCTCCTTGCGGTTCTTCTCCTCTGTTGCTTCTTTCCAGCGATTATCTTCTTCCCCTTTCAATTCTACTACGGGTCCTTGCAT
The DNA here is from genome assembly GCA_023614405.1 of Avena insularis. Classification (NCBI taxonomy): domain Eukaryota; kingdom Viridiplantae; phylum Streptophyta; class Magnoliopsida; order Poales; family Poaceae; genus Avena; species Avena insularis. The sequence goes on along the minus strand of CM042695.1, from coordinate 361,543,014 downwards.
CTCCAGGCCTCTTCCAACAACGGAAGAGTCCGAGCCAAGCGATATCATGGATGCTCGTGATGCTGGCGAGGAGGCGGAGGAGCATGAGGTCGCCGCCGGCAAGCGCGGTGGCTGGGAGGGCTCGGAGGTTTTGATGGAGGAACTCGAGTGGCTACGCTCCACCAGGAGCATCCTGCTCGAAGGTTATTGTCGCCTTCCTTTAGGTGAGATCGTTCCTATGCCTGAGGCTAATTAGAGGGTGGTTTTCCTCTCGCACTTCGAGCATGATTTTGCTCTTCCAGCTAGCAATTTCTTTGTGTCTTTCCTCTCTACCTTCCATCTGTAAACTCACCATCTTCCTGCCAATGCGATTGGTTCCCTTTCTTGCTTTATCTCTGCCTGCAAAGGCTATCTTGGTATCTGGCCCACTATTCTTCTTTGGGCCAAGTATTTCAATTTTCGGATACAAGTTGTGCCTGATCCTAGCGTTCCCCGCGCCAAGAAGAGGTCCACTAGGTGTGGTGCTGCTAGCATCACACCCATGAAGGTCTCGATCTTCCCTCGAGTCACTAGCATTGATTCATGCAAGAAGTGGCATAGAACTTTCTTCTATGTCAAGAACAGCGGGTCCAACGACTACATCCGGCTTCCCCCTTCAAGGACGAGGTTCCCAGAAAGGAGCTATGGAATCTTGACCCGTGCGACAAGAATGCTGCTATGAACGAGGCTCATGGGATCATCAAGAGGCTGCTCTCGCCGGATGAGAATTTCCACTTGACTGAAGAGGACCTCATGTGTGCTTTCATTGCACGCCGAGTCAGCCCCATCCAGGTCAGAAGCCACAAGATGTGCTTCATGAGCGGCCCGCGAGATCCTACCCGGCACTCCACCTTGGAGCTCACCAATGACTCAGTGGCCCACCGAGTCAGCTCAATTTTCAAGTTGAACTTAGCGGAAAAATGGGCTTGGAGCTGCCCCCTTTCATCTGGGATAGGCCGGTCCCGTGGGTAAGAGTCCGAGTCGTTGATTTGTTGTCGACATAGCTTTCCTTTTGTTTACTCGACGTTCTGTTTCTCTACTGATTTTATCATGTTTGTCCTTCATAGAATCTCGTTCACCAGGTTGATGACAGTACTGTCCCTCCTAGCGGCTATTTGGATGATCTCTTTAACGACAACAAGGTTGAGTACGACTTGGAGTGCTTTATGCCAATCCCCCATGTTGCCACTGCTTCCGCTTCAGGTAAGACCTCTACTCAAAATCCCTTGTGAGATTGGTCTGACAATGATGATGTGGACTGTGAAGTTCTGGAGGTACTTGTCTTTTGACCTTAACTCTCTGACTTATCCCATTGATCTTGTCATTTACTCATGCAGCTGGCCAGGTATATGAGGCTCCCCCTCTCGCTGTGGGCGGATTCGGCAAGATCCCTGCCGCTAAGTCGAGTAAGCGACATGGGGCCTCCTACAACACTCAACCCTCGAAGAAGCACCGACTTGATTCTGCTTCACCTCTTGTAGCCACGTCTTCCCAGACTCGCAAGACCACAACGCATTGGGTCAGTCGTTGCATCCCGCGCGACCCGACCATCTCCAGGTAACTTTAGCTGCCTGTTACCTTTCATTTTCTTTTCTAGTTCTTTGCTTGTCCTCTTATAGGCTTCTGTTTTTACTTTCAGCGCGGCCATGTCCGCCAGCCAAGCTGCACCCAGCATGGCTTCTTCCCCATTAAGGCCTTCTTCTCCTCCTCGTGCTGACACCGCTGTGTAGAGCCCCGTCTGGGACACCGCCCGCACTACTGAGACTCATGCGTCTCAGAGTGAGGCTGATCTGGTGGTGCATCCGTCGGAGGAGACCCAACCTAGCTCTCCAGTTACTTTACCCGAACAGACCCTTGAACCCAACGCCAGCAATATCGGCGCTGAGTGAACCCCTGTTGTTAGCTCTCCCATTTCTAGTATGCCCGTTGACCCAGTTGCTGCCCCTCAGATTGTTGCAGACCTGTATCTACCAGTTCCAGACCTTCTCCTTCTGCCTTTTTGGCTAAAGATCAGACTCGACCTGCTGCTCAAGGCCACGCTTGTTCCGCATCCAGCAATCCATCAGCGACCAAGCAATTGACTCTGGTCCACGCTCCAGGCACCGCTCCACAGATTCGGCCCACACCATCAACAACGGCACCCGCTCTGGCGGGTCAGCTGGGTGAGCTTGCTGCCAGATCTGGCAGTGCTTCTAGAGCTAGTGCCTTGCATACCAGCGTCGATGATACTCATGCCGGGGTGGGAACTACCTTGAATAAAGGGAAGGTCCTAACTCGGACGCTCAGCGGGCAAGGCCTTGGTTCCATGGAGCGCTATGCCATTGCCTGGAACGTGGCTGGCGATCAAGAAGTGAGCTCCAGCTCTGGCCAGAAGATGAAGCTGGGCCCAAGGCTATCTCAGAGATGACTCAGCAGGCCATCGCCTTGATGGCTAAGGCATATCACGTGAATGAGGTGTGCAACTTTCTTACTCTTTTACATACTGAGTATCTTTATATTATACATGATCCCTAGTCCCCGAGGTTATTGTCGAGTAAGGAACTTACTCGGCTGTAAGCTCTGAGTTAGAACCCAACCTTTTTTTCCTGTCAAATTTTCATGTCGGATTTTCGATCGGACTTTTGATCCCTAGCCCCCCGAGGTTACTGCCGATTAATGCATATACTCGTTTGTAAGCTCAACCATTTGGTTACACCTTCTGACTAGATCTTCATCCTGCAGCTCACGCATAATGAGCGCACCAAAGTGCATCAGGCTCTCCTCTCGGATTTTCGCAAGCTCGAGCTCGCTCACCAAGATCTAAAAGCTGAGGCTCAGGGCCAAGGTACTTTTTCTTACTCGGCTTGCTTTTACTTGATAGATCCATCTTTGTTTCATCTCCTTGAATTTTTCTCGTTGTCCTTCCACAGTTTCTGCCCAGTCCACGATCAATGCACTACACTCCCAGATCAGCGATGCTGAAAGTAAGTTCTTAGAAAACTTTGTGACCGCTCCGCATCGATGTTTATTCCTTTTCCATTTCTATCTTGGCTAAAACGAGATAACTTGCTGTTACTGACAAGTCACATGCTCTGAATAAGCAGAGAGGCACCAAGTCAAACTCCAGAAGGAGAGAGACGAGGTGACTCGGCTGAAGCAGCAGATGGCGGATATGGAGCAAAAGCACCAGTCTGAGCTAAAGGTCCCGCGCGAAGAACTTGCCGAGAAGGATGGCCAGCACGCTGCCAGTACCGAAAACACCAACCAGCTTCTCAAGGAGGCTGAGTTGGCAGTTCAGTAGGCGCACCAGGACCTGGAAGCTCTTCAGGCCAAGGCTAAGATCTGGCAGAGCAAGCTTGGAGCGATCAAATCATTTCTTGGTAGTGAGTTCTTACTCTTTTCACTGTACTCCTATCTTTATTCTTTGCCCCTTTTCCATTGTTCCTGATGTTCCTTCGTGTTTGCATAGAATTTCCCTGAAGCTGAGATGTTCGCGTTGAGGGTAATGAAGAAGGTTCGAGCCGAATCTGGAGCTCCGACTAACGGCGAGATCAATATCGATGAGAACCTGGTGGCGCTATCAGAGCGTGCAACCACTTTGAGGTCATGTGGTGTCGATTTGCTTAATTCGGCAATCCATGCATTTAGGATGCTCTGGCTGGATGAGTATGTGCCCACGCTCATTGAGAACTTGGCCGCCAAGCTGCTTCTTACTGAGGACAAGCTGGATCAATGGCGCGAGTCAGCCGGTCGAGCTGCAGCAGACAAGGCCCTTGTCTTTGTGATCTCATGGTATGAGGACATTAACCTCGATGTTCTCCAGCGTATGAGGGTCAAAGGCAAGTGGATCCACGAGCCTAATCTCATCAAGAAGCGCCAAGAGTGAGTCTATGCCATGGTAGAGTATGCTCTGGTGCACGCCTGGTGCGATGGGCCTAGCTTCCTCGACCTTGGTGAGCCGCTTGCCGAGACTATTGACGATGATGGTGCTGACAGCGAGGCCACCGAGTCAGACGGTCCTGAAGACTCGGCTGATGCACCTGACTCGGCCGACGCTTTAGAAGATGCTCCCAGCTCCAGCCCCAAGAACGCCCCTTCGAGTCCAGCTGTTAAGGATGGCAATTTTACCCATGGGTACGGGTACCCGCGGGTACCGTACCCGCATGGGTAGGGTATGGGCACACTTTTATACCCATGGGTAATACCCATACCCTACCCGTTAAGTCACGGGTACGAGCATGAGTATAGACTTGTACCCATGGGTATACCCATACCCTGCTCATTTAAACTAACATGTCAAACTTACTTATAGAGTTCACCCTATGTGGCCGAGAAGCCTAGGGACGGGTATGAGATTACGACTTCTAAACTTTAATTTGATACTTTATGTACTCGTCTACTATTAGTAAGTAGAGATTATTGTATTTTTTTCAAATATGCTATTGATGAAAGTAAAATTTTGAATAACTTGTATTCTATTGGATATACCCATCGGGTACCCAATGGGTACGGGTACCCGCCGGGTATGGGTATGGGTAAAGTTTTATATCCACGGGTACGGGTATGGGTAAGCTTTTGTACCCATTGACTACACAGGTATGGGTATGGTATTGCTCTACCCTGCCCATACCCTGCCCATTGCCATCCTTACCAGCTGTCTCTTAAGCTAGTGATATCAAAAACACTAAATTCTGATGAAATCCCCGGTATGCTAGGTGCAGATGTAATATACAGTGCACTTATTTTGGGTATGCGCCTTTCGCTAAGGCTTAAACTTTTATTTTGCTCTGAATGCCAATCATCCAGGGGCAATTCCCCGAGTTTCATTTGTCGTTTCCCTTTTTCCTTGACTTTGGCTCTTGTCTACCTTTTTTGGCGTTCGACATTAGAGTCTCAAAGTTCTAAGGATTCAGTTAGCGGATATGAAACTAGACAACTTGCCCTAGGGTCATTCGACACACAAAACAATATATCCTGCAATGGGTTAGTTAAAGGCACACATAGAGACGACTCACGTTTGTCCTTTACTTATACGGTGTTCATGTTTACTCGTCGTTGATCTTTTCCTCTTGCTTGCCATGAAGCCGTGTTTTCGGACAACAGCATAGTCGAAGAGTTGATTCTATATGAGTAAACATTACTTATTCCGAGATAAGTCTTAATTGTCAACGCCAGCCGACATAGAAATTTCAAGAATAAACATAAGGGGTAGTCCCCGAGTCAGTTTTTCGAGTCATACCATTTTATTATTAGCACATAGCCGGCATAAGCATCCGGCATATGAGAGTTTGAGAGATACATACGTTGCTTCTTATAAGTGTAGAAAGGACATAGCAATGCCACATTTCACGGCCTTTTGGTCTCATCACCTGATCTGTCTGCCTTGTTCTTTTGTGCTTCATGAGCATCTATTAGGTAAGATGAATCATTGTGCAATCCTTTGCTTACAATGAATGGACCTTCCTATGGGGGTGATAGCTTATGCATCCCAGTTGTGCGTTGCACTAGTCTGAGCACCATATCCCCTTCTCGGAAAACACGAGGTTGAACTTTTCGGCTATGATAGCGTCAGAGACTTTGTTGGTATATGGCGGATCTGGACAATGCCAATTCTCTTGCTTCTTCGAGTAAGTCAACTCCATCTTCTCAGGCCTCTTTTACTTCGGCTTCTGAATATTGTCTTATTCTTGGCAAGTCATATTCTATGTCGGCAGGAAAAACTGCTTCTGCGCCATACACAAGGAAGAACGGCTTATAGCCAGTTGACCGATTCGGAGTTGTCCTTAAACTCCATAGTACTGAGGGTAGCTCCTCGATCCAGTAGCCAGGTGATCTCTGGAGTGGTTCCATTAGGCGGGGTTTTATCCAAGATAGAACTAAGCTGTTAGCTCGTTCAACTTGTCCATTTGATTCTGGATGAGCGACTAAAGCTACATTGAGTCTTATTCGTTTTTCCCACAGAAGCGAGCGAAAGATCCTTCGGCAAAGTTTGTGCCATTATCTGTGATCACACTGTGCGGGTGACCATATCTCAGGATTATGTCTTTTAGAAATGTGTCAGCTGTTTTTCCATCCAATTTTTTGATGGGCTTCACCCCTATCCATTTGGTGAATTTGTCAACCATTACTAGTATGTGAGTCATGCCACCCCTTGCTGGTTTGAATGGTCCTACCATATCTGGGCGCCATACTGCGAATGGCCAAGTGATTGGTATAGTTTTTAACTCGGATGCTGGTAAGTGTGACTTTGACGCGTAATGCTGGCAACCGTTGCATTTCTTACTAGATCCTGCGCCTCTGCCAGTACGCTTGGCCAGTAGAATCCATGTCGGAATGCCTTGGCTACCAATGCTCTTGACGATGCATGGTGCCCACATTCTCCTTGGTGAATGTCCAACAGAATTTTTGGCCTTTCTCTGGACTTATGCAACGCTGCAGTACACTTGGCACACTCCTTTTGTACAACTCCTTGTTGATTATTGTGTATGCTTTTGCTCTTCTCTCTGTTTGTCTTGCTAATATCTCATCATCCGGCAATGTTCCATCTCTCAAGTAGTTGAATATTGGTTGCGCCCAGGCTGGTATATGTGGTGACCCAGCATACCACTGCATGATGTAGTACACTATAGTCATTGACATAACACCAATGAAACACCATTCACTAGTATTACATCCCTCAGAGTGGTACAACAGAAATACAGCAGGTCCAAGACATGACTATAGGTTACAACTAAACTCTTTACACAAGATCAAGAGAACATTCTAGGTTAAAGAGAGGGAAAGAAACTTCTTACAAAGAAGAATCAGAAATAAACAACTTAAAAACCATCATACTAATAAGACTAGTATCTAAACTATTGGTTTGGGATTGCTGCTATTGCAATACACTACAGAAATATGTTCTATGGCTAGAGACTATATTCCTAGCTAATCTGTAACTTCGTCTTCACTTGAGTTGATGTATATGTTGACTTTCTTGACTTCATTGAAGACTTGAGCTCTTGATGAGGACTTCTTCGAGTACAAGTTGATGTATATTTCGTCTGTATTGGCTTTAGAATCTAGCAAGGGTTAAGAAGATACGTTGAGTACGAGCGTACTCAGCAAGTTCACTAAAAAGGAGTGTTTGATGCACTATAACTACAACCACAGACCATAGGTCGTAGGCAATGCAAGTTTTTGTAAACATTTATTCAAAGGTTGATTTTATTCTGAAAAGCTATGTCCGTCAGCCTTCACGGGTTTACCAGAACTTTCATGGAGTTCCTTTCCCGCCGCGTTCGTAGCTCCTTCCCAGAATAGGGAGTAACAAGTTACAGTTCTTACACTCTGCAGAGGTGCATTACTTTACCCATGAGATACCTTAGGTTTTGTTGCACAGCCGAGAGTATGTCCCCGTTCAAACTTCCTTGGTTTGAGGTCCAACCTAAGATCCAAGCCAATTACTGCCCTCTTTGCGACCCCATATGTCTGCATGATCCTTCGGGGCTAGCTCACCTCTGTTAAGCCCCCTTTCGGGCAGGCTAAAACCCTGATGAGTTCCCAAAGACTCTATGAACTGATGATGCCCTGGCAAGTTCCATATCAAATGGACTATACCACTAAAAACCACTCATAGATAATCTAGACACCAAAAGTGTGGGGCATAAGGGTGCCCACCCATATGTTGGATCCGCACAAGGAATCACAACGTCACGTTAAGGTCGTCTTGCCTCCATATGGAAGGAAAAGGATACAACTGACTTCTCCGTCCCATTCCAAATCTCATGGTCAACGCGTAATATACGGTGCAAGAATCACTGGCGACATTGGTTGTTAAGTCCTAGATAATATGTTCCTTTACCACCGGAACTTTCATAGTAGGTTATTACCTCATGGTAAATAACCTATAATCATATTATTATGAAAATAGTGTTTTCTGACCTTTTTCAAATGCAAGTGATGACAACACTGGATTTGCAAAATACTTTATAGAAAATAATCAAAGGACATGAGCAAGTGTGAACTTGCCTTTTGTGATTGCAAGAATATGCACTCACGGTCTTCGAGACAATATAAGATCCAATATCTGAAATCAGCATCATTGGTCCGGTAAGGACTAATGTTTAAAGAAGCAAGATGCTATTGTGCATAGTAATGTAATGAAATTTGATAAACTCGAATCTCGGGGATAACGTTGTTCTAGGGTTTGGATATTGGAAATGGCTTCTTTGGAATGTGTTGCTCTTTTAGATTAAGTTTCACACTTGTGCTTCTTATTAAGGCTTGTGGGTGTGTGTGATCAACATGTAATTATAATATTATACACTAATAAGATACACAAATGTGGAATGCTACTCAAAGACTACTTTATATATAAGAATTGTCTTACCTTCAAATTTTACTTTGCAAGTATTGGCATTTATAAGTAACTTAAGTGTTAATAATCCTAAGTATATAAGTAAAGTATAAAGCAATGTGATTGTTATTAGTTGTGATCTGTTGATTGAACTGGCAAAAATAATAACATTTGAAGAAAAGATTTCTTTTCTAAGGTCTAAACAGTTTTTGTGGTTAATCAAATGTGGTCGATGTTATTTGTGCTTGCTTGAATAGTTTGTACTTCAGATGCTTTATGACTTAATTATAATAGACCAAAGTTAACTATAAAATACATAATAAGGTCTTTAGCATTATACTTAAAGTTTTGTAGACTAAAGTTAACTTTAACAACATAGATGGTCTTAGGGTGTAATGCTTATAATATTTGTATCTTGTTCACTTCATATTGTTTCTTTAAAGGCTAACTAAGAATGGTATTACTTCTATTTGAGTAGTGGTTTCTTAATTTTATAATTGAATAGAAACTTTTATCTCTTTATAAAGGTGTGATTATGATTTGTAATCAAGGGAACAATATTACTTAACTACTTATGGATTCCCTATAGTGTCTTGGTATGTTTATAAACTTGTGGTTGAAGTAAGGAAAAAAATTATCTGGTTCCAAATTATTTTTGAAGATTTTATATTTGGTAAGGATCTTTTTAGAAAATAAGCTACACTTATGGTTGAATGATAATTCAATAAAACTATTTTTAAAATGTGTTGAACCATTTTGACTTCATATTATCCATATTTAAGACTAATACTATTTATTAGACTCAATGGCTAATTTTAGAAACATTAGCAATTTTTATTTACCCTTATATGAATTATTAACTAAGGAAATAGGTTTAAATTCAAGTTGTTAAAGTGTTTTAAAATTTTATGTACCTCAAAAGTGGAATATTGTATTTTTAACATGTAGGTATTATTTTTTTGATCATTTTGGTATATTACATTTATTTTTGTGATTGTCATAGATTTTCATAATAAAATCAATCTTTGAATAATAATTAATAAATAATAAATATTTAACTAAGTGAAATAAAAATGCATGATTATAGTTTTAAATTATAGTTCTTTTTTAAAGATTTTTGGTATTTTGTTTATATTTTTTTACATTTACCAATATTACAATATGAATTTTCAAAGTATTAATACTTATAATTTTTTTATTAAATAATTATTATTTAAATAACTAACATAATAATGTTTGATAATAAAGTTGAATTATAGATTTTATTTTTCTAAACATTTTCATATATTACACATATTTTCCGAATTATAAAATAAAAGTTATTGATTTTATAAGATTGAATCATTTTATTTAATTTCTGGAATTTATTTGTGTTTCAACGTATACTGTTTTATTTATTTTCTAAGCAGACATTAACCTTTTATACCGCACACACACCTAGCCCCAGTCACTGACTATTGGGCCCTAGGCCACGTCACACGCCACATCGACGAAGACTAGTCAAACCCGTAGACACGACGCAAGCATGACGTCGTTGTGACGTCAGCACGGGGTGATCTCCTCAGATCAGTGGTCAATACATCGATTGAGGAAACGCAGGCTCGTGAGGATGGTTGTGTTCGAAATTGGGGCTTAAGGCTTACCTAATGGTGGCGGCGCCGCTCCGGTTTGGTCACCAGAGCTACTCCGGCGACCCTCAACTACGGTGGTCGGCAGCGGTACATGATGAAATGGTCGATCCACGACGAGAGAAAGAGATTGGAGGGCATGGGGAGATGTGTTAACTCACCCTGGTTGTAGCGGCGGTGTTGGTAAGGACAGACACGGTCAGAGGCGAGCTCTCCGACATGATTTCCGATGAACTTCGACGGAACGAGATGATGAAATTCGCCCCAACCCGTGCTCCCCTTGACACTGCGTTCTTCTTAGATGATCTACACACGACGGCGCTTCTCCTCGTCCACTTCACGGCCTCCGTGGTGAACTCTACCAACAACGAGGCGTGGCTCTGGTGAGCTTGGGTATCAACCCCCTTGCGAAATAGAGAGGATAAGGGAGGAAATGGGGATAGGGATGAGGCAGGGTGTCGTGGTGGTCTTCTTATCCTCCTCTGGGACGGCGGTGAGGATCTCAACGCCTGGCTGACGACCGTGACAACATTGGGCGGCGGCGGTCTTTCCAGCGAGCAGCTTGTGACGCACGAGGAAGACGACAACGCCATTTTTGCGGAAAACCCCTGGAAAAACTTCTGTCTCAACCGGCGATCCCTGGCAACGTCCCACCTATCAGTCATAGAGCAAGACGAGCTGGGCTGGTTGCTGGGCCGAAGTGGGTTGTACGTGGGCGACAGATAATGGAGAGGAGAGATGGGCTGCGGCCAGAAACTATTTTTTTGTTCGTTTTTCTTTTCTGTTTTGTTTTCAGAATTGCATATTGTATTTGTTTTTGAGTTTATCAGAAATTCTTCTTTAAGAAATTGCAAATTTGTGTAGATGTACTTAAGATTCTGGTATGATTTATTATTATTATGATATACTTTATTTATTTACTCTTTTTCTACTCTATAATACCTAATCATATGAGAGGTTCTTATATAAAATAGAATGAGTAGAATTTAGGGTTTTAGAGTTTTAAGATTTGTTTATGATCTTATAAAATGATTTCTATTTCCTCTTAATGAATATAATGAGAATAGTTTAAGATAGCTAAGGACACACCAAGAATATATCCATATTTATTCTTATGTAGCAATCATTATATAGGATGTTTTAATTATTAAAGTTTTTAATATAGTAACTTCTATTGTCCCAATTCCACTAATGGGTGAATACTGTTTTAATAATCTTGGTTATGACCTCACTTACACATTGACAGTCATGATTGAAATAGAAGTTAGGGTTTTGAATTATAAGTATTTACCATGAATTCTAGGAGTTTTAATATTTGAATATCCTTTTATAATTATAAATAAAGGTGAATGGTTAAGACATATTGCCTTTATGTTTTTGATCTTTAATGATATCACCCTTTAAGATAGAGAGTTATTCTCTGGAATGAATTATGAGAGAGAATTGATAATTACAGTTTTCCAGGCACATATGATTTTAATGTTTGTAGTGACAAAAATATGCTTGAGTGATTTGATATAGGAAAATATTCCTATAAACCACTATGGAAATAAGATGATTGATCCAATAGATGAAACAGATAATAATTTTGATTTCAAATTTAAGGTTGAATGTTTTACCAAGAATTCCTATCCTCCATAATTCATAATTATGGTCTTCTCACTAAGGAATTCCTTTCCTAGATATATTACTCCTTCATATCTATCATCATGTGTTAACATGATGAGCTTTACTTCACAAGAATATTCCTATCAATAATTTCTCCTCCTAAATCCTTTTGTGAATCCAATGAGCTTGACACTAAAGCTCTTCATAATCTTCTCATATCTATACTTAGTTATCAAACTATTATACTACTAATAATCTCCAATCCAACAAGTAGTTACTTCTAAATTTATTCACACACTTCCTTCATAATCCATCACCAACATTACTCTAATATATATATATATATATCAAATTCTACTTTCCTCAAAAGCTTACTATCCTTTAAGAGAAATAACACTACTTCAACAATTCCATGCTACTCTAGCTTCAGCTTAGTCATACTATCTACTTTACTCCAGTATCTTATATTCAAACCTCACATCATATCATGGTGACTTATCATGGCTTAACCTAGGATAACATATCTATACTAGGGTTTAATCATGTTATATCCACCAATGTCACTTATACATGATATAAGTATTCAATCTTGGTGACTAAAGCATGATCATTATAATCTTTTGACACTTTATGGTTTAGGTTTTTAGTTAGCTAACCAAGGCTTCATCAATACAACATTACAGCGGTATTATGATAACCTTCTTAGTATCTCTACCTGACTATGAGATATTACTCATTGCCTATACTTACTTGATCCAATAGGATTACTCCTTGGTAACTATCTTCAGAATTCCTCCTTATAATCCTCTTTCTTACCACATATAATTATATCTTCCAGATTACTCTTCTACCCATTCAGGAGCGAGTTAAATCCATCAACTATCCTATTGCTTTGATTCTCTTCAATCACTCCTATCCTATAGATGATATCTAAGACTAGCATTACTATTTACCTCTTCTTACTTCTTTCTTTATAGGCCTTAGGTGAATTCTATGATAAGGACAAGAGTTGATAGATCAAGAATTGATAAGTTAAGAATTGGTGAACCAATAGTTGATTACTCAACATTGATGAACAACAAATATAAGGATGTGGTTCAATAGAGATGATAAAGATTCTTATGGAAAGAAAGATATGTGGTGAATGGTCTTGACTTGGTTTCTTTCCTACTCAATCTCACTAAAGAGTTAAGGTTAGGTATTACCATGATACTCATGGTATAAGTAGATAAGATTAAGATAGATCAAGATTTGGTTGTTACATTCCCATTACTTAAGTTATATTCATAACTTGGTATCCATGAGTTGTGTAATGAATACTAGGATATGATCTCTTAAAGATTAACATCAAACACTAAGTAATATGGGGTCGTTTAGTTTTAGTACATTTGATCTACCCTTAGATCAAATCATGATTACCCAAAATAAGGTTTTAGCAAAGGTCATATTGAAACTTATCGCAGTCAACTTGATGATCTACTTCAATTCCATCAAGTTGAGAGAAGCTTCAATCACTTTGGCAAGTTTTATTCAAAAGCGCAAAAATTATTCGGATTTTCTATGCATGAATGTAATGCACACATCTATGTTCACCTTATTTCTAAGCTCTAATGTTGGGATGTTACAGATTCTCCCCCTTAAAATAAAAGTCGTCCTCAAAGTTCGTATACTCTCACGTTTCGGAATGAAGAATTGACTTATTTTGATTGCACAATCTTCAACTCCATGGTAACTTCAAATGGGAATAATTGTAGTATTCCATATCTAGATCTTTTCTATGAATTTATATCATACTTGGAAATCTCCAACTTGCTATCTCAATCCTCCAAAGTTCCTTTTACCATAGTCCCTTTTTATAAACTCCTTAATATGGTGTCTCTTCTTTAGTTCCTTAATCTAATTAGGTATCCTAATCCAACTCCTTTTATTTAATCATCAAACTTTCTTACTATACTGTGTAAGGTCTAGGAAGTCTCACTAAAATAGGGTTTTAATTGCTATAACACAATAATTGTGGCCAAAAGACTAAATTTTTAGATTGTCATTTTATGATTTATACTGGTGGTCCTTCCGAAGGTTGGATTTGAACTCATTTAGTCCATACCCATTGGAATTTCTTGTTCCTCTATACTTGTCCAATTGGATGTGCTTTGTTCCCTCTTAAGTATCATTTAAGATTTGTTTTTATTAGAATGAGTCTATTGGAATTAGTCTATTCTGCCACCTTCAAGCTTTTACCTTATCAGGCTTTTAGACAATCTTTTGTTATTACCTATAGTACTTCTTCAACTTTCATTTATTAATTACTTTAAGGTTTGAGTACTACTACCTTGAAGTACACTTCGATCTTTCATCCAGACATACTTCTGAAAGTACTTTTATATTAGTGGCTTCTTTTAACCTTATGAAAATAAGGCTTAATGTTGTCATAGGTTAGTATTTCCTCTCCAACCTTTACTTCGAAAGTCAGATAACAATACTTCCACTTATTGTTTACTCTCCTCCTTAGGGTTTACTAATGGTCTCTAAACTGCCTATATAGTAACCATTGGCTTTATAACTAGAATGTAGGGCTTTGTCTAGCTTATTCTCTACCTAGTTAGGGTCTCATGAAAGATTATACGGTGTATCCACACAATTGTGGATCTCCGAAGTGAATATTTCAACATTATTTGTCTTACTTACTTTTTGGACATTCTGTCTTTAATAGACTTGCTTTCGCGAAGAATCTTGAAAGACGGTCGCTTTAATTTCTATACTCCTTTATGTATTACTTAACTTAGGACAAGTTTTATGCTATTTATGCAATACTAAGATGATCTGGTTAACTAAGTCAACCAAATACCAGCTGCGGATAAGATACCAGCTGCGAACCATCCTAGGGTGTATGAATTACACTACGGTTTCCGACATACTTCTGGCATTCTCTCTAAGTTGTCAGAGCTTGAATACCATTTTGGTTCCAAAGCTTTTTCTTTGTACTAATTCATGATACTTCCATGAACTAGGTACAACTATTTCATTAACTTCTTAGCAACATCATCTATTTTGGGTGAACTTAAGTTCATTACTCCTTGTTGCTCCATATATTCTACACTAATCTCCCTTCTTGTTGCTGACTAAGAATGACCTGAACTTGATCCATCCTTCAAATTGGATTGATACTCCTTATACTTGGCTTTATTCTTCATGTAAGCCTTCATCTTGATCTTTGGAACTCATCACTCCCTTACATGAATTCACATTCCTATCTAGGTCTATATCATCAAGTAATAACTTGGATGTTGCAACATGCATTTGCACACCAAGTCAAACTTCATGTACAGATCTAGTCAATCAAGTAGATCCAAGAAAAACCAATAAATTCAGGCTTAGTTGTGTAGTATATGACACCTCCTCATATAGGTTTATGTTGTGATACTTAGAACATAGGGTCGATCTATACTTTGTCTCAATATTTACCCTCATTGCTCAATTGCAACAAGATAAATTTAAGCAAAGTGGTCTCAATTTGATTTTTACTAACCTTTTTGTCTCACTTTTTGAATGACTAACTATAACTAACCTTTCTTTATTAGTAAACTAACCTCACAAAATCTCTCCAAAGGACTAACCAGATTCTTAAACCAGAGATTATTAAAAATTTATGACACCTATGACTTCTATCATAGTTCTACCATGTTATTATCTTACTTCTAACTCAAGATAATTACTAATTACTTGTCATATTTACACCTACATCATGGTTTTGGAGCTAATCTCACCATGATCTTGTTATGTTTTTGCCTCTATATCATGATTCAAGGGATAATATAACCATAATGACTTTGTTTTACACTATACTATTATCAAATCTTAACATAATTTCACTTCATCACGTAGAATTCTCAAGTGAATCCCACATGATTACTACTCATTACATCAACATTTATCCTAATGTTATTCATAATTTTGTCTTTGGTTATCAACTAACCATAAGATTCTACTATCTTACATGAATTCTAGGGTTAGGCTACACCATTAGGACTACTTCAACTAATGTATAAAACTTTATCCTAATCTACTATGACCGATTGACTTACCTACAGTACCTTGGTGGTTTATGTCTCCTTCGGAACACACTAAATAGCACTATACTGAGAAAAGATAAAATAATTACTCCTAAGAAAGATGTCCAAAGCATCAAACTTAAATGTGACAAGGTTATCCTCAAGTGGATACTCATCACAAGTCATAAGAACATTTGGTTTAGATAAGATGGCTCCTATAGTCACTATCCAACCTACAGATCTTTCCTAAAAGGGTTTTAATCCTAAGGTCAAAGCATATGCTCTGATACCAACTGCGGTGACCCAGCATATCACTGCATGATGTAGTACACTATAGTCGTTGACATAACACCAATGAAACACCGTTCACTAGTATTACATCCCTCAGAGTGGTACAACAGAAACACAGTAGGTCCAAGACATGACTATAGGTTACAACTCAACTCTTTACACAAGATCCAGAGAACACTCTAGGTTAAAGAGCGAGAAATACAAAGAAGAATCAGAAATAAAAACTCAAAAACCATCATACTAATAAGACTAGTATCTAAACTATTGGTTTCGCATTGCTGCTATTGCAATACACTACAGAAATAGGTTCTATGGCTAGAGATTATATTCCTAGCTAATCTGTAACTTCGTCTTCACTTGAGTTGATGTATATGTTGACATTCTTGACTTCATTGAAGACTTAAGCTGTTGATGAGGACTTCTTCGAGTAGAAGTTGATATATATGTCGTCTGTATTGGCTTCAGAATCTAGCAAGGGTTAAGAAGATACGTTGAGTACGAGCGTACTTAGCAAGTTCACTAAAAAGGAGTGTTTGATGCACTATAACTACAACCACAGACCATAGGTCGTAGGCAATGCAAGTTTTCATAAACATTTCTTCAAAGGTTGCTTTTATTCTGAAAAGTTATATCCGTCTGATACGTCCAAAGCATATCTACTTTCTCGAACACTTTTGCTATTGTTTCTCATCTAAATTTGTGTGATTTGGATATAACTGACACGGACTGACGATGTTTTCAGCAGAATTACCTTGGTGTCTTGCTTTTGTGCAGAAAATCAACTATTAGGAAAAATCCCGAAAAATATGCCAAAAATTATATTTTACCAGATGACCCATGGATATAGAAGATGAGATGGAGAAGGGGGCCCACACCCCTGCCAGGCGTGGGTGGGCCCTGCCCCAAACCTAGGGGGTGCAGCCACCCCAGGCACCCCCTCGGCCTCCCTCTACGCCTATAAGTTGCCTTTCGACCTAAAAACCGACGAGGGTTTGATAGTTTTTCTAGAAAGAGTTCCGCTCCGCCGCCGCCACCAGAAACCAAGATTTGGATCCAGAAACTCCGTTCTGGCACCCTGCTGGGACAGGGAATTTGGAGAGGATCATCGCCATCGTCATCACCAACGCATCTCCATCAACCATCGATGTTTCCCTCATCCATATGTGAGTAATCCCCCGCTATAGGAATGGGTATGGTAGGGATTGGATGAGTTCTATCATGTAATCGAATAAGATCTGTTAGGGCATAGTGCCTAGTATCTCTATTAGTGCTATTTGACTTTGTTGCAACTTGTTGTGCTTAATGCTTGTCACTAGGGCCCGAGTGCCATGATCTCAGATCTGAACTTATTATTGAATCATTATAATAGTATTGTTTTTTATCTTATCTGCAAGTTGTGTACACATATCATTGTCCGGATCCAAAGGCCCCAAAGTGACAATAATTGGGACAACCGGAGGGGATGGCTGTGGTGTGAGGATCACATGTGTTCATGGAGTGTTAATGCTTTGCTCCGGTGATCTATTAAAAGGAGCACCTTAATTGCCAGTAGTTCTCTAGAGGCCCCGCTGCCACGGGCTGGCTGGACAAAAGATGTTGTGCAAGTTCTCATTGCGAGCACGTATGACTATATTTGGAGCACATGCCTAGGATTGTTTAGTACTTGGATGCTTATTATTATTTATCTGCAATGCCATAGATCTTGAAGTTACATGTTTAGACTCGTCCATGCAACGTCCGTCCATCCATCCCTATGCCTACCGCACTCGAATCCTATTGTTACCGTTACTGTTACTATTGCTCATGTTTTGCTGTTGCTGTTGCCTTGCTATTGCTACTACCAAACTGTTGCTACTGATAAACTTCTGTGAGCAAGAACTATTTCCAGGTGCAGCTGAACTGACAACTCAGTTGTTAAGGCTTGCAAGTATTCTTTGGCTCCCCTTGTGTCGAATCAATAAATTGGGTAATACTACCCGCGAAGACTATTGCAATCCCCTATACTTGTGGGTCATCAAGACTATTTTCTGGCGCCATTGCCAGGAAGCATAGCTTTATTTGTAAGTTCACTTGGATCTATTATTGTTCACTGCTACTTTATTCATCATGGGTAAGTCTCGTGATGGAAAGTTCCCTATTTTACCATCCACTACAAGAAGAGGTACAATCCTAAACACCTTCGTTGCTATTGATTCACCATCTGTTATAAGTAAGCTTGTCACACCACCACCACATACTCATGCTACACACACTTCTACTACTGCTGAATCTGAAACTGCTTTTGATGCTCATGATGTCACTTCTATTGTGCTTGATGCGAGTGGTTCATTAGGTCCTTTTCTAGATGCTACTATGGCTAGTCTAGGAAATACTGAAACTCCTAGTGAAGACACTGTTACACCTGTTAGCTCACCTGAGTCTAGTGAAAGTTATGATATTAATGATGGTTACATTGAGTTCAGTGATGAATTTGTTGAAGAGTGCCGAAACACACATGGTACTAGTGCTATTAAGAGTCTCCTTGCTAGACCCACCATTATGCCTAGACTGTCCTCTGATCATAAGTTTGCCACCTCTCCCATAGATATTAAAGATAAAGATTATGATTTCTCTCTTGATTTATCCCACTTGGACATTGTTGATAAAGAACCTTATTGTGGGACTGAAAATGAGAGTGTTGTGGCTCATATGAATGAGCTTTCTACTATGAGTGCTTTGTCTCTGATGATTTTAAGATGCGCAAGTACTTTGTTACTAAGATCTTCACTTTTTCACTAAAAGGAGAAGCTAGGGCTTGGTTTAATAGATTACCTCCTGGTTCCATTGATATCCCTGATTGCTTGATTGCTTCTTTCTTCCATAAATATTTTCCTCCCAGTGCTAGACATGCTGCTTTGCAGAGACTTTTTGATTTTAAATAGGGAGAAGAAGAGAAATTGTCTGAGTCACGGACAAGGTTCTGTGCCTTGATTCATGCACATCCTAGATGTACATTACCTAAGAATGAGCTTCTTGATATTTATTATAATGGACTAACTGATGATTCTAGGACATACCTAGATAGCTTTGCTGATTGTGTTTTCAGGAAAAGAACTTCCTACAGATGTTGAAGAATTAATGGCTAAGATAAGCAAGAATTATGATGATTGGACTTCAACTGAGCTAAATACACCCGAGCCTATTACTCTTGAACCTGTTGTGCCTGAACCAGTTCCAACACCAAAGAAGAGGGGAGTTATTGCATTAAATGATGAAGTGATGAAGGAAGCTAAGAAATGTCTAAAGGAGAAAGGTATTAGAGATGAAGATGTAAAGGATCTACCTCCTATTGAAGAATTATGTAAGCCAATTACCCACTCATATACTATTGAGTTACACTCTCTCCACTTTAATGAAGGTGATATTCCTTATGGTAAGCCTCCTGATCAATGCTTAGAGGAACTTGACACATTTATTGTTAAACAAGGTAATTTTAATAAACAAGTTTAGAATCATTCATTGGAAAACTCTAGATCTATCAATGAGTTGAAAGATATTGTGGAAAGAACTTCTAATGATATTAAAATTCTTTGTAAACACTTTCAAATGGTTCAAACCAACCTTGATCAACTTGCTAAGGTACAAAAGGATATGCTAGTTAATGCCTCAGGAAATAAACATGCTTATGGAATTAGAACTAGGAGTGGTATAGCTACTCAAGATCCTTTATATCCTAAAGGACACCCTAAAAGAATTGAGCAGGATTCTCAACAAGGAGAAAGTAGTGGTAGTCCTCGTAAGAGAAAGAAAAAGAAACATAAGATAGTTGAGGAACCACTTGAACCTGCTATAGATCCTAATAGTATATCTCTCTCTGATGCTGAAACTGAGAGTGGTAATAATAATGATGCTCCTGATAAGGAGGAAGTTGAGGAAGAACCTGAGAAGCACACTAAGAACACTATGTACACAAAGGAAGATTTTATTGCTAATAAACATGGTAAAGAGAGAACCTTGGGTGCAGAAACGTATGTCTTTTCCAGGTAAGAAACACAAGTCAAAGGAGGAAGAACACTACACCAAGTTTTGTGAGTGGATGAAACCTTTATTTTTGCAAATTCCTTTGACTAATGCTATTAAGTTGCCTCCTTATTCAAATTATATGAAGGATATTGTCTCTAATAAAAGGAAGATTCCTAATGAGGAGATTTCTACTTTGCTTGCTAATTATTCCTTCAATGGTAAGGTTCCAAAGAAACTTGGTGATCCAGGTATACCAACTATTCCTTGCTCTATTAAGAATAACTATGTTAGAACTGCTTTATGTGATTTGGGAGCTGGAGTTAGTGTTATGCCCTTTTCTCTCTACAAGAGACTCCAGCTAGAAAACTTGATACCAACTGATATATCTTTGCAAATGGCTAATAAGTCAACTACTATTCCTGTTGGTATATGTGAGGATGTTCCTGTTCAAGTAGCTCATAATTTCTTGGTTTTAACTGATTTTGTTGTGCTTGAAATGCCTGAAGATGATAATATGTCTATTATTCTTGGGAGACCTTTTCTTAATACTGCAGGTGTTGTCATTAATTGTAATCAAGGAAAATTAACATTCAATATTGATGACAAAGAGCATACTGTTTATTTCCCCAAGAAGGTTGTTAGAAGCTACTGCCTGAATTCCATTGAAAATATTGAGAGCATCAAGGTTGGAGAAATATATTGTCCCATTCCACAGGAAAATTTTGAAACCATTATGATTGGGACCATTGCTATCAAGTATGAGGTAACATAATCACCTTGTAGAATGCAAAGTTTTGTTTTCATATAAGATTGTTTTGGTAACAATACTTGATCAACCTTGTTAACAAAAGGATTTTAATGAACAAAATAATGTTTCCACTATGGTTGTACTTGCTTTCTTTTACTTTTATCCTTCCTAGTCTTTGCCTTTCTTTTGCTAGCTTTGGTTTTGCTAGTTGTTTGCTTGTTAGTTTGGCTTAGAGCTCCTATAGTTTGGCTTTTGGTTTGCTTTTGCTTCTTCTGAAAAAACTATTTCTGCGAGAAAATCAATTTTCATACCCTGAAAATTGGCCAAAAATAAAGTTTCCCAAAAAATCCCAGAAAATTCAAAATAAATTTTTCCTCGAAAAAAGGGGTAGAGGGACACCTGAAGTGACCCAGGGGGCACCCTAGGCCACCACACCCATGGTAGGCGCGGCCTACCAGTGGGCGACGCCTGGGTGGGGGGGTCTAGCCCACCTGGGCCCCTCCAGGTTGCCTCCTCAAAGCCATCTTCTTTCTCTCTCCCGAAAAACACTGGAAAACTTGCTCAAGCTTGAGTTCTTGCTGTTCTTGCTTGCGATTTTCGATCTCCTTGCTCAGCCCATCTTTGTTGCTGATTTTTGGAGGGATTGCTCCTTGGTATGTGCCTCTTCCACTTGTCCAATTAGATTTGTGATTGGTAGATTGTATCTTGAGTATTTTGCTGCTATAGGTGACAGGTTGTGTGAGCTTGCATGCTTGTTCTATGCTTAGAGATTTCATTTTGATGCATGTGTAGCCCTCTGGCAAGTTCCTGTAGTAGTTTCTCATCATTTATCAACTTGGAAATCACTTGGTTTGATGTTTGTCTAAAAATTTGAGAATAGAGTGGTCATGGATAACCACACATTTGGAGAGATATTTGAGGGTGATGCACCTAGAAGGGCAAGGCTTCCAAGATTATCCACTAGTGTCAGGCCCTCATACAATGAGTACCTCACCACTCCGCGATTTGGTGACGAGGGAGATGAGGGGGATGCGCATCCCTCCGCCTTTCCTTGCCAAACCTTCTTGCGGGTTGTTGGGATTCTTGATGATTTTATGATCTTGGTGCGGAGGGCTGGTCTAACAAGTCTTATGCAGGATGAGAGCATGCAATATGCTACGCTCACCAAAACATTTGTGGAGAGTTTCTCCTTTACTAACAGTGTGTTCCCTCCAGATGTTTCTTTCAAAGTTTACGGCAGGTCTTACCATATGACATTGAAGAAATTTTGTGGGCCTCTTGGACTTGATACAACTGGGTCAGCAAAGAAGATTCCAGCTCAACCCGCTGATTTGTTGGAGCTCTATCACGGAATAACCAACGATGATAACCGTAGAGCTCAACGGGGAAAGATAAGAAACATTCAGCTTCCAGCCATCAGGTACTTCACTTACTACCTTGCCACTAGTGTTCTTGGTAGGGATAACACTAGTAATATTTCCAGTTATCATTTGGCTTTCTTAGCTACTGCGCTCAACAATGAGATCAAGTATAATCTTGGTTCTCTCATTGCTCGTCCGCTTAACAGCTAAGGGACCCATTTATGGTGGAGTTATTGCTATGTGTGTTGCTGCTTCCTTGGACATTGATGTTGATCCAAATGATACAATTTTGGCTCCTCAGAGGCTTGATCTTGCTGCCATGAAGGCGCACCATTTTATCACTAATGGCTCTACCCTTGAGAACTTGTTCTATAAAATGCTATTTATTGACGGGGAAGAGAGAGAGATCCCTCTCCCCCAAACCACTTTGTTCAGTATTTCTCAGGGACCTTTGTCATGCTCCAAGGAGGAGATGGATAAGATGTTGCGCTCTCTTGCCTTCCATGGGCACTATCAGGAGGAAGCGCCCTCTTACGACCCCGCGGTACACTACACAGGGGAGTCCTCGAGCTCGTACTAGGACGAGGGAGCCTCCTCGTCATACTACGAAGGTGCACCTACTTGGGCACCATGGGATTGAGCCCCACTTAGGCCAAAATCCTAAGCTTGGGGGGAGGTATACCGACATCACACTCATCTATATATCATGTTCGGTTGGTTCTTTGTATATCCATTGTTTTGCTTTCTTTTTGGTTCTTGTTGCTTCTTTCTCAAAAACACAAAAATACCAAAAATATTTTTGTTGTTTCTATTGGTTTGTTTCTTTGCTTTGGTTTGCCTTAAAAGAAAAATCCAAAAATATTTTGCTTTGCTTGGATTGTTTTTGCTTTGTTGGCTTCTTTAAAAAATCGAAAACACCAAAAATATTTTTTGTTCTTCTTTGGTTTTGTGAGTTCTTTGCAGGGTTTAGCCGTCCTCAGTGCATTTTGGTTTTCATGTTATTATTCAAGTCACACAAGTGAAGGGCAATAATGAAGATTAAGACAACTTGAGGAGTGGTAAGAGGCTGGTAACGAACTCTATTTGTTTCATTTTTGTACATATACTCATCATTGTGAGCATGCTTAGTCTGTTCATGGTAAGGAGTGTATTACTAATGGATGCTTAGTAGTTCTTGCTTGTATATGATTAGCTCTAGCTTGCTAATAGTTTGTAGCATGTCATATGAATGTTTGCTTGCATTGTTATTCATATTTTGGTATTATATTGTGGTATCCTCCTCTGACTGTTCATGTGAATCGACTTGTCACATGCTCACGCATGCATATGACTAATCAATAGTCAATAAGCCTCGATGATTTATATGCCTTAGAGCTCTTGTATCACTTCCATGCCATAATTAGTCTTGTTTTGTTGCAAGCATGATTATGACAGTTATTGCTCTCTCGTTTGTCGCTCCCTCTCTTTTGCTAGCCTTCACTTGCACTGAGCATGAGCTCTACTGTGTTTCCAACTCCCCAAAACCAATATTGCCAGATGTGTCCACCATACCTACCTATTAGCATCGTTTGCTATTTCAGTGCATATTCAATATGCATTGCTTTCTTCCAAATAAAATGTTTGTCTATTTTGAGAAAGTTAGTTAGTAAAGCTCTCACGAACTTGATGACACACTTTATTCCTTGCGCTTAATAATCCTACACCATTGTGACTTGTCCATGAAAGTTATATGCTTGCAAATTATATGCTGGGAATCAGCAGTGTTGGGAATATGCCCTAGAGGCAATCATGTATGATGATATTTCCCATTGTATTCATAAATATATTAAGTTGTCCTTGTATAAACATCTGATGTGTATCATTGAATATGTGATTCGGTTGTGGAACTATACATTCATGTTGTTTGTACTAAATTTCCTTGGTCGTTGAGGTTGTGCTGGACACACAACTTAGACCAATGTGAAAGTTGGCTTGATGACTCAGTTCCACTTGTCATGGGCATGGAGATGCTATTCCAACTTACACAGATTCGGCTAAAGAGTTTAGCGAGTCGGATTGACCCATATTGAGGTACAACGAACAAGTTGTCATTTGGATATCTCAATCAATGTAATCCTTAGACCTGAGGTTATTGCATAGTCCGAGTTGAGGATCACCGGCTTAGGTTCTGTCAAACGTTGATCCGTAACTAGGCAGTTATAAAGGCAGAGTTCGGGTCGACTGAGAATCAAGCTGCGTGATGTGAATAACCAAGATGGGATTTTGCCCCTCCACTTGGAGAGATATTCTCTGGGCCCTCTCGTGAGATATGATTCGGAAAGCATGGCCATGCACGACTCGGTTAAGTGTTAAACGAGGCGATCGACTAAGAGTTAGTCGGGTGAATCACTTATCTCGGATCAAGAAGAGAGTCGGACTATTTAAGGGATGACAAATATTCGCCTATAGTATGACAAGGTATATCGTGAGGCAAAAGGGACTCGGACGTAAGTCGCATTGGAAAGGCAAGTCGTCATGACTCTTTGGTACTTGGGAGTCGGCACGTTCTGCTAGGAGCCGCTACCGACTGATCGATTGAGAGTCGGACTCCAATCGTGTCCAAGTAGCCATGAGACTGCGGGGTCACACACTTAAGAGAGGGAGCAAGTTCGGATTGGATCTGAACCTGTAATCTGGTTGGGTTGGACCTAAACCGGATTAGGACTGAGTTAGTGAGTTGGACTCACGGTGACTAGTGTTATATGGGCTTTAGTGAATAGGTCGCGCGAGCAGAGCCCACGTTCACTCCCTATATATAGTGGAGCACCATAACCCATAAAGGTTAATCGTGTTCGGTTAGGTCATTCCATGTGTTGGAAACCCTAGCTCCACAGCATTCCTGCCGACGTAACGAACCTAGCAGTTCACCGTCGGTGCTCCTCCTTGTACGTGTGGATACCAGCAGAGGTGCTGTGCGATCAGCACCAGGACGATCGGATCGTGAGGACTGCACTGCATCAACTGACGCGCTTCATCAGTAATCCGCAACCGCGCGTCTAGTGGTAAACCTCGTGGGCTTCTACCTCATCTAGATCTTGGGATCACCACGATAGAGGAAATTTTTTGTTTTATCTCCGCGTGGCCCAACAGTGGTATCAGAGCGATAGCTTCTGGTTTTAGGCTCGAGATCTCGCATATGTGATATGCGGTTGGCTATAGATGAGAGCTATGTGATGTTTTGGTGGTCGATCTATGAGATAGATCGGTTTTGTATGAAGTTGATTGGATCAACTGTACTCGGGGAATGGTAGATCTGATTTCCGTGATCATATTGCTGAGGTCGTGGAACGACATACCCCTACCGGTCGGCTTCCTCCATCAGGGTAGACTGTGACACATAAATCCAGAAGCGGTGATCGAAGATCAAAGAGTTTGATCGAATCGGAACGATGGTCGGAATCCATGTTCGGATCGTAGATGAGATCTACGCGAAATTGCTACGCTTTCGCATGACAGGGCGCCTTCGATCCCCGCCCACTATTCGGCTAGCGGGACCGCCGGCTTCGCCCTGTCGTAGCGCCTTAGATGTAGTTGCGAGTTTCACAACGCCGGTAGATATTGTATCTATGCATAACTTGGTTTTGCAGGAAGTTGTGAATGGTATGGTTCATGTGCATGTGATGTATGTGTGTAATCCATACGTGATCTGCGAATCACGGTTTATGTCAGCCGGCTAGAGCCTAGGTGCTGTCATTTTATTGTATAACGACCTGCGTGTCGGATTCTCTATGTAATTTACTTTTGACGAGGTTTAATCTCGTCAATGCCCATTGTTATGGACTTGGGTTTTGGAGAAGATGGGGATGCTGGAGATCGTGGCACGGTTAACAGACAAGCAACCAGGGGACACGAGATTTACCCAGGTTCAGGCCCCCGGAGGGAAAACCCTACTCCTGCTTGTCTGCTCTTTGATTACGGCGGAACCGAAGGTTACAGGGTGCACAGATTCGATCTGGCGTGGATGTGTGTGCGAAAGTATGAGTCGAGGTGAGTTTCCCTAGGACGTGCCCTCCTGGCCTTTATATAAACTTAGGCAGGTCTCGGGCGTAGTCCTAGTCGGTTACAAGTTCTAGGGTTTTACCCCTTTGAATTTCCTATCTCCGCTAGTCTTGTTCTCCAAGGATCCGAAGGCGTCATGGGCCTTGGCCACCCGAAAATCTTCATGGGCCAGCGTATATCTGCTGTTGGCCTTCCTTGGGCTGGACCAGGTATGCTGAAGTTACGTACCCGTAGGGTATAACCATGTCAGTATCCCCCGAGTGATCAGTCGAATCGTAGATTCGGCTGAGGACTCTTCCATCCTTCGGGAGCAGCTATGTGTTAATAGTATATGTGTGTGTAGGGATTGTTGATGCGTGTGCCTGACTCACCCGACGGATCAGGGTCAGTTAACTGTCTTAGGACGAAACAACACGATCTTCTTCAGGTTCGGGTCCCTCAACCCGGACCTAGAACATATGCTGGCGTAATTCGACTCAGCATGAGGACTTCCGTGAGGAATTCGGTGATTTTAATTGGTGTACCCAACGCGTCTGGGATTTTTCATCGTACTGCTGGTATGGATTCATACTAGCAGGCTTGAAAGTGCGTTGCTGTGCCATCGATGATATCTGTAGGTCTTATCTTTGCGTCATGCCGCACGCAGCATCCGAATGTTTATCACCGCGGAGGTGTTTCGGGTGGCCAAGGAGGATGTTACTCACTTAGCATTAATTGGGGCAGAGTTGCCGAAAAGTTTTGCGTGCTGATCCGAAAGATCGCAGTCGAAGATTTCATAGGGTGCGCGACCAGCGCTCCCTATGGGAGTAGCCCCCAAGTGTCTGTTCGAGTCGTAGACTCGAACGGAGACTTTTAGTTCAAGCATTGTTTCAATCATTAAGTCCGCAGGACTCGAAAATTTTCGGATGCTGAAATCCATCCTCCCTATGGGAGTAGCCCCCGAGTCCGCAGTGGAGTCGTAGACTCGGCGTAGGACTCGAAGATCTTGTGTCTGCGCGACCAGCGCTCCAGTTTGGAGTAGCCCCCGAGTGTCTGGCGGAGTCGTAGACTCGGGCAGAGACTCGAGTCTTGTATCGTGTAGTTGTAGTTGACAATCTTGCGGGCGTATCGCTGGCCCGGAAATACATCGGGTGCGCGACCAGCGCTCCAGATAGGAGTAGCCCCCGAGTGTCTGGCGGAGTCGTAGACTCGAGTGGAGACTCATGCGAGGAGAAACCACTGACCCGGAAGTGCATCGAGTCAGCGTCTCATGCATAAGGAGCCAAGAATCGATGATGCAGTCAGAGTTGTCGTGGCGGAGTCGTGCGGCGTTTAGCCGGAAGGATTCGATGTTGCGGATGAAGTCGACACCGTTGCTTCTGTGAGGTGCGCGACCAGCACTGCGCCTTTGTAGCATCAAGCGATGCAACCATACGAGGAGGAACTCGACTCGGGTCTTGAGTTTATGGCGTAGCCAGTTATTTCGTCGACTCCTGTTGGAGGACTAGATAGAATATCTCGGCACAGTCGGCGTCTTTGTAAGCTGCAGAAAAACATGACGAATTGTGAAGTACTTGTATCTTGTAAAGAATATTTGCCTTTTGGCTTGTATATCAAGATTCTGGTGCCGATCGAGTCGACACTTTTGCACTGTATGCTAGGCCTTTTCATTAGCCTGATTACCGTTAGTCTCAGTACCTTGCCGAGGCACTCGGAGTTCAAGGATTCGACGATCGCGTAATCAGCTACTGGCCGCCGCGTTCGAGGTGCTCGAGTGCGTGGAGCCTATGGCACATTAGGTTACTCGAAGAGGGCGCAGCCCCCGAGTGTTTCGAGTGCGAGTTAAAAATAAAAGAATCAACTCTAAGTAGAGGGAAACTTAGCTTTGTTGGTTGTAGTTGTCGTGGACGGAGTCGACACGGTAGTCGGTCGCGCGCGGACGTGGTCGACGCGGCGGACCGCAGTCATAGCAGCGACGGGTTCCTTGGGTTCGATGGCGGCAGCGAGTTCTGCATCCGAAGATTGTCGCAATCGAAAACCGCACCGGTTCACCGCATCCGAAGGATGTATCCGGTCACCGCAGCCAAAAGTCGCATCAGGTCGCCGATGCCGAGGGAGCCCCCGAGTCGTTGGAGCCGAAGATCGCAGTGGGTGACCGGAGTCGAAAACCGTGACAGGTCGATGGTCACGAGTCGTATAGCCTAGTGGGCGCAGCCCCCGAGCGTGGAGTTGATGTGGTCGAGGTGGCGCTTCGCCGGTTTGATGATCGCGCGCAGAGATAGCGCCGCAGATTGGGTTATTGCCGCCGCAGCTTTCGGATCCGGAACCGTAGGTCCTTTTATCCGAAGGTGGATCGCACAGATCGGAGTTGCAGCTGCTGCTGTAGAACTCATCTGTTGATGGTGACGTGCGTAGCACGGGGTGTGGAGCCCACGAAGCGGGCCTGATTGATGGCACGGGCACCCGCTCAGGGAGGCGGAGGGTGCCAGTTTGTCCCACCTGGAAGCAGAAGCTCCCGAACAAGATTTCGAGTCCGTCGCCTACGGGCTCGAAATCCTTCATGGTGGCCGGCGAGTGGGCAGTGAAGTCGCGCCAAGAGGAGGTGATTCTCCGCCGCCGGTTGTAGATCGATCGGGTTGGAACCGCCACGATCAAGACATCAGCAGCCCCAATTCCCACAGACGGCGCCAATTGACGAGGTTTAATCTCGTCAATGCCCATTGTTATGGACTTGGGTTTTGGAGAAGATGGGGATGCTGGAGATCGTGGCACGGTTAACAGACAAGCAACCAGGGGACACGAGATTTACCCAGGTTCAGGCCCCCGGAGGGAAAACCCTACTCCTGCTTGTCTGCTCTTTGATTACGGTGGAACCAAAGGTTACATGGTGCGCAGATTCGATCTGGCGTGGATGCGTGTGTGAAAGTATGAGTTGAGGTGAGTTGCCCTAGGACGTGCCCTCCTGGCCTTTATATAGACTTAGGCAGGTCTCGGGCGTAGTCCTAGTCGGTTACAAGTTCTAGGGTTTTACCCCTTTGAATTTCCTATCTCCGCTAGTCTTGTTCTCCAAGGATCCGAAGGCGTCATGGGCCTTGGCCACCCGAAAATCTTCATGGGCCAGCGTATATCTGCTGTGGGCCTTCCTTGGGCTGGACCAGGTATGCTGAAGTTACGTACCCGTAGGGTATAACCATGTCAACTTTACTAAGCTAGTGTAGCTGTTTGGAGAGCCCGGAAGGCATGCAAGGCGTTGTACATGTCGGCGACATGGAGTAATACGGCAAGTGACAAGAGTTGGCACGAGTCGGATTACAAGCTTTGTGGAGATGGAGATTGCCATGAAGAGAGCCATACCATTTCACATTATAATTGCTTTATTTTGTGTTATTGTTATGTCTCTGTTTTACCTCTATTAGATAGTCGGTAAAATTTAATCCCTCAAAGAAGGTCTAGTCGGTTTTCCCGCCAGTGTTTGCACCATCACAAGTCGGACATTTTTGGTAGTGGGCTCATAAAATTGAGGTACTGCCAATTCTTTCCGACTAGGTGGGTTCGAGTCGGACTCTTACTGCAGAAACACTCGGTAAGCTAGACGGGTCTATCACAACGGTTGTGGGACTCGGGGAAAGGTCGGATGGGAGCCGGGGCATGTGATGCCACCCGTCCAACAGGAGTCGTATGAGATACGATTGACAAGGAGTTGTCTACCTAGATCACTTGGCGGCTAGCGGTGATGCTAAAGATCACTAGCCGACTTGCTTATTTAGGATCCTGAATCACTAAGCAACCATCGGAGGGGTGTTGGTTCTAGTGGGAGCATAAAATATTAAAATGTTTAATATGCTTGCTCTTTTATGAATACATGTGTTAAGTGTTTTGCATATTTTCTGTTGTAGATCATGGCACCTAGAAGCAGTCACTCTCAGATATCCGGTTTTGCATTGAGAACTATTCTTGAGAAAGATAAACTGAACGACACTAATTTTACCAACTGGTATCGAAATCTGAGAATTGTTCTCAAACAAGAAAATAAGGACCATGTCCTAGACAACCCACTTCTAGATGAGCCGAATGAGAATGCGACTGTCGCAACCACCAATTCCTACCGTCGGGCTAAGGATGAGTCCACGGATATTAGTTGTCTCATGCTTGCTCACATGGAACCGGACTTGCAAAAGCAGTTCGAGCATGTTGAGGCCTACGATATGATCGAAAGCCTCAAAAGTATGTTCCAGGCTCAGGCGAAGACTGAGAGGTATCAAGTTTCTCAGGCTTTGCTGAGTTGCAAGCTTAAGGATGGTGATCCACTGAGTCCGCATGTGATCAAAATGGTTGGTTACGTGCAGTCTCTGGAGAGGCTTGGCTACCCCATTAGCGAAGAGTTCGCTACGGATATAATTCTGAACTCTCTTCCTAGTGCATATGGGCAGTTCATTTCGAACTACCACATGCATGGTATGGATAAGAAGCTCACTGAATTACATGGGATGCTCAAGCAAGCAGTGGCGGATCTCAAGAAGGGCGCCAGTCAAGTGTTGATGGTGTAGAATAAGGCTAAGTTCAAGAAGAGTTCTTGGACTAAGAAGAAGGCTAAGTTAGGAGTAAAGCAGGCTCCGGACCCGGTCCCAAGCGCTTCCTCAGGGACTAAGCCATCTCCTTCAGCCGGATCCACTTGCTTCTACTGCAAGGCAGATGGCCACTGGAAGAGGAACTGCAGCAAGTACTTGGCTGATAAAGCCAAGAGTGGAGGTATGACTTCCGACTCAGGTACACTTGTATGCAATGTTATAGACATATATCTTGCTGATGCACCTAATAGTTCTTGGGTATATGATACCGGATCAGTTATTCACATCTGCAACTTGTTGCAGGGACTGGTAAGAACTAGGAGCGTAGCAAGAGGCGAGGTTGATATTCGAGTCGGCAACAAAGCAAGAGTTGCTGCGTTAGAAGTCGGCACGATGCAACTTCATTTACCTTCGGGATTCATTATGGAACTAAATAATACTTATTATGTTCCAGTGCTCAGTCGAAACATTATTTCTGCTTCATGTTTGATGAGGCAAGGCTATGAGTCGAATATCAAGAATAATGGTTGTTCTTTGTATTTGAATGATATGTTTCACGGCTTTGCACCCGTCCAGGACGGGTTATTTATTTTGATTCTTGATGGTGAGTCGGTTTATAACATAAATGTTAAAAGGTTGAAACCAAATGATCTGAATATGACTTACTTTTGGCACTGTCGGCTTGGTCATATAAGTTGGAAACGCATGAAGAAGCTCCATGATGATGGACTCCTAACTTCGTTCGACTTGGAGTCGTTCGAGACATGCGAACCTTGCCTACTCGGCAAAATGACCAAGACACCTTTTTCAAAGAGTTGCGAAAGGGCGTCCGACTTGTTGGGACTAGTACATAGTGATGTATGTGGACCAATGAGCACGATAGCCAGGGGTGGTTATGATTACTTCATTACCTTCACTGATGATTTGAGTAGGTATGGATATATCTACTTGATGAAACATAAGTCGGAAGCCTTTGAAAAGTTCAAAGAATTCCAGAATGAAACGTAATCAACTCGGCAAGAAAATAAAGTTTCTTGATTGGACCGAGGAGGCGAGTACATGAGCCATGAGTTTGATGACCATCTGAAAAGTTGTGGAATAGTTCCTCAACTTACTCCGCCAGGAACGCCACAAAGGAATGGTGTTTCGGAAAGGCGGAACCGAACCTTGTTGGACATGGTACGATCAATGATGAGTCGGATAGATCTGCCTTTATCATTTTGGGGTTATTGTCTAGAAACAGCAGCGTTCACACTAAACAGAGTACCATCAAAATCGGTAGAGAAGACACCGCATGAGATGTGGACAGGCAAAAAGCCGAGTTTGTCTTTTCTTAAGATTTGGGGTTGTGAAGCATTTGTCAAGCGACTTCAGTCGGACAAGCTTACAGCCAAGTCGGATAAATGTATTTTTGTGGGGTATCCGAGGGAAACCTTGGGTTACTACTTATACAACCGAGAAGAGGGCAAAGTGTTTGTCGCCGTAGCGGTGTATTCCTTGAGAAAGAGTTTGTCACTGGGAGTAAGTGGAGCACGGCAGCTCAAGAAATTCAAGAGGAACCGCTAGTGGTGAGTCGGCAAAAACTTGGAGGTTGAGCTCGTGGTAGCTGAGCCGCAACAAAGACTGTATTTCACGAAGATCGGCGAGATTACAAGTGTTCGTGATGTGTTCTTGTTAGATGTTGATGAGCCGACAAATTATTCGGAAGCGATGGTGGGATCTGATTCCGAGTCATGGCTTGGAGCCATGAGATCCGAGTTAAAGTCCATGGATGAAAATCAAGTTTGGAACTTGGTTGATCTGCCAGACGGTGCAAGACCCGTCAGTGCAAATGGGTTTTTAAGAAGAAAACTGATATGGATGGAAATGTTTCCGTCTATAAAGCACGCCTTGTCGCGAAAGGGTTCTGTAAATTTCAAGGAGTTGATTACGATGAGACTTTCTCGCCCGTAGCGATGCTTAAATCAGTTTGGATCATGTTAGCTATAGCGGCCTATTTCGACTATGAGATATGGCAGATGGATGTCAAAACGGCTTTCCTTAATGGAAATTTAACCGAGGATGTGTATATGATACAGCCCGAGGGTTTTGTCAATCCGGCTAATGCTGACAAAGTATGTAAACTTCATAAATCCATTTATGGGTTGAAGCAAGCATCTCGGAGTTGGAATATTCGCTTTGATGAGGTAGTCAAATCGTTTGGCTTCATCAAGAGTGATCATGATTCTTGTTTATACAAGCAGTTTAGTGGGAGCAAAGTAAATTTTCTAATCTTATATGTGGATGACATATTACTGATTGGAAATGATGTCCAGATGTTGCAAGAAACCAAGGAATCATTGGAAAGGAGTTTCTCAATGAAATACTTGGGTGAGGCAACATACATACTCGGAATCCGGATCTATAGAGATAGATCAAGGAGGCTCATTGGATTGAGTCAGAGTACTTATTTGGACAAAGTGTTGAAGAAGTTCAACATGGAATCGTCTAAGAAGGGGTTCTTGCCGATGTCCCATGGTGTAAAACTTAGCAAGACTCAGTGTCCTTCGACAACTGATGAGCGAAGTCGGATGAGTGCGATTCCGTATGCTTGTGCAGTCGGATCCATCATGTATGCCATGATTTGTACTAGGCCGGATGTTTCATATGCTCTAAGTGTTGTGAGCAGATACCAGGCTGATCCTGGAGAGATCCATCGACAAGTGCTAAAAATATCCTAAAGTACTTGAGAAGGACTAAGGATATGTTCTTGGTTTATGGTGGTGAAGATGAACTCAGTGTAAAGGGTTACATGGATGCGAGTTATCTTATCGACTCTGATGATTCTCGTTCACAATCCGGATACGTGTTTATTATAAACGGAGGTGCTGTGAGCTGGAAGAGTTCCAAGCAAGAGACTGTGTATGCGTCTACAACAGAGGCTGAGTATATTGCCGCCTCGGAGGCAGCAAAGGAAGTTGTTTGGATGAGGAAATTCCTCATGGATCTTGGTGTGGTTCAGGGCTCGTCCAATCCGTTGGACGTGTATTGTGACAAAAATGGTGCTATTGCACAAGCCAAGGAACCTAGACAACACCAGAAGAACAAGCACATACTCATGCGGTACCACCTGATTCGCCAGTTCGTGGATCAGGGTGATATCATGTTATGCAAGGTACACACGGATGCAAATATTGCGGATCCATTGACAAAGCCGTTACCACAGCCGAAGAATGAGGCGCACCTGAGAGCCATGGGCATTAGATGCTTAGACATATGATGTCGGAAGATTGACTCTAGTGCAAGTGGGAGACTGTTGGGAATATGCCCTAGAGGCAATCATGTATGATGAGATTTCCCATTGTATTCATAAATATATTAAGTTGTCCTTGTATAAACATCTGATGTGTATCATTGAATATGTGATTCGGTTGTGGAACTATACATTCATGTTGTTTGTACTAAATTTGCTTGGTCGTTGAGGTTGTGCTGGACACACAACTTAGACCAATGTGAAAGTTGGCTTGATGACTCGGTTCCACTTGTCATGGGCATGGAGATGCTATTCCGACTTACACAGATTCGGCTAAAGAGTTTAGCGAGTCAGATTGACCCATATTGAGGTACAACGAACAAGTTGTCATTTGTATATCTCAATCAATGTAATCCTTAGACCTGAGGTTATTGCATAGTCCGAGTTGAGGATCACCGGCTTAGGTTACAAACGCTGATCCGAATTCAGGCGCTTATAAAGGCAGAGTTCGGGTCGACTAAGAATCAAGCTGCGTGATGTGAATAACCAAGATGGGATTTTGCCCCTCCACTTGGAGAGATATTCTATGGGCCCTCTCGTGAGATATGATTCGGAAAGCATGGCCATGCACGACTCGGTTAAGTGTTAAACGAGGCGATCGACTAAGAGTTAGTCGGGTGAATCACTTATCTCGGATCGAGAAGAGAGTCGGACTATTTAAGGGATGACAAATATTCGCCTATAGTCTGACAAGGTATGTCGTGAGGCAAAAGGGACTCGGACGTAAGTCGCATTGGAAAGGCAAGTCGTCATGACTCTTTGGTACTTGGGAGTCGGCACGTTCTGCTAGGATCCGCTACCGACTGATCGATTGAGAGTCAGACTCCAATCATGTCCAAGTAGCCATGAGCCTGCGGGGTCACACACTTAAGAGTGGGAGCAAGTTCGGATTGGATCTGAACCTGTAATCTGGTTGGGTTGGACCTAAACCGGATTAGGACTAAGTTAGTGAGTTGGACTCACGGTGACTAGTGTTATATGGGCTTTAGTGAATGGGTCGCGCGAGCAAAGCCCACGTTCACTCCCTATATATAGTGGAGCACCATAACCCAGAAAGGTTAATCGTGTTCGGTTAGGTCATTCCATGTGTTGGAAACCCTAGCTCCACAGCAGTCCTACCGCCGTAATGAACCTAGCAGTTCGCCGCCAGTGCTCCTCCTTGTACGTGTGGATACCAGCAGAGGTTCTGTGCGATTAGCACCAGGACGATCGGATCATGAGGACTGCACTGCATCAACTGACGCGCTTCATCAGTAATCCGCAACCGCGCGTCTAGTGGTAAACCTCGTGGCCTTCTACCTCAGCTAGATCTTGGGATCACCACGGTAGAGGAAATTTTTTGTTTTATCTCCGCATGGCCCAACAAGCAGAACCATGCTGCCATGGGGAATGCTTTCAACAATTTTGGATATCCTATCTAGTTGATACTTTGATCTTTTGTTTACGGATGTCGACGATGTGAAA
Organism: Avena insularis; assembly: GCA_023614405.1. Taxonomy (NCBI): domain Eukaryota; kingdom Viridiplantae; phylum Streptophyta; class Magnoliopsida; order Poales; family Poaceae; genus Avena; species Avena insularis. The sequence continues at coordinate 361,507,651 of CM042695.1, read as the reverse complement.
TAAAAGGGGAGCTTGTGAGTTCATGGAGTATATGCATTGTGTTAGCGAAATGCCTGGGCCGCTAGCCTAAGCCATGCCTAATTATGGTGGAAACTTGCAGCATCACCATAATGATCATTCTATGAAGCATCCCCAATAAAAATCTATGCACATAGTAAATAAAAAGACCACTGAGATGCTCAGTGTCTGCTTGCCTTGTCATTTTGATCACGGGATAGCTCATGTATCATGTGCAAGGGGTACCCCGTTGGCGGTTCTCTATGATACGTGTGTATTTACAATGACAAGAACTTACAGGTAACCAAAGTTGAGTAGCATGCGGAGCGACCCTCGTACTCAAGGGACTTGGGATTTTCAGTTTATGATCAGTCAAGCATATGATTCAGAGTGGACCTCACTTTCACCTTAACCACATGAAGATGCCTATGATATTGGGATTGAGAGCTCAAAGCTAAGAGTACCTTCCTTTCAGCATTAGGAAGCCTTTCAAACTTTCCAAAAACCATTTTCACAACTTTGTTGAGTCACCACTTATTCTATGAGCACCTTATTGAGAGCATAGTTGTCATTCTTGTGATTGTTCCAAAACTTGGTTAATTATGTCATGACTTTGATGCTTGTATCTCTGATATTTTTACCTCTAGTCTTCACTTGAACTTCAAAGGTGCCTTGGCATTTATATTGTGCTCTACAAACAAAGGCAAGCGAGATACCACTCTATCATACCTTACTCTCAGCATTGCAATGTTGCTTATGTTTATGTTCTATGCTACTTATTATTATTGAGTTGGTTTCTCTTCATAGCTTGCAATGATTATTGAGTAGACTTGGCTGCATACTTCTTATTATGAATGTCTAAGCATCTACTCCTGTGCTCAGAATATATACATCATATGAAGCAAATGTGTTCGTGAAAGTTCTTTTATCGCACTCAGTTTTCAACTGAATTGCTTGAGGACAAGAAATAAGCTAAGTTTGGGGGAGTTGATACGTCCAAAACGTATCTACTTTCTCAAACACTTTGCTATTTTTTTTCCTCTATACTTGTGTGATTTGGATACAACTAACACGGACTGACGATGTTTTCAGCAGAATTACCTTGGTGTCTTGCTTTTGTGCAGAAAATCAACTATTAGGAAAAATCCCGGAAAATATGCCAAAAACTATATTTTACCAGATGACCCACGGATCTAGAAGATGAGACGGAGAAGGGGGCCTAGGGGGGCCACACCCCTGCTAGGCATGGGTGGGCCCTGCCCTAAACCTAGGGGGTGCAGCCACCCCAGGCACCCCCTCGGCCTCCCTCTACGCCTATAAGTTGCCTTTCGACCTAAAAACCGACGGGGGTTCGATAGTTTTTCTAGAAAGAGTTCCGCTCCGCCGCCGCCACCATACACCAAGATTTGGATCCAGAAACTCCGTTCTGGCACCCTGCCGGGACGGGGAATTTGGAGAGGATCATCGCCATCGTCATCACCAACGCATCTCCATCAACCATCGATGTTTCCCTCATCCATGTGTGAGTAATCCCCCACTATAGGAATGGGGATGGTAGGGATTGGATGAGTTCTATCATGTAATCGAATAAGATCTGTTAGGGCATAGTGCCTAGTATCTTTATTAGTGCTATTTGACTTTGTTGCAACTTGTTGTGCTTAATGCTTGTCACTAGGGCCCGAGTGCCATGATCTCAGATCTGAACTTAATATTGAATCATTATAATAGTATTGTTTTTTATCTTATCTGCAAGTTGTGTACACATATCATTGTCCGGATCCAAAGGCCCCAAAGTGACAATAATTGGGACAACCGGAGGGGATGGCTGTGGTGTGAGGATCACATATGTTCATGGAGTGTTAATGCTTTGCTCCGGTGCTCTATTAAAAGGAGCACCTTAATTGTCAGTAGTTCCCTAGAGGCCCCGCTGCCACGGGCTGGCTGGACAAAAGATGTTGTGCAAGTTCTAATTGCAAGCACGTATGACTATATTTGTAGCACATGCCTAGGATTGTTTAGTACTTGGATGCTTATTATTATTTATCTGCAATGCCCTAGATCTTAAAGTTACATGTTTAGACTCGGCCATGCAATGCCCGTCCATCCATCCCTATGCCTACCGCACTCGAATCCTACTGTTACCGTTACTGTTACTATTGCTCCTGTTTTGCTGTTGATGTTGCCTTGCTGTTGCTACTACCAAACTGTTGATACTGATAAACTTCTGTGAGCAAGAACTATTTCTAGGTGCAGCCGAACTTACAACTCGGTTGTTAAGGCTTGCAAGTATTCTTTGGCTCCCCTTGTGTCGAATCAATAAATTGGGTAATACTACTCACGAAGACTGTTGCGATCCCCTATACTTGTAGGTCATCACCGTTAGCCTTCACGGGTTTACCAGAACTTTCACGGAGTTCCTTTACCGCCGCGTTCGTAGCTCCTTCCCTGAACAGAGAGTAACAAGTTACAGTTCTTACACTCTGTAGAGGTGCGTTACTTTACCCATGAGAGACCTTAGGTTTTGTTGCACGGCTGGGAGTATGTCCCCGTTAAAACTTCCTTGGTTTGAGGCCCAACCTAAGATCCAAGCCAATCACTGCCCTCTCCGCAACCCCATATGTCTGCATGATCCTTCAGGGCTGGATCACCTCTGTTAAGCTCCCTTTCGGGCAGGCTAAAACCCCGATGAGTTCCCAAAGACTCTATGAACTGGTGATGCCTCGGCAAGTGCCATATCAAATGGACTATACCACTAAAAACCACTCATAGATAATCTAGACACCAAAAGTGTGGGGCATAAGGGTGCCCACCCATATGTTGGATCCGCACAAGGAATCACAACGTCACGTTAAGGTCGTCTTGCCTCCATACGGAAGGAAAAGGATACAACTGAATTCTTCTTCCCATTACAAATCTCATGGTCAACGCGTAATATACGGCGCAAGAATCACTAGCGACATTGGTTGTTAAGTCCTATATAATATGTTCCTTTACCACCGGAACTTTCATATTAGGTTATTTACCTCATGGTAAATAACCTATAATCATATTATTATGAAAATAGTGTTTTCTGGCCTTTTTAAAATGCAGGTGATGACAACACTAGATTTGCAAAATACTTTACAGAAAATAATCAAAGGACATGAGCAAGTGTGAACTTGCCTTTAGTGATTGCAAGATTATGCACTCACGGTCTTCGAGACAATATAAGATCCAATATCTGAAATCAGCATCATTGGTCCGGTAAGGAGTAATGTTTAAAGAAGCAAGATGCTATTGTGCATAGTAATGTAATGCAATTTGATAAATTCGAATCCTAGGGATAACGTTGTTCTAGGGTTTGGATATTGGAAATGGCTTCTTTAGAATGTGTTGCTCTTTTAGATTAAGTTTCACACTTGTGCTTCTTATTAAGGCTTGTGGGTGTGTGTGATCAACATGTAATTATAATATTATACAATAATAAGATACACGAATGTGGAATGCTACTCAAAGACTACTTTATGTATAAGAATTGTCTTACCTTCAAATTTTACTTTGCAAGTATTGGCATTTATAAGTAACTTAAGTGTTAACAATCCTAAGTATATAAGTAAAGTATAAAGCAATGTGATTGTGACTAGTTGTCATGTGTTGATTGAAGTGGAAAAAAGAATAACATTTGAAGAAAAGATTTCTTTTCTAAGGTCTAAACAATTTTTGTGCTTAATCAAATGTAATCGATGTTGTTTGTGCTTGCTTGAATAGTTTGGACTTGAGATGCTTTACGACTTAATTATAATATACCAAAGTTAACTATAAAACACATAATAAGGTCTTTAACATTATACTTAAAGTTTTGTAGACTAAAGTTAACTTTAAGAACATAGATGGTCTTAGGGTGAAATAATAATGCATGATTATAGTTTTAAATTATAGTTCTTATTTTTTTAAGATTTTTGGTATTTTTTTATATTTTTTTACATTTACCAATATTAAAATATGAATTTTCAAAGTATTAATACTTATAATTTTTATTAAATAATAATTATTTAGATAACTAACATAATAATGTTTGATAATAAAGTTGAATTATAGATTTTTTTTTCTAAACATTTTCATATATTACACATATTTTTCTGAATTATAAAATAAAAGTTATTGATTTTATAAGATTGAATAATTTTATTTAATTTCTGGAATTTATTTGTGTTTGAATATATACTGTTTTATTTATTTTCTAAACAGACATTAAAATTTTATACCGCAGACACACCTAGCCCTAGTCACTGACTATTGGGCCCTAGGCCACGTCACACGCCACATCGGCGAAGACTGGTCAAACCCGCAGACACGACGCAAGCATAACGTCGTTGTGACGTCAGCACGGGATGATCTCCTCAAATCAGTGGTCAATTCATCGATTGAGGAAACGCGGGCTCGCGAGGATGGTTGTGTTCGAAAGAGGGGCTTAAGGCAAACCTATTGGTGGCGGCGCCGTGCCGCTCCGGTTTGGTCACCGGAGTTATTCCTGTGACCCTCAACTGCGATGGTCGGCGGCGGTACATGATAAAATGGTCGATCCACGACGAGAGGAAGAGATTGGAGGGCATGGGTAGATGCGTACACTCACCCTGGTTGCAGCGGCGGTGTCGGTAAGGACAGACACGGTCGAAGGCGATCTCTCCGACCTGATTTCTAATGAACTCCGATGGAACGAGATGATGAAATTCGCCCCAACCCGTGCTCCCCTTGACACTGCGTTCTTCTCAGATGATCTACACGCGACGACGCTTCTCCTTGTCCACTTCACGGCCTCCGGGGTGAACTCTACCGACAATGAGGCGTGGCTCCGGTGAGCTAGGGTTTCAACCCCCTTGCGAAACAGAGAGGATAAGGGAGGAAATGGGGATAGGGATGAGGCAAGGTGTCGTGGTGGCCTTCTTATCCTCCTCTGGGACGGCGGCGAGGATCTCAACACCTGGCTGACGACAGCGACGACATTGGGCGGCGGCGGTCTTTCCAGTGAGCAGCTTGTGACGCATGAGGAAGACGACAATGCCATTTTTGCGGAAAACCCCCTAGAAAAACTTTTGTCTCAACCCGCGATCCCTGGCAACATCCCACTTGTCAGTCACAGAGCAAGACGAGCTGGGCTGGTTGCTGGGCCAAAGTGGGTTGTACGTGGGCGACAGATAATGTAGAGGAGAGATGGGCTGTGGCCAGAAACTATTTTTTTGTTATTTTTTCTTTTCTGTTTTCTATTTCGTTTTTAGAATTGCATCTTGTATTTGTTTTTGAGTTTATCCGAATTTCTTCTTTAAGAAATTGCAAATTTGTGTGGATGTACTTAAGATTCTGGTATGATTTATTATAATTATTATATACTTTATTTATTTACTTTTTTTCTACTCTATAATACCTAATCATATGAGAGGTTCTTATATAAAATAGAATAGTAGAATTTAGGGTTTTAGAGTTTTAAGATTTGTTTATGATCTTATAAAATGATTTCTATTTCCTCTTAATGAATATAATGAGAATAGTTTAAGATAGCTAAGGACACACCAAGAATATATCCATATTTATTCTTATGTAGCAATCATTATATAGGATGTTTTAATTATTAAAGTTCTTAATATAGTAACTTCTATTGTCCCAATTCCACTAATGGGTGAATATTGTTTTAATAATCTTGGTTATGACCTTACTTATACATTGACAGTCATGATTGAAATAGAAGTTAGGGTTTTGAATTATAAGTATTTACCATGAATTCTAGGAGTTTTAATATTTGAATATCCTTTTATAATTATAAATAAAGGTGAATGGTTAAGACATATTGCCTTTATGTTTATGATCTTTAATGATATCACCCTTTAAGATAGAGAGTTATTCTCTAGAATGAATCATGAGAGAGAATGGATAATTACAGTTTTCCAGGCACATATTATTTTAATGTTTGTAGTGACAAAGATATGCTTGAGTGATTTGATACAGGAAAATATTCCTATAAACCACTATGGAAATAAGATGATTGATCCAATAGATGAAACAGATAATAAGTTTGATTTTAGATTTAAGGTTGAATGTTTTACCAAGAATTCCTATCCTCCATAATTCATAATTCGAGTCTTCTCACTAAGGAATTCCTTTCCTAGATATATTACTCCTTCATATCTATCATTATGTGTTAACATGATGAGCTTTGCTTCACAAGAATATTCCTATCAATAATCTCTCCTCCTAAATCCTTTTGTGAATCCAATAAGCTTGACACTAAAGCTCTTCATAATCTTCTCATATCTATACTTGGTTATCAAACTATTCTACTACTAATAATCTCCAATCCAACAAGTAGTTACTTCTAAATTTATTCACACACTTCCTTCATCATCCATCACCAACATTACTCTAATAGATATATATATATCAAATTCTACTTTCCTCAAAAGATTACTATCCTTTAAGAGAAATAACACTACTTCAACAACTCCGTGCTACTCTATCTTCAGCTTAGTCATACTATCTACTTTACTCCAGTATCTTATATTCAAACCTCACATCATATCATGGTGACTTATCATGGCTTAAACTAGGATAACATATCTATACTAGGGTTTAATCATGTTATATCCACCAATGTCACTTATACATGATATAAGCATTCAATCTTGGTGACTAAAGCATGATCATTATAATCTTTTGATACTTTATGGTTTAGGCTTCTAGTTGGCTAACCAAGGCTTCATCAATACAACATTACAGTTGTATTATGATAACCTTCTTAGTATCTCTACCTTACTATGAGATATTACTCATTGCCTATACTTACTTGATCCAATAGGATTACTCCTTGGTAACTATCTTCAGAATTCCTCCTTATAATCCTCTTTGTTACCACATATAATTATATCTTCCGGATTACTCTTCTACCTATTCAGGAGTGAGTTAACTCCATCAACTATCCTATTGCTTTGATTCTCTTCAATCACTCCTATCCTATAGATGATATCTAAGACTAGCATTACTATTTACCTCTTCTTACTTCTTTCTTTATAGGCCTTAGGTGAATGTTATGATAAGGACAAGAGTTGATAGACCAAGAATTGATAAGGTAAGAATTGGTGAATCAATAGTTGATTACTCAACATTGATGAACAACAAATATAAGGATGTGGTTCAATAGAGATGATAAAGATTCTTATGGAAAGAAATATATGTGGTGAATGGTCTTGACTTGGTTTATTTCCTACTCAATCTCACTAAAGATTTAAGGTTAGGTATTACCATGATACTCATGGTATAAGTACATAAGATTAAGATAGATCAAGATTTGGTTGTGACATTCCCATTACTTAAGTTATATTCATAACTCGGTATTCATGAGTTGTGTAATGAATACTAGGATATGATCTCTTAAATATTAACATCAAACATTCAGTAATATGGGGTGGTTTAGTTTTAGTACATTTGATCTACCCTTAGATCAAATCATGATTACCCAAAATAAGGTTTTAGCAAAGGTCATATTGAAACTTATCGTAGTCAACTTGATGATCTACTTAAATTCCATAAAGTTGGGAGAAGATTCAATCACTTTGGCAAGTTCTATTCAAAAGCGCGGAAATTATTCGGATTTTCTATGCATGAATGCAATGCACAAATCTGTGTTCAGCTTATTTCTAAGCTCTAATGTTGGGATGTTACAGTATCGCTGGTGCTGGGTCTATTTCTTCATCAATCTCCATTGTATCAGCCGACATATGTTTTGCCGACATAACCTGAGGAGTCATCGAGTGTGATTCGGCGGCCCCTGGGTTGAGCGGAACAGTCCCCGAGTTACTCGAACCTGCCCCTGTATCAATGTCCATTGGCACAACGTCTGACCCCTGGTTTGCTGGGATGAATATTGACTCGGACTCTGGCGACGGCTTGATCGATGGTTTTCTGAGATGCTCTAACGATACTCCTGGTGGAATTGCTTGTTGAGATGAGCCTAACTTAGATAATACATCCGCTGCATCATTCTCTGCTCTGGATATATGATGAAATTCACACCCGTCAAAATATCCCGAAATTTGTTTCACATGAAAACGATACAGTGCCATATTTGCATCCAATGCATCCCAATGCCCAGACACTTGCTGGATAACCAAGTCCGAGTCACAAAAATACATGATCCTTTTGATGCCAATTTCCTTGGCCACTTTTATGCCATGGACAAGTGCCTCATACTCGGCTACGTTATTGGATGTAGCGAAGTGGATCTGTAACACATACTTGAGCTGATCCTTCTTTGGTGATGTGAGCACTATCCCGGCACCTAGACCCATCTTTGTCTTAGATCTGTCAAAGTGCATCCTCCAGTAATTCGGGTCTGGCAATGGTGGTTCATATTGCATTTCCATCCAATCCACGAAGAAATCTGCTACAGCTTGAGATTTGATTGCATCTCGCCTGTCATATTACGGAGTGTATGGGGCTAGCTCTATGGCCCATTTCGCCACTTAGCCACTAGCATCTTTGTTGCCCAATATATCCGATATGGGTGCCTCGCATATTACCCGGATTGGGTGTTCTTGGAAATAGTGCTTCAGCTTCTTTGCTGCCATATACACCCCATATGTCATTTTTTGGTAATGGGGGTAATTTTGCTTTGATATAAGAGCACTTCGCTCAAGTAATAAACTGGCCTTTGGACTGATTTGCCCTCTTCTTCACACTCCACCACTATCACTGCACTAACAACTCTATTGGTTGCCGCGACATAGAGCAGCATTGGCTCTTTGGATAGTGGTGACGCTAATATTGGTGTTGTTGCCAACATCTTTTTGAGTTCATGGAAAGTACTATCAGCTTGTTGTGTCCATGTGAATCTGTCTGATTTTTTCATCAGTTGATATAATGGTAAGGCTTTTTCACCTAGCCGACTAATAAACCTACTCAACGAGGCCAAGCACCATGTAAACTTCTGGACATTGTTGAGGGTTTTTGGCAATTCCATCCTTTCAATGGCCCTGATCTTTGTCAGGTTAGCCTCAATCCCTCGGCTAGACACGAGAAATCCGAGTAGCTTTCCAGCCGGGACACCAAATGTCCATTTTTCCGGGTTAAGTTTCATCCGAAATCTTCTTAAGTTTGCGAATGTTTGATGCAAGTCCTCAATTAGAGTATGACTTTGTTTGGTTTTATCACCATGTCATCGATGTATACTTGAACATTTTTGTCCAGTTGGTCTTGCAAGCATTTTTGCATGCACCTTTGGTATGTTGCACCTGCATTTATCAATCTGAATGGCATAGTACGATAACAATAAGCCCCATACGGGGTGATAAAAGCTGTCTTTATTTGATCATCCGGATTCAGTGGTATCTGGTGGAAACCAGAATACGCATCCAAAAATGACAAAAACTCACACTCGGCAGTAGAGTCAATGACTTGATCGATCCGTGGCAGGGGGGATGGATCTTTTGGACACGCCTTATTGAGGTTTGTGTAGTCAATACACATGTGCCACACCACTGCCACGTTCGTGTCATCCTTTTCCTTCTCGACCAAAACTGGATTTGAAAACCAATCTGGGTGCAGTACTTCCATGATAAACCCGGCAGCCAAGAGCCTGGCTATCTCGGCGGCTATCACTTTCCTCCTATCTTTGGAGAAGCGGCGGAGGGGTTGCTTGCCAGCTCCCTCGGAACTCCTTGCAGGTCTTGTGTGGACCATGCAAAGATATCTCGATTCTCACAGAGGAAGCTGGTGAGCTCGCTTTCCTATTTGTCAGTCAGCCCAGCACCAATGGTAACTGTGCGCTCTGGGAAGGCCTCATCAACTGTATCTTCTTTGTTTCCTTGGTAGCTTGGAAAGATACACTGCCATGCAGATTAGTGAGTGTCGGCATAGACATTTGTGCCGTCTTGGTCAGTGCTGCCACTTCCATCATTTGATGCTTTTCCTGTGCTATGACCAGTGACTCGGCCAGCGAAGATCCGGCTGATGGACATGCTATAGATCTCTTGTAATCTCCCTCAACTGTGATAACCCCGCACGGACCTGGCAGCTTCATCTTTAAGTAAGCAATATGAGGAGTAGCCATAAACTTCGCCATATCTGGCCTGCCGAGTAAGGCATGGTATGAGCTTACTAGGTCAACCACCTCGAACTCTATGGCTTCAGTGCGACAATTTTCTCTGTTGCCGAATAAGACGTCAACCCAGATCTTGCCAATTGGCTCACAGGACAGTCCCGACACAATACCATGGAAAGTTGTCTTAGTCGGCTCCAACATGTTCATAGTAATGCCTAACTTGAGCATGGTATCCTTGTACATGATATTAATGCTACTGCCATCGTCCATCAGTACCCTTGAGAACTTCACATTGAGATTAGGGCCCATGAACATTGGATCCAAGACAAGAGCATAACCTCCTTGTGTTGGCATGATCTTGGGGTGATTCTTTATGCTCCAAGTCATCTCCTGTTCAGACCAATGCATGTACTTTGGTATCGCCGTCATTGTGGCATTCACTTCCATCATTCGTCTCTGTTGACTCTTCTTGTCGTTCAGCTCTGTGACAAATACTACATAGCTCTGGTGATGCTCTCTGTACTCATTTCTGGTTCCATGGCCGACATGAGCGTCATCACCTCTTGGGTTATGCACCTAATGCACGGTCTCTCTTCTTTCTTGGTTATGATATCTCGGCTACATGTTCTCATATTTATGCTCGGCTCCCACAACTTGAGCATTTCCTCCTGTGAGCGGTGGTGGGGGAGGTGGTGGTAACTGCTGAGTTGGTGAATCCAGTATGTCTCCCTTCTGAAACCAAGTGCATTGTCTTGTTGTGTGGTTTGCCGGCTTACTCGAAATTGGTATGTGGAATTTACATGATTGGTCCAACATCATTTCATAAGTATATTTCTGCCTGTCTTGATATGGTTTTCTTTGTTCATATGACTTTTTGCCATCATTTTTTGGTATCCACTGTTGTTGCCCATTCGTCCTTTGATGTTGGCTACTTCCAGCGTCTGGATGATCCTGACTCACAGTTGCGACTTGTGTCAAACCATATCTGTACTCTGGTCCTTTCCTGGCGCCTTTGCGACCCAGCAGCGTCATAGGTCTAAGTCTCAGTCATCCCGTCCGCCGACATAAATAGAGGCTAAGTTGGATGTCCTAATGCGTACGAGTCAACGATTCTTATTGTTTCTGCCAAGCTTGCCGGCATATCTCTCTGTAACCTTTGCCACGGTACACTTTCGTGCCTGCATCCTTGTGCAAACCACGCAATGGCCTGAGACTTGATTACCCCTTCATAGGATTTGTGCATCGTGCACCACCTTGTGAGGAATTCCTTGTCTGTTTCATTTGGCCTTTGTTTTCACATAGCTAGCTGCTGTGGGTGATTCAGTCTCTTGTACGTGCTTGTGAAGTTGCTCACGAAAGCTTCCTGAAAATAAATCCAGTTGTTGATGCTTTCGGGTGGCAAATTATTCAGCCACACCCTTGCTGGTCCTTCTAGCATCTACGGTACATACCGCACTGCCCATCTCAAATTTCCTTGTGTGATTTTTACTGTTGTTCCATAATCTATGAGCTAGTCTTCTGGCTTTGTGCTTCCATCGTAGGTATTTGTTCCTCTGGCCAGCTGAAAATTTGGCACTGGCGACTCCTTCATGATCCTTGGGCCAAAACATGGTGGACCCTGTGGACCTTGCGATTCGATTAGCTCTACCATCTTTATCCGATCGAGCTTTAGCCTTGCATCATCTGGCATTTTTGCCTCCGAGTCTTGCTCCCATTGCTTGGTACACATGATTCGGCAATTCATACCCATCATTAAACATTGCCGAGTAACCATCATTGTATCTGTTGGCGTTCGGGTCTGCAGGTTGTTGCACTGCTTTTCCCGTGCTTTGTTGTCTCTATTCGGGTTGGGCTGGTGGAGGATTCGGAGCTGGGTTTCCTCCTCCTGTCGAGTGAGTCATGCACCTAGGTTGAGGTGCAAAGTTCTACCCTCTGTTGTCATTTCTCTGTGTTGCTTGCCTTTCTTGGCCAGCATTTTCCTCGTTCTCATTTCCCTTAACGGCATTTCTTCTTGTTCCCTGCGTGCGGGCCGGGTTTCCTTGAACCACTGTCGGGTCATAAGCAACCATCTGCTTGTTCCTCCCTGAATCCACACTCTTTTCTTTTCTCTGTCTCGGTGCCACTCCTGGTGAGGAGGCTGTATGGCATGCTGATCTCACCGGGATTGGGGTTGCCGAGCGAACCAGGTGTGACCTTCCAGCTACACCCGGATTTGCCCTGTAGTACGCTTTATTCAACATTCCTGCTGCTCTCACCAACTCATTGAATCGTTCCTGTTGTTTTCTCTTTGCTTCACCCGTCAGATGGGATAACTCTGCCATTGATGTCTTTGTGGCTCTCAAATTTGCTGCTGCAGTGTTGTATGTCGGTCGCATGGCTATTTCGTTGCTGTTTTCTGGCATTATCTTTGACGTTGCATCCGCCAATTCCTCATTGAGGTTTCTTCCTCTCAATCTCGTTGCATCAAGCCGGGTCTTAGTGCCCTTGACTCGATTTGCCCAGTTGAGCTCTCGAATTGTGATATCCACATCTTGCTATAACTGCGCTAATTCATTTGCCTTCTCCAAGACTTTTATCCTGGCTTCTTCCAACTCGGCGTGCACACACACCGGATCAGCTGCTGGCGCTACTAGCTCTACTAACTTCTCTATTGCTTCTTGCAATTCTATGGCTCTCTTACTCATAGATATGTTCTATGGCTTTTATAGCGGTGCCCTTGCATTTCTTGCCTCCCTTGGCGTTTCTTATGGGTTTCCTCCCTCAGCATCCTCATTCACCACAGGGACTACTGGAGGTGATGGGGGATTCAGATATGTCATCATTACCTCAACGGAGACGAGTTGATGAAGCTTTCCTGCGGCAGGAACAGCAAGTGGATCCGGCGCCAGGATGACGCGCTCTGGGTATGCATGCTCCATGCGCACCGCGACGTAGACCTGGTGCTCGCTGAACTTGATGAAGCGACCGCCCCTTGGGAACGTCTTGGTTCCGAAGCAACCTGCGTTGTCGCTGATGAAGTTGAGTGCCCCGAACCTCTGGATGAGGCCAGAGTAGACGCGCTCGCCCGTCTTGGCGATGATGTTGCCCGTCCGGATGAAAACTCCAGCAAGCGTCTGCTTCAGCCCCACGGTGGGCGCCAACTGTCATGGTGGTGTCACGACAGATGCCATGGGTAGGCTTAAGTTGGGAGTCGAATGGATGCTTGTGGTAACCGGGGAGGGAGTGCACGGTCTAGCCGCACACGAAGAACAAGATGAACTCTCCACACTTGGGATTTTTATTGATCCAGAAGTTTACAAGTGCTCCTAGAGCTGTTTGTGCATAGCCTCAGGGCACTAGCTTCCTACTTGGTCCCAACCTCTCTAAACCCTATCCATGCCCCTCCTTATATAGACGATGGCTAGCTAGGTTGCATCCCTTTGGGTTCTAGGGTTACTGTTTGGATCTTGGTCCTCATTGTGCATGTCGGGTCATGGGCTAGCCCTAATCCCCTTGACCCAGTCCACAAAGCCATACCGCTAACGGTCTACTCGTACGTAGACTCCAGCTCTTTTGGCGTCATACAGTGACTTTGTATGTCAGCCCTTGCTTTGGACGTCACCCGGCTCCTATTGTGTCACCCGGCATCGCCCTTATCTTTTGACCATGCTTTATCATAGTCCCTCCTGAATCTTACTCGGAAAGTTGCCACGCGTCCTTTCTAACTCGGCCTTCCCTCGTGAGACTCGGCTCGTTGCTTCCTGCAAGGTAAACAAACTTGTATTATACGGGCCGACATAATTCTTATGTCGGTCGCACACGACCTTCTTACCCGGCCGTTGTTACCCGGCCTGTGATATCCTTTACTCGGCATAAGCCAAGCTGGACAATGTTTTACCCCCTTATGACCCTACCGGGGGTTATTCCCCCAACCAAGTTGTTGTCCTGGGACAGATTTTTGTGCTGCATTGTAAAAATTCGTGAAGGATCCTAGTATTTCGGATGGAGCTGTAATTTTCTGTGCTTGTGACCCAAGTTGTTATCCAACTTTTGTTAGTTTTGCACTTTTTGATTTGAGCAACAGAAGATTTTCGAAAAAAACAATATTTACTTGCTGGTCTGTTTTGACAGATTTCTGCCATCATTTGCATTTGCCTCTCAAATCAATATTCTTTTAATTCTTTTTGGGCTTTTGAAAGGAGTTGCCATAGTGGCTTTTGTTTTGATGGATTTTAGTTGAAAGTTGAACCCAAAGGTTTATTGTTTTTGCTTATACTAATATTGCTAATGAAGTTTGTGTGAGGCTTTGTATGAAAGGAACTTTCAAGTGTTGGAGAGAAGGAATCTACAGAGTCCGTCTTTGAATAGGTAAAAGTGCTGAAAACGGAAGCTTCACGGAAAACTTATATCTTTATATTTTTGCTGTTTTTATCCCATATGGAAGGTTACAAGACAAAAAAGAGGAGAAAACGGAGCCCGGGTGGGCCACACCCACCAGTGGCGCGGGCCCCACCTGGCCGCGCCACCAGGGGTGTGAGCCCCCTGGAGTCCATCTCCTCCCCGTTTTCTCACAGTACCTTCCTTATGTTGTAAAACTTCGTAATATATAACCCCTCGGATCCCCCCCGAGGTTCGTATATCGTGTTATCATCGTGTTTTCGTTTCGATTTGTTTCTGTCCGGAATTTTCCTCAAGTTTTAGAGGCACCATGGTCTCTGCCAACGACAAGGGCAAGGATCCCGTGGAAGAAGAAAGGATTGCTGCTAGGCACGAATACATGGATTGGAGCGTCGAGGAGGAAGTGAAGAACATGTCAGCATGCATGAAGGGACAAGCTGCCACAGGATCAAGGGCAAGAAAACCTACTTTTGTAGGGGCAATTAACATTGGATGTGCTTTTTCTCATAATATGCAGGGGATGATGACCTCCGTTCCAGACCTTAGTTCCTGCCCTGAGGTAGTGGAGGCCCTTTTGAAGCACTAATGAGTTTTGTGATAAGTACCAAGCTCTAAGGAGGAAGGTGGATATGCTTCAAGAGGAGAATAACAGGCTTCATAACTTGCTGGAGGGTTTCCTCACCCTGAACAAAGGAACACCACCACCACCGAAGGAGTAATTCGTCATCAGGTTTGGGCATCCCCTTGGTTTGTTCCAAGCTTGGGGGAGTGCCGCGGTATCACATCATTATCTTTCATCTTTTTACCTTTTAGTAGATTCATATCTTGAATAGAGAAGTTATCATATAGGATGGTTTGCATTGTGGAAGTATCACTCCTTTAGTTGGTTATCTATGTATCCCTTGGTGTGAGTGCCTTTATGGAATATTAATGAGAAGTTTCATCTTTTACTTTTTGCACTTCTTATTTTAGTTTGCAATCTCTATTATGTGATTGATCTTGCTGATTAGTATTGGTATCACTTTGGGAGCATCAAATAAATTTAAATTGGTTTTGGCAAACCAAGCTCTAGTCAGTAGCAACACTTTTTGAGGTTTTAAAGGAAAAGAGAAAAGCACTTACAGGTATTTATATCATTTTCTTTCTTTCTTGATTGTCTCATAAGCTTAGTATTCTTTATTTAAGATCTTTTGTGTTTTTAAGGAAGGTTGCATGTTTGACTTTTTCACTTGTATGTTTGCTTGTTTCCTTCAACTCTCTTGATTGCTACCTAGCCTTGCTAGCCAAAAACATGTACTAAGAGGGAAGACTTCTCGTGCATCCAATCCTTTAAATCAAAACCTATGCCGTTTGCGTCCACCATATCTACCTATTAGCATTATTGCTATTCCAATCATATTCTCAAGCTTCATCTATCTTTCAAATTAAAAATTCTTTTGTTATGTGAAAAATGGTTAGTAAAGATCTCACAAACTTGATGCCACACCTTATTTTCTTGTCCTTAAAACTTGAACCATTGTGTCATCTATGTTGTATATGTTTGCACCTATAAGTTGGGATTAGCAGAACCTTGATGTCACGGGGAACGCTTTCAACACATGTAAATATCTACCGAGTTGATATCATGATCTTTTGTTTGCGGATGTCATCGGTGTGAAATAAAAGGGTAGCTTGTAAGTCCAAGGAGTTATGTATATGTGTTAGAGAAACGCCTGGGCCGCTAGCCTAAGCCATGCCTAATCATGGTGGAAACTTGCAGCATCACCATAGTGAGAAATCTATGAAGCATTCTTCTTATATTAAAAAAGAGAACAGAAAAAGAGGAAAGAGAGAGAAAAAAGCACCATTTTCCCATGGTAAATAAGAAGATTGTTGAGATGCTCATTGTCTGCTTGCCTTATCATTTTGATATGGGATAGCTCCTGTATCATGGGGCAAGGGGTACCTCGTTGGCGGTTCTCAATGATACACATGTACTTACTATGACAAGAACTTATTGGTAACTAAAGTTGAGTAGCATGAGGAGCGTCCCTCGTACTCAAGGGACATGAGATTTCCAACTTATATTTCATCAATCATATACTCCATCTTTGTTCACTTTAACCTTAATCACCTCAAGATGATTATGATAGGGGCAATGAGATCTCAAAAGCTAGTAAGTACCATAATCTTTTGAAAGCTCTTGATGAACTTGAAATCCCTGTTTCCCTTTGCGAAGGGCCTTTCTTTTAGTTCTTAGTTGAGTCACTAAACCTATTCCTCTCTATCTCCAGCAAGCATTTGAGTTGTTGTGTTTCAATCATTCATATGATGATTTATTCAATCATGTTCCTTATCTTCCTTTTCTGCACAAGACTCTTATCTGAATGAGTATTACTTTGAAAGCCATCATTGTGAAAAGCCTTTTATGTTTCAGCAAAAAGGACTCTTGTTATAAACTTCTTTACAAAAGCTTTTCTTGAAAACTGTTTGTCAACTGTTCTCTAACCAAGAACAAAGTTTGCCATTCCCAATTATGATTTATCTTTATGCATCTTTATTGTGGCTCCATACTCATTGCAAGTTAAGTTATATAATGGTGAGTTGCTTTCTATTATGAGTTGTTTATTGGTAAGTGTGATGCTTCTTGTCTGTATTCTTTTTATCGACACTTCACTCCATAAACCCGTGGACATGTTTACTAAGCTCAGTTTTTGCTTGGGGACAAGCGAGGTCTAAGCTTGGGGGAGTTGATATGTCCAATTTGCATCACTATTCTATATCATAATTTGCTATTATTCATTGATATATTCCTTATTAAGAGGTTATACTTATGTCATTTTATCTATTTTTGCATGTTGGATGATTCTTGGAGGATGAATCACGAGTCGGGATTCGATGGAAAAGCAAAGGTTCTAGATGCAATTTTCGCAAAGATCAGAAAAATACCAGAAAATATATGGAAAATCATATTTTTCCAGAAGACGAAGGAATCTAGAAGGGGAGGCTAAGATGGGCCACAAGGGGCCCACACCCCCCCCCCCAGGCGCGGGCCACCCTGGGCCGCGCCACCAGGGCACCTCCTGTTCCGCCCTTCCGCCTATATCTTCCTCCTGAAACCCTAAAGTTCAGGGAGCAACCATAGAAAGATTCTGCTGCCTCTATGGGGCGGAAACTACAGAGAGAGAAAGAGCTCTCCGACAGACAGATTTCTGCTGAAGAAATTCCTTCTCGGAGAGGGGAGATCGTCACCATCAACACCGTCATCAATCTAGACTTCCTCGTGATCATCATCATCGTCCACACCACCATCTCCACCAGCACCATCATCATCACTCCATCCTGTTGTAACAATTGTGTTGAATCTTGCATAGTTCTTAGGGGAAACTTTCCCGGTGTTAATTACTTTTGTAGTTGATGCTTGTGAGTGGAACCATTGAGTTAATGTTTATGTTCAGATTGTTATTCATCATCATATCATCTCTGATCTTGATCCATATGATGTCTCGTGAGTAGTTTGTTTAGTTCTTGAGGACATGGGAGAAGTCATGTTGTTAGTAGTGGAATTGTGTTGAGGTATTATTCAATGGTTTAGTATTTAAGTTGTGGTGCTATTCTTCTAGTGGTGTCATGTGAACGTTGACTACATGATACTTCACCATTTATGGGCCTAGGGGAATGCATTGTGTATTTGGCTACTAATTGTGGGGTTGCCGGAGTGACAGAAACATGAACCCCTGTTAGGAAACCTTTGCACAAGGGAGTGTAGGATCTCAGAGTTTAAGGCTGTGGTTAGGTGTTTATCTTAATTGCTTTCTTGTAGTTGCAGATGCTTGCAAGGGGTTTAATCACAAGTATGTATTAGTCCAACTAAGATCGGTACATTAGCATAGGTTCACCCACACAACACTTATCAAACCAAAGAAGATTAATCAACTATATAAAACAAAAGCACTTGACAATATTCTCATGTGTCCTCGAGAACGTTTGGTCCTCATAAGTATTATCATCGGCTTGTCCTTTTCTAAGAAAGGATTGGGCCACTTGCTGCAATTATTTGTTGTCTTTATTTACTTGCACTTTGTTTCCTTCCTTTATCAAAAACACCTAAAAATCTGTTTGTTAAGTATTTACAGAGATTTCCTGCTCCAAACCACTAGTCAACACCTTCTGCTCCTTGTTGGGATCGAAACTCCTATTTATCAAAAGTACTACGATACACCCCCTATACTTGTGGGTCATCATGCTTGTGATGAGGGACTTCTTGGTCCTCATCCTCCTCTAGAATCTCCTCCTCGGGTTGGTGTTGCTCAACCTGCAAGTCATAAAGCACACGTCCTTCCTCGATAGATAAAATACCATTAGGCAAAGGAGTGGGGTAGAGACGCCTAGCTCCAGCAATATGCAGATAATAAACACCACCTCTCCTAGTGAGCATTCCACAAGCCTTCAAAGTAGAAAAACCAACACGTCGCTCACCTAGTACCGGTTGTAACTCACCTGGGTCGATGCCTAGAACATTGGCGTGCACGGTGATGAGTCCTCCACAAATGATTGGTACTTGGCTTTGGTGGGATTGGTACTCCAAGTAGCGCACAAGAATTGCGCCCAAGTGAAGTGACAAGTTGTCATAGTTGAAAGCAGCTTTTGCAAGGACTAAGATATCCTTCTCATTGAGTCTTGTAAACTCATTGCGCATTTGCAAGGTGTTAGCAATAACATAGAACAAATAGCGAATAGCAGGATGTTGAATATTCTTCCCCTTACTGACTCTAGAAGTGAAGCTTATACTATTATAACAGTATTCAGGGGAAGGTTCCATGTTGGTAAAAGCTGCGCGCAGAGCATTAGCATCATTGTTGGTTAAACCAAAACAATTGCACCATTCATCGAGTGTTAGGGAATAATTATTGTTCATGAGTCATAAATAAATTCTATCCTCCCCATGCCATGCTTTGATGGTGCTACTCAAAGAGCTAAGAAATTCAATGGTTAATCGGCGATAGGATGGTGCATCATGAAATACAAAGGTTTGCAGGCCAACTCTATTGCAAAGTAAATTAAAGTCATCAGAAATACCGAGTTGGTTCAAAGTGACGGGGCAAGCCCACTTGGTTGCCTTGACTTCTCGGTTTTTGATCTTGCGAAACGATCATGGTGGGACTCGTTCTTGAATCTAATCCCCATGAGTTCCTGAGCTGCATCCCGACAAGAACTAGCAGTAGCAAGAGCACGTGTCTGGCTCCTCGTGTTCATCTTCTAAAGATAAATAAGAAATACAAATATAAAACTTTTTTATCCAACAGTAATAGTCATAGCATAATCCTCATCATAGCACACTAAATAATTTCCTCAATATAATAATCTAGGCAAGATAATCGTAGCAAATTGTTCAAAGTAAGTCTCACCCTAGATTTATAATGACAATAGATCAGATATGAATTCGTGAAAATTAATTGGAGGATCGGAGGAGAAATATACCGTAGATCACTTGTGTGCGAGGAATTCGAACGAAATTGAGTAGGGGTGAAGATCCCTTGAGGTTTTGAGAGAGTTTGGAGGTGGAAGAGAGAAAAAGGATTGATGTTTTGATGTCTTTGGTACCTCCCCGTGCGTTTAAGTGGTCGGGCGCAACTATACGGCGACAACTATATGGCCGGAACACTTTGTTCCTGCCGTATAGTTGGTCTGACGGGAAAATTTTAGGGTTTCTTTTTGGCAGCTGTAACTTTTGTTCCTGTCGTATAGTTGGTCATCAAACATTATGTATCCTGGAATGAAAAATTGTTGATGGGTAACATAACAATATGGCCAGAACTATACGGCGGGAATTTTTATTCCTGCTGTATAGTTGGTCGTCAACCTTTCTATACACATCAAAAAAATTCTATTTCTTTAATAATTACTTTTTAGACTGAAACTTAGCGAAACACCTTGTTTTGATAGAAAAATACATACTAAAATTTCGACCAACTGTGGCATATATAAAACAAGAATTTTTATTACCGTTGAATCTCTTCTTCTCATTGGAGTTTTCTAGCACTCTTTATTCTATATAAAACTTAAACTAAAACTTAAAAACTTAACTCAAACATTTATTTCACATGGGTTGCCTCTCATGCAGCACTCTTTTATGGTCAATAGCTTGACCTTGATATTGCTCACTTAGGACATATGAGTAGAACACCCACTCCAAAGTAATTGGCCTTCAAAGTAATGGCCTCCTTATCATCTTGCTTGTCTTTCTTTTTCTTGGGGAAATGAATAACAAAAGGATCACACGAAGGCAACTGGAGCTTTACGTTCCCTTCATACAAATTGATTAAAGCCTTAATAGTTCTTAAGAAAGGACGGCCTAATATAATAGGGAAAGTAGCATCTTCAGACATATCAACAATAACAAAATCAATAAGAGCAGGACAGCCTTTAATGTATACTAAAGTATTTTCCTTAATGCCTACTGCTTGTTTATAGGTAGAATCTTCTAGATGTAATTTTAGTTCAGTGATTTCAAAAGAGCCAAGATTTAACTTGTTAAAAAGACTCTTTGGAATTGTTTAAACACTTGCACCTAGATCACAGAGTGCAACTATTTCATTAGTCCCAATTTTAATCTTAATAGTAGGCTCAAATATATCATATAGCTTAAAAGTCATTTTTTCAGCAATTTTCTTATATTCTTCTTCAAGCTCACGTACCTTTATTGCTACCTGATTAACGAAGTGTTGATACATGGCTTCCTCATTTCCTTCACTTACCGGAATCTTGACATTGATCATTTTTACAAGATCTTTCAACTATGTAGTTTGGTGAAGGAGCATTGCTATAATCAAGTTCTTTGAGCTCCTCCCTTTGGATTCTTATCATCTTGAGGTCTTCAACTAGATTGGACTCAACTTTACCTACAAATTTAGCTAGAATGAGAGTTTGACTCTCGGTTATCTTACCTAGCTGTGCCTCAACAATCCTTGTTCTTTCTTGGAGGGCCTGCAAATCATTTCTCAAACTAACAGCTTGGTTAGATAATTTACCAAGCATAGCATCATGATTTTCCGTAATTTTGACTAGAATATTGTTTTGCTCATTTTGTGAGTCCATAAAAGCTTTAACAGTTTCTTAGAGACTAGTATTACTTGATGCCATATTATTATAGTTACCTGTTGGACTAGAGTAATGTTTCTGGAAATTAGGATTATAATTTTTCTTCCAAGCACAAAAGTACTTAGATTGAGGAAAGAGAGGGTACTACAATCATCATGTTATACAAACTAATACATGATCCCATCTATGATAAATAACATGCACAAAATCTACATGGCTAGGCCGAAGCCCTTAGCTCAAGGAGAATTACTCACACATAGAGATGAAATCGACAATCATAAACATTGTAATAGAGATCATAGAGTTGATAGCAAATAGTCTTACAATATCGCCAATTGGAGATGATATCTAATATTACAAGTGGTGGAAGATGGCTATGGTGGTGTAAAAGGGTTTAGAGGTTTAGATCTAGATCTATTCCTCCGGCGTGGCGTCAGGGAGAGTCGAGGTTGGAAAGAAGCGATATTGTGGAGTCAGGGGCTTGTTTCTCGTCGCCTGAAGCCTCTTTATATAGGAGTCCCTTCATGATAGTTGTTCTGTTTGACCTAATGAAGTCGGTGCAAACTATACGGCAGCAACTATACGGCGGCGGCCCGTATAGTTGGTCGTTAAGTCTTCTGGATCCACTTCACGGCTCCTGGTTTCTTTGACGTGTTGGAAATATCATATCTTTGGCATTTATGTAGTGATTCCCATCATCATACATTATTATCTGCATAGGGAAAAATAGCAAGAAAGGATTTCATACACTTTAGATCATTAGGCATTAGTGGCAGGTTTTTGAGAGATGTTTCATCAAATATATGAATAATATCTAGTTTAAATACGGATGTGGATGGCTATATTTCACAGCCATCAACTGGATAGGAGGGTGAGAGCCCACCCCTCCCCCATCCAGCACAGCTCCACAGATCAGCTAGGTCTTGTCGAAGTTAGCACCATAATGAGTGATGTCGAAGTCGAGCGAGCCCTGCTAGAAGAGACGGGAACAATGCGGCATGTCCATCGAGGCCAGCTTGGCATGCGCGCTCCGGGAGAGGGGCTATCTGATCAGGAAGAAGGGACCCTGAGCCGCATTGGCATGGCCTTCAGTCGGGTGGGACAATCCCCCTCACGCAGGAGGCAGCTGAGAGTCGGGCGCCTCCTGGGCTGGGTACTTGTGTTGGAGATATGCCCTAGAGGCAATAATAAATATAGTTATTATTATATCTTTGTGTTTATGATAAATGTTTATATTCATGCTATAATAGTATTAACAAGGAAACATTAATACTTGTGTGAATTGTAAACTTAATTTGAAGTCCCTAGTATAGCCTCTATACTTCACTAGCTTGTTGGTTAATAGATGATTGTGGTTTCCCTATCATGAACATTGAGATGTTATTAACAACAAGATCATATCGTTAGGAGAATGATATGGTGGACATACTCCTATAGATAAGCGTAGCATAAAGATCAAGTCATTTCAATAGTTCAATTGCTATATGCTTTCTGATACATAGTAACCTAATTCCTTCGACCATGAGATCATGCATATCACCTTTACTGGATGGATGCTTTGATGTCATCAAACACCACACCGTAACAGGGTGGTTATAAAGGTGGCATTGAGTGTTCGGAAAGTATTGGTTGAAACACATGGATCAAGAGTGGGATTTGTCCATCCATATGACGGATAGATATTCTCTGGCCCTCTCGGTGAAATGTCATCCAATTAGCTTGCAAGCATGTGACTGGCTCACAAGGGATCACATATCACGGAACGAGAAAAGAGTACTTATCAAGAACGAGGTTGAACTAGGTATGCGTAGATACCGACGATCATAACCTCGGATAAGTAACATATCGTGAGACAAAGGGAAATTGGTATCGTATGTAAGTGGTTCATTCGATCACAAAGTAATCGTAGAAATATGTGGGAGCCATATGAATTTCCAGAGTCCTCTATTGGTTATTGTTCGGAGAAGTGTCTCGATCATGTCCGCATAATTCACGAACCGTAGGGAGACACACTTAAGGATTCGACGTTGTTTGAGTAGTTATGGTATTATGAGAAAGAGACCGAATGTTGTTTGGAGTCTCGGATGGGATCCGGAATATCACGAGGTGATCCGGAATGGTCCGGAGAATAAGATTCATATAAGGAAAGTCCCTTTGAGTTGGGGAATGGTTCCGTGTTTTCATCGGGAACATTCTAGAAGGTCCCGAATGTCCCAAGACCGGGGAAGGGTACATGAATGTGTCATTGTAAGTTGGAATGATTGCATCATGTACTAGGTGTTCTTGCTGTCCAAAATAAAGGGTTTATTTAAATCCTAAATTGAAAAGTCAAACGGCTAGTTTGAAAGTCAAACGGCAATTTTGGGAAGTGGAAGAGAGGAGGATTGGTGGAGACCGAATTGGAGGAGGGTTCCTCCCTTGGCCGGGCGCCCACCAAGCCGACTTGGGAGGGACTCTCCTCCTTGGCCGGCCCTCCCACCTATATAAGGAGGGCAGGGCTCCTCCTAGCACACACAAGTTTCCACCTCTAATCTCCGGTTAGAGCCGCTTTTGGTTTAGAGCTTCTAATTGCTTTAGCATGGTTTAGAGCCTTCTAATTGGTTTAGAGCCTTCTAAATTGGTGTGTCTAATTACTAGACCACTAATAGCCTCTCTCATAAGCTCCACCATACCGCACCGCTTAAGGCGAAGCCTCAGGATTTCCCTCTACTTCCTGACCACGCCAGTTGCCGGAATCGCGAGGAGAGTGCTACAACCTCTGCCGCTGGAACAAGGAGAGGAAGGTCTTCGTCGAGTACCAAACGTGTGACCGATCATGGGAGCACCGCCGAACGTATACCTGGAAGGATCGTCACGCGATCTTGAGATCGGAAATAGTACGACTACATCACCCACGAGAATCGCTCGTTAACCGCTGGAATCTTCGAGGGTGAGTTCCTCTATCGACTCGTTGCTACAATCTAGTAGATAGATCTTGGCTTGTTTGTTTGTATGCGATAGAAAATTTTTGTTTTCCATGCTACGAACCCCTACAGTGGTATCAGAGCCGTGTCTATATGTAGATCTGTTGCACGAGTAGAACACAATGGTCATTGTGGGCATTGATGCTTTTATTGTAGATTGCTTTTTGTGTACTTTGCATCTTGCGGTATGCTGGGATGAAGCGGCCCGGGCTAACCTTACATGACATCGTTCATGAGACTTGCTCCACGCTTGACATGCAACTTGTATTGCATAAGTGGCTTTGCGGGTGCCTGTTTCTCCTAGCATAGTAAAGATCCAATTTACAACGGGTGATCAACAATGCTAGTATCAATGTTGTGGTTCTTGTTCGTAAGATAGAACGACACTTATTGAAAGCCCCAAACCACGTAAAATATGCAAAGAAAGTAGAGGCGTCTAACTTTGTTTTGCAGGGGTGTGCAGTGATGTGATATGGCCATGATTGTGATTATATTTGATGTATGCAATGTTCCTTATTGTAAGTTGGCAACCGGTAGGAGCCATATGGTTGTCTTTAATTTCTGTTAAGACCTGCGTGTCTATTCAAAATAGTTGTAATAGTTGAAGCTGGTGGACGACAACCATGAAGAAGCGTCATTGACCTTGATGCTATGCCGGTGATGATGGAGATCATGTTCGTGCTTGAAGATGGAGATCGGAAGCACAAAGAAGAAAGGCCATATCATATCACATATTATGAATTGCATGTGATGTTAATCCTTTATGCATCTTGTATTGCTTAGTAGACGACGGTAGCATTATAAGATGATCCCTCATGCACATAAATTTCAAGTTCTAAAGTGTTCACCCTTAGTATGCACTGCCAAAAGCTTGTCGCTCAAGCACCACGTGATGATCGGGTGTCTTTGATTCATGGGTGAATACAACGTAAGCAAGCCAGATTTGCTTATGCGCGGTAGCTAAGGTTTGATCTTGACGAGCCTAGCATGTACGTACATGGTCTCGTGAACACGGATCACCGAAAGGTAAAGCATGAGTCATATAGTAGATATGATGAACATGTTGATTGTTCCATTGAAGCTACATCAACTCTCGTGATGATCGGTTTTGATGTGGTGGATTTGGTTCTGTGATCACTAAAACAATGTGAGGGATGTTGTTTTGAGTGGAGTTCACCTGATTAATTTAATTATTAATTAGAACTCAATTTATCATAAATTAAATCAAAGTGTATTTGCATAGTTGTTGTAGTCATTGGCATCCGTTTACCACCTTGCGCTTAGTTATAATTGAGATGATAGAACTATAGAATTCTGGTTAGTTACTTTACTTAACTGGTATCGTATTGTTTTGAAGTGTTAATCTAAAGTTTAAAAGTCCTATTGCAAACTTTCAGTAATTTCCGGTTACTCCATAAAGTTTAATAATTAGTATTAAAACAAGAGTGACAATTCCAAGTGTTAGTGTCTGAGTATCATGTTTGTCTCCATGATTCTTGATATTTAAAGGATTGTCTTAATATCAAGGTTATCTAGGATCTGAAAGAGTTGTTTCAGAAACCATGATGTGTGGAAGATATTGTGATATCTGAAATGAAGTTTTGGTTACAACATGATAGAGTATAATATGGCAAAGGTCATGTTCTCATATTTGATGAGAATTTGCAAAAGGTTGGAGACACTAGTTGTCCTAATCTTCCAAAAGGTTTTGGAGAGCAACATTATACTCACGATTCACCGTTATAAGCTAAAGTAGCTTGATCATGGATAAATCCATGATGAAGGTGAATATTTGATGTAGGTAAAATGTTTACTACACCAAGAGTTAACTAAAGAAAGGAATTTGAAAGAACACCAAACATTTGATAATGGTGATCTACTTCAAAGTGCAAGTCCAAAGACATTGGTATTTAACTATACACGCTTTGGACTATGTGTCATATATATGACTCCACTATTGATGTTGATAGATTCTTTCAAACAGAAAAGGAAATACTGAAAGAGAATCTCATAAGTATATGGCAGAAAAGAAAAGACTAGAATTGTTCAGTTAAAGTATATAGATGATATACATGTTATGGCTATATTCTTTGCTTATTAAACAAAGTGGTTCTTAAGCATTTGATACTGAATATGTTGGTATGAATCGTCATACGAAAACAACAGAATTCATGAACTACAATGGCCTAAGTAGATAGCAAAAGAATATGTGATGATGTTCATCGAGAACAAATAAAGGGTTATTATGTTGCTCGTTAAACATCAAAGCTTGCCTTCAAGATTTGTTTTATCAGGTATTATGAGAACAAAAGGGTTGTTCAAATAATTGCCGTAATCCATAAAAGATGGATGATTCACAAATCTCGTTGGATAAATCACATCCATAAAACTAGTGCTAAAATTGTCGAAAGACAAATTGATTGAAAGATCACTTAGGAAGTGACATCGCCGTTTAAATTATATTGGAAAGAAAACATGAAGAAACTCCATGTGGATGGAATTTTGGAGTCTTTTGATTTTGATCAAATGACGTTTGTGAAACTTTCCTAGAGATAATTAAAACTTCGCTCATAGGCCAAAAGGGAATGAATGACTAGCTTATCGAACTTGTGCATATTGTTGTACGAACTCCATTATGTGTAGTCAAGAGCGATGGATTTCAACTTCATATGCTTTCTCAAAATTTGAGTGAATATGTGAATATTTACTTAATAAGGATGAAGTGTGAAATATTTGAAAAGTTCAAAGATTTTCAAGATGAAGTGCAAAATCATTGTAACAAGAATATAAATAGTTTATGATAAGATCATAAAGGAAGATATTTAAATTACAAGTTTAGCATAATACCTAAGATTTAAGGAATCGGTCCGTGGATTTGCATTTCGAAACACCATAAGAGTATGGAGTTTCGAGATATGTAATTGAACCTTGTTTGACATGGTAAGATCGAAGGTATAATTCATAAAACTGCTATTATATTTTAAAGATTAAAAGCTTTAGAGACTACCGTTTTCCACTAAAAGAGCTCCATCATAATCCGCTGAAATGACACCATATAAGGTTATGGTTTGGGATAAAACCCAAGTAGTCCTTTCTTAAACATTGGTATGCTATGCATAAGAAAGATGTTTGCAACCAAAGTCGGATAAACCTGTCTTTGTATTACTGTTAAGTATTCCTCCATAAACACCGGAGACAAAAGTGTTTGTCGCTTAGAACGTCAAGTTTCTTTGAGAAGGAATTTTTCGTGAAAAGTTAAGTGGGAGGACAATAGAACTTTGATAAGGTTAAAGGAACCTTAGCTATATGTGCAGAGTTGCAGAACGAAAAGTGTTCCGAGGCAAGAATAATGCTCATGGCTCACGATGCCTCAAAGGTTGTGGTCACGGAGGTCTAAGTTTCTATTGAACCAAGTAGGTCAAGTAAACAATCAAATACCAAGATTTGAGGGTTGAATCATTATTTGAGAATAATGAACGGACTACATGCAAAGAAGCAATGATGGGCCCTGACTCCGTCAAATGGCTTGAAGCCATAAAATCCGTGATAGTTCCATACACGAGAAATCAAGTTTTGAACTTGAAGGACCCTCGAAAAAGGTGTAAGACCTTGCAGTTGTGTTTGGATCTATAAAGAAGTAGACATGGATGTTTCACATCTATGAAATAGTCGACATGTTGGGAAAGAGTTCACAACAATGTTCAAAGGTTGTATATGACAAGATTTGATCTTTCATAGCGATTTTAGTCTAGACGGATTAATGTAGCAACCACTACATATAATTTGTTATGTGGTAGTAGAATAAACAAAACAAGTTCTTCTAATAGAATGGTTACCTAGGACGTGTGCATGACACGGTCCAAAGGGTTTTGTTAATTCAAAGGATGCTAAAAGCATATGCAAACTTCAATGGTTGAAGTAAGCATAGCGGAGTTGGAATCTTCACTATGATGAAACTGTTAAAAGAGTTTAATTTCATCAGAGACAATGAAGATGCTTGCATTTGCAAGAAATTAAGTGGGAGCGCTAAAACATATTTCTAATACATTATGTGGAGGACATATTGTTGATTGGAAATGATGTATCTTTTATTAACACATATTAAGAATTTCATCCCGATGAAAGACTTAGGCAAAACCCAAATATTTGGCATCAATAGACGCTAATATGGTTGTGCCGTATACATAGACGAGATATTGAATGAGTTCAATATAGAAACTACAAAGAAAGGTTCTTGTCGCACAGAAAGGATTGAATGAGTTCAATGTTGATGATATATTCAAATGTATTGACATTTGGTAAGTGAAACAAAGATTCAAATATAGATTGATACTTGATGTATGAAATCACAAAGAGTGTTTATATCAATCATACTGTGGTATGTACAAATCCAGATATGTCCTATGCTCTAAATGTTATGAGCATATACCAGAATGATTCATAAGATGATCATGGGACGATAGTAAGGATATTCTTATGATCTTTTGGAAGAACTAAGAGTATATTATTTGTAGAAGTGACGAATAGATGGTTAGTTCATTGTAAAAGTACTACATTGATACTAGTTTTGTCACAGAGTACAAATTAAGTTTTATCTCAATCTAAACTAAGGGTGGCACAATATAATGGAAAGTAAGTTCCATAATGGATTTGGATGAGTTCCAAAGTTAAGACATTGTGACAGATACTACAACAAAAGGCTAAGTATATGACTGCTATTATAGCAGCAAAAGAGGGCATTTATGTCAAGTAGTTTGTTATCAAACTAGGTGTAGTTCACAGCGGGATAATACTATGAAGATATATTGTGCGACAATATTATCAACATGTTTTAACCCCAAAGAACTAAAGGTCACACCGAAAGACCAAATTATACAAAGCCATCTCATTAGAGAATGAGTGATGCGTAGAGACGCAAAGATATGCAATTACACACGGACCTGGAAGTGTCAGATCCGGAGATCAGTTGACCACTAGCAATCGTGTACATACAACACCGGAAAGCCATAGGTGTTGAATACACAAAGGTTTGAAACTAGATTAGATGACTCTAGTGCAAGTGGGAGACTGTTGGAGATATGCCCTAGAGGCAATAATAAATATAGTTATTATTATATCTTTGTGTTTATGATAAATGTTTATATTCATGCTATAATAGTATTAACAAGGAAACATTAATACTTGTGTGAATTGTAAACTTAATTTGAAGTCCCTAGTATAGCCTCTATACTTCACTAGCTTGTTGGTTAATAGATGATTGTGGTTTCCCTATCATGAACATTGAGATGTTATTAACAACAAGATCATATCGTTAGGAGAATGATATGGTGGACATACTCCTATAGATAAGCGTAGCATAAAGATCAAGTCATTTCAATAGTTCAATTGCTATATGCTTTCTGATACATAGTAACCTAATTCCTTCGACCATGAGATCATGCATATCACCTTTACTGGATGGATGCTTTGATGTCATCAAACACCACACCGTAACAGGGTGGTTATAAAGGTGGCATTGAGTGTTCGGAAAGTATTGGTTGAAACACATGGATCAAGAGTGGGATTTGTCCATCCATATGACGGATAGATATTCTCTGGGCCCTCTCGGTGAAATGTCATCCAATTAGCTTGCAAGCATGTGACTGGCTCACAAGGGATCACATATCACGAGAAAAGAGTACTTATCAGTAACGAGGTTGAACTAGGTATGCAGAGATACCGACGATCATAACCTCGGATAAGTAACATATCGTGAGACAAAGGGAAATTGGTATCGTATGTAAGTGGTTCATTCGATCGCAAAGTAATCGTAGAAATATGTGGGAGCCATATGAATTTCCAGATTCCTCTATTGGTTATTGTTCGGAGAAGTGTCTCGATCATGTCCGCATAATTCACGAACCGTAGGGAGACACACTTAAGGATTCGACGTTGTTTGAGTAGTTATGGTATTATGAGAAAGAGACCGAATGTTGTTCGGAGTCTCGGATGGGATCCGGGATATCACGAGGAGATCCGGAATGGTCCGGAGAATAAGATTCATATAAGGAAAGCCCCGTTTCGGAGTTGGGGAATGGTTCCGGTGTTTTCATCGGGAACATTCTAGAAGGTCCCGGAATGTCCGCACTGGGGGAAGGGTACATGAATGTGTCATTGTAAGTTGGAATGATTGCATCATTTACTAGGTGTTCTTGCTGTCCAAAATAAAGGGTTTATTTAAATCCTAAATTGAAAAGTCAAACGGCTAGTTTGAAAGTCAAACGGCAATTTTGGGAAGTGGGAAGAGAGGAGGATTGGTGGAGGCCGAATTGGAGGAGGGTTCCTCCCTTGGCCGGCGCCCCACCAAGCCGACTTGGGGAGGGACTCTCCTCCCCTTGGACGGCCCTCCCACCTAATAAGGAGGGGCAGGGCTCCCCTCCTAGCACACACAAGTTTCCACCTCTAATCTCCGGTTTAGAGCCGTTTTGGTTTAGAGCTTCTAATTGCTTTAGCCGGCGGTTTAGAGCCTTCTAATTGGTTTAGAGCCTTCTAAATTGGTGTGTCTAATTACTAGACCACTAATAGCCTCTCTCATAAGCTCCACCATACTCGCACCGGCTTAAGGCGAAGCCTCATGGGATTTCTCTACTGCAGACCACGCCTGCCAGGTCACGGGAATCGCGAGGAGAGTGCTACAACCTCCGCTGCCTGCTGAACAAGGGAGAGGAAGGTCTTCACGAAAATCGAACGTGTGACCGATCAAGGAGCACCGCCGAACGTGGCGCTGGAAGGATCGTCTACGCGATCTTGAGATCGGAAAGAGTACGACTACATCACCCACGAGAATCTGCTCTCGTTAACCGCTTTGGAATCTTCGAGGGTGAGTTCCTCTATCGACTCGTTGCTACAATCTAGTAGATAGATCTTGGCTTGTTTGTTTGTATGCGATAGAAAATTTTTGTTTTCCATGCTACGAACCCCTACAACTTGTCCACCTCAGGGGACTCGTCCCTCGAAGAGTCCTCGTCAGGATCCCCTAGTCCCGTCCCTGGGTCGTTAGCCTGGGGTGGAGAGGGAGAGAGGGAGCCTGGCCTAGGGGATGCCACGAAGTCGTCTAGCTCCATCAGTAGGTCCCTACTAGTGCGGTCAAAGAAGAACATGGAATCGTCACCGTAATACGGAGGGATCCGAGTAAAGGATGCGCAGCCGGATCGCCCCGTGCCCCGGGAGGGAGCGGGCGTCCACCTCCAGGCACTTGACCACCATCTGGGAGATGAGGGCGACAACCCTCTCCCGCCTCACCTTATACGGGACCCCCAGCAGGCAGATCCAAACCTCAGATAGCTCTATCACCCTGTTCCCTCTTGGCCTCGGGGGTGCCCCTCCTAACAGCTCCATGGGATCTCTAGACTGGCCCCACATACCAACACTAGTCTTTTTTGTGTACTTTATTCTCACTCGTGCGCACCCGGTACCCACTTCCCGGTTAAGAAGTTGCAACTTGTTTGTATGAGTATCCGATAAATCCTATTAAGCCATGTGCTTGGATCTCACAATAGCATAGCAGTAGCCTCCTGGTCCGTGGAAGACGGCCTGATCAGAACCTTCAGCTGGTAGATCGACATGGTGAAGGAGACGCCAATGGCGCACATGCACAGGGTCGCCACAGACGGGAACGACACTACAAACTTGGTGGCTAAGACCCTCCGCACAGGCCACTCGTGGCCTGGGAGGACCTCACATAGCTCCTGGTGAATCATCTCCTCCGTCACCTCAACCAGCAACGGCTGGTCCTGCTCCAGAATTGTCACCATAGCCAGGGCCGCTCCAAGTCGGCGGAGAGGCGCGGTCGGGACGCCTTGGCGCGTCATCTGCTCCGTCCAGCCCTTGCCCGGGAGATAAACTCCCCTAGGTCAGGCCGGTGTAGATCGGATGGGCACTGCGGCGTGGCAACCCCCTGCTCTAGGACCAAAAGATTCCACCTTTTCGGTGGTGGAGAGGCTGACACGCGGCAGCGCCGCCTGCGCCATGGTGTCGACATCAGACGGTGACTCCTCTATGTCACCCCACCGTTGGCCTTGTAGGTTATCAAGGGCGGCTACCTCCTCCGGTGACACGGCCGGCAGCGGCATCGCCATCTGCGGAGCCGGTGCGGGCCTTGACGGGGAGCTACGAGGCAGCAACGGGAACCTGCGAGGGGGAGAAGATCGGGAAGAGGGGCACCAACCTGGACCTTTTGGGCGGGGAACGAGACCACGACGCCCTCCCACACCCTCTCACCGCGGCGCAGGTCGCGCGAGGGTACCACGACGCCGCCTTGTTTAAGCAGCACCAGGCGGGGAACGTCCCGCTGGAGGAGGAGGGTTGCCGAGGACTCGCCAGGGCGGCATCCAGCAAATACTGAGGAGCTCATTTCCGCCCACCGTAGTGGCGAGACCGCATCATGGCGAGTCCAGGCCCCCATGGAGCCTTCCCCGACGCGCGCGACAGCAACCGGGAGACGACCGCGTGAGGGAGAGGGGGCGGCTACGCGGGCGGGGCGGCGGCCCGTCGGCCAGCGCGCGGCACCACAGAGCGGAGCGGTGAATTCAAAATCGCCATCTTGGTCGTCGGATGCGGATTCAAGGTGACAACTACACACCATTATCCTACTCCCTCCGATTCAAATTAATGGACTTAGATTTATTTCAATTCAGACGTGTCAGTCATGATTTATCTAGATTGGAATATATTTAGCACTAAAATATAACTAGATAAATCTGTATTTAGATACAATAGATAAATCTGAATCTATTAATTTGGATAATAAAACTCGTGTGAATAAACCATTTTAAACCTGCGTGATTGCGTACTCGTGTTTCTTTTTTTCGAAATTCCACCGATCTATTAATAATCATCAATAGTGGTATAAAGTTTTCTAAAAGTAATAAAAATTATAAATAGGTCATTGGACTACCGACTATTATATACACTAGCACGAGCTGAATGTCCGCCGTCGTCCTCGCCCCTCCATCACCGGAGCCGGGCAAAGCTTATCGTACTAGAGCTTATTGTAGTAGACGGGCGGAAAGTCGTTATGCTAAGGCCCCAAAGGACCAACGCACCAAAGCTGTAATCGTCGTCGAAGATGACAAACATAGATCGAAAGAGATTGATCTCAAACCACACCAACGAATACAAAAACGAATAGATCCCATCCGCCGAACACACGACTCTGCGTGTCCTCTGCCGATGCTAGTTGCACCAGAAGAGCGAGGATATGACGAAGAGAACCTTATTCTGACTCCATGACGTAGCCAACACCTCAACATCCTATGAAATACACTAAAATAGTCTAAACAAAACACGAGATCTTCCACCGAATAGAGGTCGTGGTTCGCCACGACTTCAAAGGCCTAAGAGCATCTCTAGCAGACACCATAGAAGGCGGAACCGAAAAACGTGTTTTTAGGTCGCGTTTCGCGGTTTTTTTAGGTCGCGAATGGCGGGACGGAACAGAAACCCTAACCGGAAAAGGGAATATTCGATTTAGATTCCGCCCGTCGCTTCGTCGTCCTCGTGTACAAATAGGAGGCGCCGACGCGTTCATCCCCATCCATCCCCTCCCTCTCCAATCTCCACCGCGCCGCCATGGAGGTTCCCTCGCTGAACTTCTACGAGGCGGTGATGTTCGCGCATTTCGGCATCGTCGCGCCGTCGGCCGTGACGTTGCCCCACGGATGGCGCATCAGCTATGTGGGGGTGCCGGTGGCTCCGCTCTCGGGCCAAGCCGAGATGGAGAGCAACATCGCGGCGCGCCGCCGCCAGATGCCCGCGTGGAAGAGGGCGCTGCCAAGGTACGCGGCGGCCAGCCCATACTGGCCGACGCTGTTTAAGAAGGAGCGGAAGGCCAAGATTGGCAACCGCCTCGTTTACGGGCGCGTGGTGCACAGGGATCTCCGCAACCGAGAAGGGCAGGAGAGGTTCTGGTCCGTCCCTGGACGGACCAAGTACATCGTCATCGCCACCGCATGCCACGAAGAGGTGCTCTGTATCGCGAACAATACGGAAATCGTGGAGGTTCTGTCCGATGACGAGGAGTTAGCCGGCGGCGCGAAGAAGGAGGAGGACAGCGCGGAGGACAGCGGAAGTGAAATTGTTGACTAGTGGTTGAATTAATATAGGATGTGAAATCTTAGCTTTGTTTAGAAACAATTCGTGGTTGAATCAATGAAATGCAACTATCTTTCCGCCTAGATTTAGATCTCTGTCCCAGATCAATTTCTGTCATGGCGAGGGTTGGGAACGTGACCGTCGAGTGGTGGAGGCCTTGTTGGCGGGCGGAATTTGACTGTCGGAGCCTGGGTCGACGGCGGTGCCCGGCAGCGCCGGCGACGGGCAGACGCGAAAGGAAGGGGAACGCACTGAAACTTCCCTCCCGCCAAGCATCCCGAGGTTCCCAGGTCGGCTACGGATCGGGCTCGAAACCTGGGAATTTAGGGTTCCGCGGGGGTGTTTTCTCGGGGGTCCTAAAATTTTTTTTGGTTCGGACAGTTTTAGGACATATTTTCTGACTACTTTTAGCACGTGAAACCGAATAGTAATGGTTATTTTTTTGATTCCGTCTTTTTACGGTGTTTGCTAAAGACGCTCTAAGGCTTATAAAAACGTCACCGACGGAAGTAAGGAACCTAGGTGGGGTTTGGCGGCCGCCTCTCACGAGCGCCTCTCTCTCGTACTGGTTGAAAAACGGGTGCTGTGGTGCGTACTGTTTTTTTTTTAACAGCCGTAGTGGTGATGACTTCGATTACGCTTCTCTCTCGTACTGGTTGAAAAACGGGTGCTGTGGTGCGTACTGTTTTTTTTTTAACAGCCGTAGTGGTGACGACTTCGATTACGCTTCGATTACGCGCTAGAGCCGCCTCTCCACGCGTCACTAAACCGGCCGGCAGGCGGCGGGGACACCACGAGCACCTCTCACCCGTCTCTAGGGCACACCAACAATATTATCTTCACTCTCATAAAGAAAAACAATATTATCTTCACCACCGATCAAGATTATTTAACACTACTTCCTATGGAACTTTCTTTCTTTGCGGGCACTTTCTATGGAACTTTGTTAAGCACGCTACATGGACACATCTCACATTCTCTGATCTACTGCGTGCGCATGTAAATTTTATGTTGCACCGGCAATGGGCTACTTTTCTTGAGAATATAATCAATTTTGTTTCCTGAGTTTGTCGCACTTCTTCAGGTTTTTTAGGATAATTTACACGGTTTATTACGGGGCGGGATTGAACAATGACTACGCGATATGGGAAATGTGTTGGGGCTTCAAACACAGTTCAGCGCACCATGTTTAAGTATGAATACAATGATATAATTTTATTAACATATAACTAATTTTTTGTTGGCTAAGTTACAAGTCAAAATTTTATCTTAAAATGCGTGATAGCCTAATAAATCTGTATGGAGTAATATGCATGAACAATCAAACGTACAAGCTGCCATGGAGCAAATCGAACACTTCAAAATTTGGTTAACAATTTAGAATAATTTTTCAAACATCTATAACGCTAAATTAGCATTAATTTGTATATCCTTTTTTGGGGGTAACATTACTTCATTTATCATGAGAAATGTTTTCACAATGTGTACCTATATTTTAGTTAAAACACCAAATTTCTATACAAATTGATGGTCATAATGTCACTTTAGAGACTGTAAATATCTAAAAAAACGGCCTTCTATATTTTAAAATGGAGATAGTACTAGACCTATTTGTAATTTTATTATTTTTAGAGCTCTTTATATGGATGTTGATAATTATTAGTAGGTTGGTGAAATTTCGTTAAAAAAAGACATGTGCAATGGGTATGACATCAATCTTCTCTTAGAGTTGTCATGTCGGATTTTTCTTAGTTAGAAAAGAAAATATATAAATAAAATGTTTTTTCTTTATCATATGCCTTCACTTATTAACATAAATTTCTACTATTTTTTACTTTTGTTGATTGTTAGGAATAACTATAAGAGCAGACACATTGTATGTCTTATTTTTATTGTCTTTTCTGCGTGTGACGTGGATGGTTAAAAAAAGACTCGACTACTCTACCATTGTGCTCTAATTACTATTTTCACCAAGGATTTGAGTGCCTCATTTAGCTACACCTTCCTTTTTTTTTGGAGATTAATTGCATTAGTCCATGAATGTTATAGTGGCAGTGGCGGCGCCAGAAAATAGGGTATGGGTATTCATTGTAATTTTTTTGTCTCAATGTAATATATCTTTATTATATATTACCTAAAAAGATAAATTGTTTTGTTTCCAAAGCGTTTCACTCGTTTGTTTTGTCCGTCTCAATGTAAGGAGAAAATTTTGGGACCTGCATAGTGACCACCGCTCCATTCGCTCCCTCTTTCTCCCCCAAAGCCCCGCATTCATGTTCTATATTTAGTCGCGCCTCTGCTCTTATGTTCATGTTATGTATCCGGTGCTAGCAATAGCGCCAATTGTAAATTGCTCTCGGGGTGTATAAAGAAAGTAGTAAAATGTGCAACGGTGTTGATGTTTTATCTGTTTTTTTGCTTTTGATGCTTTCTCCAACAATGTAAAATGCTACTACTTCTTGCACCACTCTTCTTGTTCATCTATATTACTCGTCTATTCTAAAATAAGTGACTCGAACCTTTTTAAATTTTTATTTGTATCTACAGACTAAAACATGTCTATATACGTTGTATCTAGACAAAATTAAATTAATTATTTTAGGTTAGGTAAAAAAAAAATACTTCCTCCGATCCATATTAATTGACTTAGATTGGTCTAGATTTGGATATATCTAGACATATTTTAGTGCTAGATACATTTAAATCTAGACAAATTTAAGTAAACTAATATGGTCAAAGGAAATGATAAATTAAATGTTTGCATCACATCCAATCTACTACAGACTAGGGATCAAATCAATTAGATCTACGCATGCGTGCGTCCGTGTTGGCTGCCTAACTAATACATGTACAAAAGAAATTGCACTAAATCTTGGGTATTCATGTGAATACAGGGGAATACCCCTGGAGCCGCCCATGTATAGTGGCCATATGACATGTGTAGGCCAGCATACGATCAGGGAGTTTTGCCATCTGTAGACAAAGATTACTCACCACCTTTCGTGCGTGCCACAATTCTCTCTCTCTCTCTCTCTCTCTCTTAATTAATTAACCCGGACCACTCTCTCTCTTAATTAACCCGGACCAATAAACAAACTACAACGATCAGGTAGCCAATCAGGTGCCGTCTTCCACCTCTCGCATCTTCTTGCTAAATAAAGCAAGTAGCAAATTGAGGAAAGTCCACTTGCAATTAGTTGCAGCCTCCACCAAGAAAAGCCCCCCTCTCTCCATCTCCTCCTCCCATAAGGAAACCTTTGAGCTTTCTTCTTCCAGCTCCCCTAGATCTCCCACTTACCTTCTTTGGCTACAACACATATTCACTGCGTTTGGCTTCTGGCCGGCCGGAGAAAGATTTCCTCAGTTTCCTCTATCTCCTGGCCCTTAATCGGTCGAGCCATTTTTAGCTTGTGTGTTGGGTAGGAGGAGATGGGGAGGGGAAAGATCGTGATCCGCCGGATCGACAACTCGACGAGCCGGCAGGTGACCTTCTCCAAGCGGCGGAACGGGATCTTCAAAAAGGCCAAGGAGCTCGCCATACTTTGCGACGCTGAGGTCGGCCTCATGGTCTTCTCAAGCACCGGACGCCTCTATGAGTACTCTAGCACCAAGTATGTTTGCAATTCATCGTCTATGTGATTGTTTCTGTTTTCGTTTTCCATGCTCACATTTTTTCCCTAACGCGTAGGAAGCTAGCTAGCTAGCCTATTTCTTGGTCAAAAATTGAAATCTTCTATAGACAAACACATCTTCAATGGAATGGAATTAGTAAGAGAATGATAAAAGATGCACTTACCACATATGGAATTCGCACTTCACAGAGAGGATTAGCCATGTTCCTATTCTTGATTTCGAAGCTGTTGTATGTCTAATTTCAGGTTTGTTGCCCTTGTTGGTGAGCTGAAATGGCAGAAGCGATGTCTCTTCTTTTGTTTAGCATATGTATTCTTTTCCATTATATTGATCTATTCAAATCAATATGCCGTACAGTTACATGTGATGTATATCATGCATTCTATCAAGAAATATTTGGAGTTTCGTGCTCATATATATGCTTAGTCAGTGTTGTCTCCTGTTACCAGTCCCATGTCATAAAATAATCAAATTTGCAGGATTGTTTCAAGTTGCATAGCATGGATCTAACTAAAAAGGAGGTCTTATACTAGCTTTTATGTCTTGAAATACCAACCATTGTTTCTCTGATCACATGTTGATTTCATGACTTATGTTGTGCAGTATGAAGTCAGTGATAGATCGATACGGCAAGACCAAGGAAGAACAGCAGGTTGTTTCAAATCCCAACTCGGAACTTAAGGTATATTATCTACATATGTGTTCTATTCAAATGTTTTCTTGCAAGTAAAATTAATCCTATATTCAGACAGTTGGTCTGACACACAAAGTGGACTGTAGCGGGATCGGATTCAGTTGCATATATATGTTATTCTGTCTCATATTTACTTTTCTTTGGACTTGGAAAAAATACACAAACAATACTGGATATGAACTTTGAGTGTTGATTATTTCAATCGCAAATGAGGAGCAAAACATACACATTTATAGGTCAAATATGGTCGGTGGAGCAATATATGGGTCAAAAATAATCAAAACATACATTTGTCTGTGCAAAGTTATGTGTATGGTTTAATTATTGCAACTTATTTTACCATGCACATGCTCCAACTCTCAATATTAATTAGCACACTGTATTGTCTGTTTTATTTTCATTTGAAACAATTGTTGTAAGACTAATCTTTGCGTCGAAGTGTACTCTATAAGAGCCGTATGATATACCTTGGGTAGAAAAGAAGGAGAAAAGAATTATATTGATCTTATCTCAAGGTGCATTGACTCCATTCGCCATATTTTCCTAGAGACGTACACATGCAAATTCCTGTTTTAATGTTAGAATACTAATTTTACACCAACATTGAAGATGTCGAGTGTATGACTCCCTTCACAATCATGGTATGTTAATTTTGGATGGATGTATGGATAGTACCCACTCCGTTCACTAATGTAATACCCTCTAGATATTTCAAAATATACTAGATTCAGACAAAAATGGATGAACCTAAACAATAAAACATGCCTAGATACATGCATTTCTAAAAAAAATCTAGAAGGTATTACATTAGTGAACGGAGGGAGTACTATATGCCTTTAGTATACAATTAATGTAGTAGCTAACTTTGTCACTTAAAATTTGGAAGGCATCAAAACACTAATTTGTGTCATGGTGTTCCAATGATTGATAATTTTGATTATTTGTCGTGAATGTGTCTCAAGCTATGTACTTTGTGAATATTAAATGTTAAGCTAAGTACCATGGACAATAATTTGATTCAGTTGTAAAAAAATTATGCATGTGATATGTTTGATTTTTGACTAGCTACTATATGTTCTTGCAAGTTTGATACATACTCAATGTGCACATCACCAAGGCATATCATATGTGTGTCCCAACATTCCTATAACTTAAGAAGTGAGTCTAGCTCACTTGGTTAGGGAAAGTGGATGTACAAGCTAGCCATACAGGTTTAAGTCTTTACGGATGCGGAGTTGGGTTCTTATTATTTCAAAAAAATTGATGTAAAAACATTCCTAAATTTATCACGTATTACTACCTAGCTCTTACATGCACTTAGGCACCAGGCTTTCAATCTTGAAGGAAGTCATGCAATTTAAGGACTTCTTCAGTTCGAATTTCATCAGATTTTTTAGCATCATATTCCTTTTAAAATTTTCTAAAGAATGTTAGCATAAAAATATAGATTTCTTATTTTCAACAAGACTTTGTAGAACCAAGTATCTAAACAAAATAGGAGTTGATAACATCTTATATTGGTTGTAATAATATCTTGTATTATGGGATTGAGAGAGTATTCTAGTACTCTATGGCATTCGACCCTTCAAAATTATATATATCTATGTTCACACATATATCTAGAACACATGGTGGATTTTTGTTTATTTTTTTTGCCATTCCTGTCCAAAACAGTAGGCTTGAACAAACTGTATACATGGACCATAAAAT
Organism: Avena insularis; assembly: GCA_023614405.1. Taxonomy (NCBI): domain Eukaryota; kingdom Viridiplantae; phylum Streptophyta; class Magnoliopsida; order Poales; family Poaceae; genus Avena; species Avena insularis. The sequence goes on along the minus strand of CM042695.1, from coordinate 361,467,000 downwards.
ATGGTAAAACTAACAAACATATACATAACATGTCCATTCAGCAATCGCCACACTTTATTAACATATATGTTTGTACTAGAATTTAATAGAAATTTGAAGATCAAATCCTAATATATAACACCGAGTAGGTTGTTAGCATGCATGCTTGATTTGATTGACCTGTGAAATTTGCTACTTTTTCTAGAGAACTAGTAGTTTGGGGGAATTTTATTTGAATATCTGTAGTTTATTTTTTAGGAAAATATACTAAATCATCATGTTGGTAGTTAACAAATGGGTGGGCAGAACACCTAGCTGATAATATGGTTCTTGTAATAGACGAAGAAAAGATTGAGTAATAGGTGAATAAAAGGATGTTTGTATGCAATTAGTAATTGTTAATTCTAATTCCCACTAAGCGTCATTTGAAATAACTCAATACAGACATTTTACCCATTGGTATATGGCTGAGATAGGGAGAGAGCGCACCTCCATAAGATACAACATTGGGCCAAGCCATGAGCATTGGAGTTTGCATGCACCACCAGAGAAGGCACCGAGCGAAGGCCACAGGAGGGCCGGGCTTAGTAGTCCAGAGGCAGAGGCGTTAAGTATGGAATTGGAACCACCAGACAAGGCGCCAAGCGAAGGCCTACAGACAGAGCTGGGCTTAGTGAGCCATTGGCAGCGGTCTGTAACTATGGAGTTGCACCAGAGGCGTTGCACTCTGGATTTGGACAAATTTTCAGTTATATGTCCCTTCATCTAGATACATTCGTTTTAAAAAAACTAAAACATCTTATATTTCAGAACAAAGGGAGTAAAAAAGGATGTTATAGATTTATCCAGATTCACATGTATCTATACACTAGAACACATTTGGATACATGCGAATCTAGACAACTATATGACATCATTTGTAGGAAAGAGGCATTAACACTTGGTATTACGTAAGAAAGGTCAATACCCTCTGTCATGCGGCAAGGTACTCAGTAGCAACTGAAAATCTACAGTTTCAGTTAGGGACTTCACCCCAGTAGCACTACGGCTCTACTATTTATAAGCTAGCAAGCTCACTAGTTAAAATGCTGTGCTTACAACAATTGTTTTTCTTGAGTAGGATAAAACGTAGCATAGCAGAGATCGTAGTTCGTACGTCCTTGAACAAGTAATACACTCGTCATAAGATAATCCTTGTAGACTCCAGATGTTGAGCTTTACAACGCAAATAAGAGGACACTTCAAATAGCTTACTGCCAAAAGTTGCAATATGCTTTTCCACCTCAAAAAAAAGTTGCAATATGATGAACTGGAACGAGTAGATTGTGACATAAAAAATATCCTACAACCCATAAGCTAGTTAATTACAACTCCAGTCTGTCGCATATGACACTTGCGCTACTCAATCAGGAGAAGAGCTATGTAGTACACAGTAGTGTGCCTACAGATGCATAGATGCCTGTTGAAATTCTTATAATGACGCTGAACATCCCTCGCCTCAAGAAATTATTCGGACTGCGGAATTTTTTTCAAAAAAAATCTGTCTTTCGCAAGCAGAGGCGTCAAATGGCGCAATTCGTTTCAGCTCACCTGCATAGCACAGCATGATTTACATAGCCATGCCAATGAGCTGACTTTTAGACAGTTGAAGACAGGTTGGGTCAGGTTTTCTCTGAGAACCTGATCAGCTCAATTATGAGCTACTCCTTTGAAATCTCTGGGAATGTGGGACACAGATCTGCTGTGGTGATGAGATATGAGTAATGGCTTGCCTGATTTCCCAGTGAATTTGACCTGAATCAGAGTTCCTGTTTACTGCTGTCTTGGCCAGAGTCAGGTTTTATATTGAAAGCGAGGACTCCAGAAAGCAAGGACTCCAGAAACTCCCCTCAGTAAAAAATTAAGCAGAATACCTAAACTGCAAAACTTCAGTTTGCTAACAATCCTGCAAAAGAAAAAGAAAAGGCAGAATCAAACCATAACATGATCCAACTGTAGTAACAAGCAAACCTGCTATCAGTAATCAGTTATACTCAACCCTATTATGACTTGTTATGTTCTTAAGCTGATTTGCCATTAAACAGTGCTTGCTGCACTACCCAAATGTGCATACCATCGACCAGCTAACCAACCTAAATACATTTTGCTGACTACATAATTTAAAACCTAGCTAGGTAGCGTCCATATTGCAAAAGCAATTGGTAACAAAAAAAATGACATTTCTTCTCATGATCAAGATACTTTGTAAACATCATGTCAGTGTTGAGAAAATTCTTACTTTCATGGCTTTACATTGCATAATTCTGCTATTGCACTTCATAGTTTTGGCAAAGGGAGGCAGCAAGCTTGAGACAACAACTGCACAACTTGCAAGAAAATCATCGGTATGTTCTGAAACCCCTGCAGAAGTTCCAACAAATTATTTATTAGAAACGTGTTTGCTCAAGAACAAATTATCATCGGTATGTACTAGACTGTTGCAACTAATAGATACAATCACTCAATAAGCATGGATCATCTGTATGTAACAACTATCATTTAATAATAAAGACACTTAGTAAGGAAACCATAAAACCAAATAAAGACTGTTTACAGTAAAGTTGTGTGCAGCTTTGAAGTCAGTTCCGACACTCTACCAAAACATGGTTCTATAGCTTAGTATATGTTTCTTTGCCGATATAGGTCCCATAAGAGACTGCAATTAGAATGACACAATGTAGCCGAACTTCAGTTCAGCGCCTGTATCTAGATGGCAGAAAGTAGTTAGTTTTCACAGAGCACGTGATGTATTTTATAATCATCTTGTTATCCCCACCCTGTAACACATTTAGCTGCAAACACTGTTCGAAAATCTGTTGTATTAGGTAAAGAATGGTTTGTTGAATCACAATGTGAGATCACTGTCGCTGGGATCCAGTTATCTGAAGTTCTATAAACCAGGTCACATTGGTGTATTGTTTATAATCATAAAATAGTTATTCACCAGAAATCTAGGAATTAAATATGAAATCTCAAATCTCCAAACTTTCCATATAGCAGGTCTTATTCTGGCACTCAAATATTTAGTGGAGAAAATACTGATGCTAAACCTCTTATCACAAGAACATCTTGGCTAACCATAAAAGACAAAAAATGCAGTGTAATGGTATTTTACATTGACTTGTTACAGGCAGTTGATGGGAGAAGATCTGTCTGGACTGAATGTTAAGGAACTCCAGTCCATAGAGAATCAGCTGGAAATAAGCCTACGTGGTGTCCGCACAAAGAAGGTCAAACCATAATCATATTTTTCTCACCACACTCGCCCATTCCTACAAGAATATTTAACTCAAGATTGTTACTATTGTTGTTGCTATTTCCAGGACCAGATCTTGTTCGATGAAATTCATGAACTGAATCGGAAGGTTTGCAGCATTTAAATTTTTTACTACTCCTAATGACGTATTTGATTATAATAGACTGACTGTATCACCATTTTGGTTACAGGGAAGTCTAGTGCACCAAGAAAACATGGAATTATACAAGAAGATCAGTCTGATTGGTCAAGAAAATGCTGAGTTAAATAAGAAGGTAGCTGACATAATTAGACACGAATACTACCGAGCACCCGCCTAACAACGTAACTAAGTTGAGTCGGAATTGGTTTTGTTCTCAGATATATGAGGCCGAAGGAGGACCAAGTGAAGTAGATCAGGATTCACCAACACCATACAACTTTGCAGTAGTTGAAAACAGGAATGTTCCTGTGCAACTTGGACTTGGCATACTGCCCCAACAGAATGACACTGAGCAATCAGCTGCTCCAAAACTAGGGTAAGCTTTGTTATCTACTCTTATCAATGTACTTTCTGTTTGTTCATTATTAATAACTTCAGTGGTATAATGAGTAGTCAAACACTGCAGATTACAGTTAAATCCATGAACAAGGGTGACAATCCTGTATGCTGAACAGGATATTGTTTGCTGTAAAGAGTTGATATCAGAGCAAGACAGAGCAAAGTATTTATGCAACGAGTCATTGAGAAGTTAACTTGTAAACCAATTGCAAATAAGTGCCACAATGAAACTGAGGGCACAATTGTTTTTGTACATTATCTTATATGAGACTCTCCATAAATTAAACAAGCATAAGTTTCCTATTGTAAAATGGAACTGTTATGTCTTGTGTACTGTGCCATCTTCAGGCAATCACTAACAACCAAAATATTTGCAGGTCGCAAGCAAATTAGAGATATGGATTGTTATATCTGGCATCTTGTGGCAGGGATCAAAATAGAAGTTTTATAACGCAGAGCACTCTGCCAGTTTGAGACTTGATAACAGTGAACCTACCAACAAATGTAGTAGTCTAATAATATTCAATCACATAAAACTTCATATAGGTATATAACTACTACAAATCTAACCATGTGTACAGGAGACAAATGTGCCGTGACGAGGCAATCAGGTGCCAGATGCTAGATTAACTTTCTACCACAAAACTATTGGTTGCACAGTAGCGGTACAATTTTTAGTGGATGCATACTGGGTCTCACTTAGGGCCCATCTTTCAAGGTCAAAAACATTTGTCAGGCCTCATATTAAGTTACACATAGCCGTCTTCACGAAAAAGATGACAAAAGGATAGATCAAGAGTTCAGGACAAGGTTACTCAGAAACATAACAGCACAAATCATATTTCCTTCTAAGGCTATTTGGGAATCAGCAACCAAGAGAACTATCCCGAAGACAACAAAGACAGTGGTGATTCTTGGAATGCAACTAACATATATACAAAATCCTATCCATCTTCAAATCAAAGGAAATACCTGCCTATAACATATTTGGGGATAAGAAAGCCCAATGAACAAATGTTCGGTCGTGAAAAGTACTATGGGCTTTTGCATAGAATTGAAGGCAAAGCCTAAACCTATGGCAGGCCAAAGTCCTGAGAATAAGCTGTAGCAAGGCCGTGTTTGGTTTCCTACGTAGCAGAGCTTAAACAGCATTGAGCCAAACAGGAAATAATTTTTCATGAATAGCCTAAATCAATGCCATTTCCAAACTTCGGTGCTCTTGCCACAAAACTGTACATGGAATTTGGGTTGACACTGACACAACCCGTGGTTGGGAAAGCATTAACAAAGATAATAACACCTTTACAGCTATACGAATATGGCCAGACATAACCTTCTAAGTTCTACTGACTTTTCATGGACAACTCTAAGACAGATCTAGATGAACTTCACTAACATTCCTGAAACAAATCTAACATGGATCACAATTAGTTATAGCATTTTCAACTCATCAACACTTTCAGATTATAGCAAGTAATATGAAGTGCCTTACAATTTTCTCACAAGATATGCAGTTGCTGCCCCAAGCTGGTCACCACCCCTTGCATCAATCTGTCACGAAATAACTAGTAGAATTTAGTCAACAACAAAATGGAGCTAAAAGTAACTTCTACTACAAAAAAATAAACAGATCAAACTAATCACATGCATATGAAATTCAAGAATTAACTCTACAGCATGTAGTATCGATATCGCCAGAAAGACTCTGGCCACCCAAAAATCCACTAATCATTGTACTGCCAAGTTCACGACATGCTGTGAGTTAACTTTTTTCCTTTCAAGGAATGACAAGTAATGTAGCTCAAATAACACAAGGGAACAGTAAACCATGCAATTGATTATTGGAACATCAAATCTGTGCATACAAAAATATCTCAATGTAAAGGTGTTACATGAAAACCATTAGAATTTCGTATTAACAGAAATTTCTAAAACCTGACACGCTGAAAACTTTACTGAGAAACAATTCATCCAAATGTCGCGAGAAAGACACATTCTCAAACAATATGGATCACCAAATTCTATACAATCACCTGACATTCAGCATGTGTACTGACACCACTTTGTACTTTTCGGATCTTACAAACATGATTCTTCAAATACATTACATTTTGAATTGTGAAATTTAGCATTGTCATAAACAAAATGAAGAACGATACGCCAAGTACCGCAAAAGATAGCTTTACTTTGCATAACCAAAACTGTCTTGTCTAAGAGCTAAGAGATCGGCATTTTTTTTGCCTTGAATTATGCAGGCATGTCCACCAGTACCCAGCAGAAACTGAAGTATATATGTGATGCAATGGCACTGTTTTATAACTGTACCTATGAGTTTAAGGTAACTCGCCCTCACGAAATCGTGACCCTTTGAATAAGTTGTATATTTAAAAAGAGGTTAGAGGGCTAATTCCCTGATACAAACTGTATATGTTCCACCTCAATAATTACACAATGTTCTCTGTGTTCTACCCACATGAATTGCTTAACAGTTCGTAACTATGAACGTAAGTAACAGCAAGCCTTAAAAATATGTTCTTAGAACTATAGATTTGTGAAACAGCCACTACGCCTTCTGTGTTATTATAATATACTAACAAATGTATGCATAGCCAGATTAATAGTCATACCAAATTTGCATTGCATGAACTGACAGTAAACAAGAATGGAGCGCGGTATCTGGGTTTCTAGAACCCATTCGGCAAAATTGGACACTTGTTGAATGAATTCATGCGCCCTCCACTACCCAAGATCATGATGTTCCCATATCCGTACGATTTTCCTAGCAACTGTGTGTCCCAATCCCCAAACAGCGCTGTAATTCTCTGGCATGTCTGTGTACAAAGCACAAGCAGTGTTGATCTAAATGACATATGCCCTAGAGCTCGCACAGAAATGGTCTCCAAGCGCAAAATTCATAGATCTGTGAATTCGGATTCAAGCAGCGAGTAATGGCATGAACCTCCCGCGTCGTTGTACGTCGAGAAAACCCCTACCGTAATTCTACGCCGCCTCCAGTGCAAATGATAGCGTCCCAAGCACAGAATTAAACACTCACAGAAATGCGCGAAAAACAAAGTCGTTCGCCGCTCACCTGAGAGCACGGCGCGCGCCGCGCGGCCACCGCTGGAGGGATGTGGACACCGACGCCAGCCACCGCGACTCGCTAGAGCTTGGGGTTGGGCTTTAAGGAAGCAAATCGGGGCGGCGAAACCAACACGAGATCGATGGGGCGTATGGGCGCCGCGTGGAGCTATGCGAGGCGATGCAACAGATGGCCGATGGAAGCGAATCGGCGAGACAGATGTCGAGCGCGGCCCGCGACAGCGAGGAGTTTGCTGGAGAAGGAGGCGGAGGTGGAATGCAATTCTTCGATTTGCAGAGGGATGTGCCACGGGTTGCCGACAACCTTGCTGCTGCTCTTGAGAAGGAGAGAGAGAGGAGAGGAACGGAAAATATCTAGGGTTCTTGGAGGATTAAAATAGGTTGCTGGGAGTGTGATAGACCTTTGGACACGTCGTCCCCTGCCTGTCACGGGTGCGCGGGCACACCCACACGGCGAATCCACCCGTTAGTCTTCGGTTGCGAACGTCCACAGCTCCGCAATAGCAACAACCAAGATGACAACATAGATGGACTCATCTCCAACCACACCAAGCTAGAAACGAAAAACGACTGAATCACAGCAGATTACAGTAGATTCGTCAGACACACGACTTTACACGTCCTCACGCACCATCAGACGAGGATAGAACGGAAAAGACATTATTCTAACTTCAAAATATAGCCACCGACTCACAATTCTGAAATAGACACCGAGAAATGACCCAAAAAAGAATGAAAACCTTCCGCCGGTGCCAAGAGACCGTGGTCTATCACGCATCCAAGTCCCCAAGGCGAACAGAGACGAAGCCAACCGATGGCTTCGCCGACAAAGGGCGAACCCTAGATGATTTTAGAGCCGCCGTGAGTGCGTCTACACAATCGTGTATTGTGAGTTGGTAATTTCTATAAAATTGATTATATTTAGAACTGATCTAATAGTTGTTGTCAAAATCGAGCAATACTTCATATTTACAAAAATATAGTACTCCCTCTGATATAATAAGTGTGTTGTTGATTTAGTACAACTCGGAGAGTATATGCATTAAAAAAATCTAAGACAAAACATGTACACTTTGACCAAGTTTATAATCTACAATACCAAATCAATATCACTGGATTCATCATGAAGTATATTTTCATATGGTATACATTTGGTATTGTAGACATAAATAACGTTCTCAATAACAGTCAAGGTTAGTAAAGTTTGATTTCGCGAAAACCATTGTGCATTATGGCAAGAAGAGAGTACTATTATCAATGTCTATATGCATGAAATTTCACTTAAGCCAAGGAAGTACACATATCAGAAAAAATATCCGAGGAAAAAGGGAGCCGTGAAAGGAAGGCACGAACCGTTGGATCCATCCGGTGTGCATTAGATCCACCCGGTGTCACATTGGGAGGGTATGTAAGTATCTTTAAAATTATAGACATGTTTTCATGTCTCCATGAAATTTAGATACAACAGTAAATTATAGACACAATAATACAAATGGAGTCTATCTACTGGGAAGATTAGATATTTGAAACAATAGTGCATGACTTCATTTGGTGTATGCCTTCTTAATCCGTTATCTACCTTCCACATTTTTCCAAGCGGTTGAACTCAGTTGACAAATAGTTATTTTGTATGGTGACTGGAACCACATATTCTCATTCATAGTGTGTAATATAATACGTATGTTAAGATTAAATGATTCTGGTCAATACTTGGTAAGTTTTATTTTTCAGTCACGTGAGAAATATCGAATGCAATTTTCTATAAAAGCTGCATAAACCTACATCGGATAAACAAACCTTCACACCGAGAGATTCATCTTGACCGTGAGGAAGAGCGAGGTGAATAGAAAATGTAACTTTGATGGTGCCACGAAAGCTTACCCCCGTGGTTACCCGGTTCTACCAGGCTAGACCTTAACAATTGTAGTGGCTTACCGAAATATAGTCACCTAGAGAATGTGTGTAGGGGTTCGTAGCATGGAAAACAAAAAAAATTCTACCGCATGCAAACAAACAAGCCAAGATCTATCTACTAGATTGTAGCAACGAGTCGATAGAGGAACTCACCCTCGAAGATTCCAAAACGGTTAACGAGAGAAGATTCTCGTGGGTGATGTAGTCGTACTCTTGCCGATTTCAAGATCGCGTAGACAATCCTTCCGGTGCGTTAAGCGCTTCGCAATGGTCACACGTTCGGTACTCGATGAAGACCTTCCTCTCCCTTGTTCCAGCAGGCAGCGGAGGTTGTAGCACTCTCCTCGTGATTCCGGCAGCACGACGGCGTGGTACCCGAAGTAGAGAGGAGATCTCGCAGGGCTTTGCCTTAAGCCGGAGCGAGTATGGTGGACTATGAGAGAGGCCTTGGAGATCTAGGGTTTAGAAGGCACCAAGGGGAGAGTATAACCGGCGGCTAGGGTTTGGGATCACCCCAACTCGGTGAGTTGGTGGTGCCCTAGGCGGCGGCAGCAGGAGGTGGTGGCGCCGGCGGCTTAGGGTTAGGGTTTGGGGTGTGTGGGAGAGGGGCAGCCCTGCCCCTCCTTTTATAGGTGGGAGGGCACGGCTTGGGAGGAGGGAGTCCTCCCCCAAGTCGGCCTCCTTGGCCGGCGGGTGGAGGGAGAGGAACTCCTCCCCAAGTAGGTTTCCTACTCTCCCTCCACCAAGCAAACTTGTCGTTTGACTTTTTCAAATTGGCGTTTGACTTTCAAACTAGGATTTGATTTCTCCCTTTATTTTGCCCAGCCATGTTACCTAGTACATGATGCAACCATTCCATATTGTCATGACACATTTATGTACCCTTCCCCTCCGGAGTGCCGGACCCTTCTAGAACATTCTCGGTGAAAACACTGGAATCATTCCCCAGCTCCAAAACAGGACTTTCCTTATATGAATCTTATTCTCCGGACCAATCCAGAACTCCTCGTGATATCCCGGATCCCATCTGAGACTCCGAATAACATTCGGTCTCTTACTCATCATTCCATAACTACTCAACAACATTGAATCCTTAAGTGTGTCTCCCTACGGTTCGTGAATTATGCGGACATGATCGAGACACTTCTCCGATGAATAACCAATAGAGGAATCTAGAAATTCATATGGCTCTCACATATTTATATGATTACTTCGCGATCGAATGAACCACTTACATACAATACCAATTTCCCTTTGTCTCACGATAGTTTACTTATCCGAGGTTTCGATCGTCGGTATCTCTTCATACCTAGTTCAACCTCGTTACCGATAAGTACTATTTTCTCGTTCCTGTGGTATGTAATCCCTTGTGAGCCAGTCACATGCTTGCAAGCTAATTGGATGACATTCCACCGAGAGGGCCCATAGTATATCTATCCGTCATATGGATGGACAAATCCCACTCTTGATCCATGTGTCTCAACCCATACTTTCCGAACACTTAATGCCACCTTTATAGCCACCCAGTTACGGTGTGGTGTTTGATGTCATCAAAGCATCCTTTTGGTGATGGTGATAAGCATGATCTCATGGTCGAAGGAATTAGGTTACTATGTATCAGAGAGCTTATATCAATTGAACTATTATAATGACTTGATCTTTGTGCTACGCTTATCTATAGGAGTATGTCCATCATACCATTCTCCTAATGATATGATCTTGTTGTTAATAACATCTCAATGTTCATGATAGGGAAACCACAATCATCTATTAACCAACAAGCTAGTATTATGAAGAGGCTTTACTAGGGACTCTAATTTAGTTTACAAATCACACAAGTATTAATGTTTCCTGGTTAATACTGTTATAGCATGAATGTAAACATTCATCATAAAAACAAAGATATAATAATAACTACATTTATTATTACCTCTAGGGCATATCTCCAACAGTCTCCCACTTGCACTAGATTCAACTAATCTAGATTACATGGTAATATACCGAACACCCATGGCAGTTTGGTGTTGGTCATGTTTTGCCCTCGGGAGAGGTTTAGTCAACGGATCCACCACATTCAGATATGTGTGTACTTTGCAAATCTTTATGTCACCATCTTGGACATGTTATCGAATAGTGTGAAAACATAGCTTGATGTGCTTCAACTTTTTGTGTGACCTTTGTTCTTGCGCATTGGCTATGGCGCCCATGTTATCACAGTAGATAGACATTGGGTCCAGCGCACTTGGAACCACACCGAGCTTTGTAATGAACTCCTTCATCCACATCGCTTCTTGTGAAGCCTCCGAAGCAGCTATGTATTCCGATTCAGTTGAAGATCTCACCACAACGCTTTGCTTTGCACTCCTCCAGCTAACTGTTGCACCATTCAAAGTAAATACGTATCCAGATTGAGATTTAGAATCGTCTGGATCGGTGTTCCAACTAGCATCGGTGTAACCATTAACAACGAGTTGTTCATCACCTCCATAAGAAAAAACCATATCCTTAGTTCTTCTCAAGTACTTAAGGATGTTTTTGACCGCTTTCCAATGATCCACTCCTGGATCACTTTGATATCTGCTAGTTAAACTAACAGCATATGCAATGTCGGGACTAGTACATAGCATGGCATATATTAGAGATCCTATGGCTGAGGCATAGGGAGTCTTACTCATCCTTTCTCTATCTTCTGTCGTTGCTGGACTTTGAGTTTTACTCAAGGTCGTATTGGGCAACATGGGCAAGAACCCTTTCTTGCTATCTTCCATTCCAAACCTCTTTAGGACTTTGTCCAAATATGTACTTTGTGAAAATGATATTAGGCGTTTCAATCTATCTCTATAAATCTTTATGCCTAATATGTAAGCTGCTTCGCCAAGATCTTTCATTGAAAAACTATTATTCAAATATTCTTTGACACTATTAAGAAGGTCTACATCATTTCCAATCAACAATATGTCATCTACATATAGTATTAAGAATGCTACAGAGCTCCCACTCACTTTCTTGTAAATACAAGCTTCTCCATAAGTTTGTACAAAACCTAAGCTTTTGATTACCTTATCAAAATGTTGATTCCAACTTCGGGATGCTTGCTTCAATCCATATATGGACCTTTAAAGTTTGCACACCTTGTTAGCATCTTTAGGATCGACAAAACCTTTGGGATGCATCATATACAACTCTTCATCAATGTCTCCATTGAGGAACGCTGTTTTGACATCCATCTGCCATATTTCATAATCGTAATATGCAGCGATTGCTAACATAATCCTTACAGATTTTAGCTTTGCTACTGGTGAGAAAGTATCATCATAGTCAACTCCTTGAATTTGTCAAAACCCTTTTGCGACAAGTCGAGCTTTATAGACAGTAACATTACCATCAGCATTTGTTTTCTTCTTGAAAATCCGTTTGTTCTCGACAGCCTTCCGGCCATCCGGTATATCCACCAAAGTCCATACTTGGTTTTCGTACATGGATCCAATCTCAGATTTCATAGCTTCTTGCCATTTATTGGAATCTGGGCTCATCATCGCTTCTTCATATGTCGCAGGGTCATCGGTGTTGTCCACCAACATGACACTCATAACGGGATCAATACCAATCAGGAGTGGTACGAGTTCTTGTTGACCTGCGAGGCTCTGTAGCAACTTCAACCGAAGTTTCATGATCATCATCATTAGCTTCCTCTCTTATTAGTGTAGGCGCCACAGGAACTACTTCTGGTGCTGCGCTACTCGCAAGTTCGAGAGAAGGTTCAACAACCTCGTCGAGTTCTACTTTCCTTCCAGTCACTTCTTTCGAGAGAAATTCCTTCTCTAGAAAGGATCCATTCTTGGCAACGAAGATTTTGCCTATGATCTGTGATAGAAGGTATACCCAATAGTTTCCTTCAGGTATCCTATGAAGACGCATTTTTCCGCTTTGGGTTCAAGCTTGTCCGGCTGTAACTTCTTTACATAGGCTTCGCAACCCCAAACTTTAAGGAACGACAATTTAGGTTTCTTCCCAAACCATAATTCATACGGTGTCGTTTCAACGAATTTAGATGGTGCCCTATTTAAAGTGAATGCGGCTGTTTCTAATGCATAACCCCAAAACGATAGCGGTAAATTTGTAAGTGACATCATAGAACAAACCATATCTAAGAGAGTTCGATTACGACGTTCGGACACACCATTACGCTGTGGTGTTCCTGGCGGTGTTAATTGTGAAAGTATTCCGCATTTCTTCAAATGCTCGCCAAACTCGTAACTTAGATATTCACCTCCACGATCAGAACGTAGAAATCTTCTTGTTACGTTGATTCTCTATCTCACTTTGAAATTCCTTAAACTTCTCGAAAGTCTCGGACTTATGTTTCATGAAATAGATATACCCGTATCTACTCAAGTAATCCGTGAAGGTAAGAACATAACGATAACCACCGCGCGATGCTACACGCATTGGTCCACACACATCGGTATGTATGATTTCCAATAAGTCCGTAGCTCGCTCCATCATACCAGAAAATGGAGTCTTAGTCATTTTACCCATCATACATGCTTCACATCTTTCAAGTGATTCAAAATCAAGTGATTCAAGAAGTCCATCGGAATGGAGTTTCTTCATATGCTTCACTCTAATATGACCAAGACGACAGTGCCACATATATGTCGAGTTATCGCTCAATTTCAAACGTTTAGCCTCAATGTTATTTATGTGTGTATTACTACAATCGAGATTCGATAAGAATAGACCATCTATCAAAGGTGCATGTGCATAAAACATATTACTCATATAAATCGAACAATCATTATTCTCGGACTTAAACTAGTAACCGTCTCGCAATAAACAAGATCCAGATATAATGTTCATGCTCAACGCAGGCACCAAATAACAATTATTTAAGTATAAAACTAATCCTGATGGTAGATGAAGAGATAGCGTGCCGACCGCGATCACATCAACCTTTGATCCATTTCCAACGTGCATCGTCACCTTGTTCTTCGCTAGCTTCCGTTTAGTCTGCAGCACCTGTTTCAAGTTACAAATATGAGCAACCGAACCAGTATCAAATACCCAGGCACTACTACGAGTACTAGTGAGATACACATCAATAACATGTATATCGGATATACCTTTCTTCTTGATGTTGCTGTTCTTCAAATCCGCCAAGTACTTTAGGCAATTCCGCTTCTAGTGACCTTCTCCCTTGCAGTAAAAGCACTCAGTATCAGGCTTAGGTCCAGCCCTGGTCTTCTTCGCCGGTGCGGCAACTTTCTTACCGTCCTTCTTGAAGTTTCCCTTTTGCTTAGACTTGCCTTTCTTGAATTTGGTGGTCTTATTGACCAACAACACTTGGTGCTCTTTCTTGATCTCCACTTCTGCAGATTTCAACATGGAGAAGAGTTCTGGCAACATCTTGTCCATGTTTTGCATATTGTAGTTCATCACAAAGTTCTTGTAACTTGGTGGTAGTGATTGGAGGACACGGTGAATCCCCAAAGAATTAGGAATCACTATACCCAAGCTTTGGAGTTTGTTTGTGTGCCCAGACATATTAAGCACATGCTCACTGACGGAGCTGCCCTCTTCCATCTTGCAGTTAAAGAACTTTTCAGAAGCCTCATAGCTCTCAACTGCCGCGTGAGTCTCAAAAATCAGTTTGAGTTCACGGACAATATAATGTGGCTCTGAATTCTAAAACCTTTTCTGAAGCTCCGATTCTAAACCATACAAGATAGCACACTGAACTGTGGAGTACTGATTCTTCCGAGCGAGGTAAACATTCTTTACTTCATCGGTAGCATCAGCTGCAGGCGGGTCACCCAGCGGTGCATCTAGCACATAGGTCAAATTACCAGCATTGAGGACAATCCTCAAATTGCGGAACCAATCCGCGAAGTTGCTTCCATTGTTTTTCAACTTTTCTTTCTCTAGGAACGCACTAAAATTGATGGTAGGGGCCGCCATTGATCTACAACATATTTGCAATAGTTTAGACTTTAGACTAAGTTTATGACAAATTGAGTTCTAATTAATGGTTATATTAATCTAGGTGAACTCCCACTCAAAACAATATCCCTCACATTGTTTTAGTGATCACACGAACCAAATCCACCACGTCAAAACCGATTATCACGAGAGTTGATGTAGTTTCAATGGCGAACAATCAACATGTTCATCATATCTACCATATGACTCATGCTTTACCTTTCGGTGATCCGTGTTCCGAGACCATGTCTGTACATGCTAGGCTCGTCAAGATCAAACCTTAGCTTCTGCATGAGCAAATCTGGCTTGCCCACGTTGTATACACTCGCAAAATCTAACACACCCGATCATCACGTGGTGCTTCAAAACAACAAGCTTTAGCAACGGTGCTTAATAAGGATGAACACTTTAAAACTTGAAATTTATGTGCTTGAGGGATCATCTTATAATGCTACCATCGTTAACTAAGCAATACAAGATGCATAAAGGATTAACATCACATGCAATTCATAATATGTGATATGATATGGCCTTTCTTCTAGTGATTTCGATCTCCATCTTCTAGCACGAACATGATCTCCATCATCACCGGCATAGCGTCAAGGTCAATGGCGTCGTTCTATGGTTGTCGTCCACCAGCTTCAACTATTACAACTATTTTGAATAGACACGTGGGTCTTAACAGAATTTAAAGACAACCATATGGCTCCTGCCGGTTGCCAACTTACAATAAGGAACATTGCATACATCAAATATAATCACAATCATGGCCATATCACATCATAGCACACCCCTGCAAAACAAAGTTAGACGCCTCTAATTTTCTTTGCATATTTTACGTGGTTTGGGGCTTTCAATAAGTGTCGCTCTAGCTTACGAACAAGAACCACAACGTTGATACTTGAACTATCAAGTGCCCGTTGTAAATTGGATCTATACTATGATGGGAGATACAGACACCCGCAAAGCCACTTATGCAAAACAAGTTGCATGTTGAGCGTGGAGCAAGTCTCATGAATGATGTCATGTAAGGTTAGCCCGGGCCACTTCATCACATCACACCACAAGATGCAAAGTACACAAGAAGCAATTGATAATAAAAGCACCACCGCCCACAATGACCATTGTGTTCTACTCGTGCAACAGATCTACATATAGACACGGCTCTGATACCACTGTAGGGATTCATAGCATGGAAAACAAAAAATTTCTACCGCATGCAAACAAACAAGCCAAGATCTATCTACTAGATTGTAGAAATGAGTCGATAGAGGAACTCACCCTCGAAGATTCCAAAGCGGTTAACGAGAGCAGATTCTCGTGGGTGATGTAGTCGTACTCTTGCCGATCTCAAGATCGCGTAGACGATCCTTCCGGCCCTGTGTTCCGGCAGCGCTTCCGCAGTCGGTCACACGTTCGATACTCGATGAAGACCTTCCTCTCCCTTGTTCCAGCAGGCAGCGGAGGTTGTAGCATTGTCCTCGTGATTCCGGCAGCACGACGGCGTGGTACAGGAAGTAGAGGGGAGATCTCGCAGGGCTTCGCCTTAAGCCGGAGCGAGTATGGTGGACTATGAGAGAGGCCTTGGAGATCTAGGGTTTATAAGGCACCAAGGGGAGAGTGTAGCCGGCGTCTAGGGTTTGGGATCACCCCAACTCGGCGAGTTGGTGGTGCCCTAGGCGGCGGCAGCAGGAGGTGGTGGCGCCGACGGCTTAGGGTTAGGGTTTGGGGTGTGTGGGAGAGGGGCAGCCCTGCCCCTCCTTTTATAGGTGGGAGGGCGCGGCTTGGGAGGAGGGAGTCCTCCCCCAAGTCGGCCTCCTTGGCCGGCGGGTGGAGGGATAGGAACACCTCCCCAAGTAGGTTTCCTACTCTCCCTCCACAAAGCAAACTTGTCGTTTGACTTTTTCAAATTGGCGTTTGACTTTCAAACTAGGATTTGATTTCTCCCTTTATTTTCCCCAGCCATGTTACCTAGTACATGATGCAACCATTCCATATTGTCATGACACATTCATGTACCCTTCCCCTCTGGAGTGCCGGACCTTCCGGACCCTTCTAGAACATTCTCGGTGAAAACACCGGAATCATTCCCCAACTCCGAAACAGGACTTTCCTTATATGAATCTTATTCTCCGGACCAATCCTGATCTCCTCGTGATATCCCGGATCCTATCCGAGACTCCGAACAACATTCGGTCTCTTAGTCATCATTCCATAACTACTCAACAACATCGAATCCTTAAGTGTGTCTCCCTACGGTTCGTGAATTATGCGGACATGATCGAGACACTTCTCCGATCAATAACCAATAGAGGAATCTGGAAATTCATATCGCTCCCACATATTTATACGATTACTTCGCGATCAAATGAACCACTTACATACGATACCAATTTCCCTTTGTCTCACGATAGTTTACTTATCTGAGGTTTCGATCGTCGGTATCTCTGCATACCTAGTTCAACCTCGTTACCGATAAATACTCTTTTCTCGTTCCAGTGGTATGTGATACCTTGTGAGCCAGTCACATGCTTGCAAGCTAATTGGATGGCATTCCACCAAGAGGGCCCATAGTATATCTATCCGTCATATGGATGGACAAATCCCACTCTTGATCCATGTGTCTCAACCCATACTTTCCGAACACTTAATGCCACCTTTATAGCCACCCAGTTACGATGTGGTGTTTGATGTCATCAAAGCATCCTTCCGGTGATGGTGATAAGCATGATCTCATGGTCGAAGGAATTAGGTTATTATGTATCAGAAAGCTTATAGCAATTGAACTATTATAATGACTTGATCTTTATGCTATGCTTATCTATAGGAGTATGTCCATCATACCATTCTCCTAATGATATGATCTTGTTGTTAATAACATCTCAATGTTCATGATAGGGAAACCACAATCATCTATTAACCAACAAGCTAGTATTATGAAGAGGCTTTACTAGGGACTCTAATTTAGTTTACAAATCACACAAGTATTAATGTTTCCTGGTTAATACTGTTATAGCATGAATGTAAATATTTATCATAAACACAAAGATATAATAATAACTACATTTATTATTGCCTCTAGGGCATATCTCCAACAATGTGAACTTGTGCTAAAAAACAGAAGGGAGGAGCATGCATGAGGAATTAAATTTCAACAATGTTGTTAATTCTTATACAAATAATATATGGTACCTTCTTAATTAGGGTTTCATGTCACTTTGTGTTAGATAGCTCTATCAGATATGGCCAATATCACTCCCATAAGAATTTTCCTTGTGTTATCGGCTAGCCTAAATTGTGTGCTATTTTTTCTTCGCCAAGAATGTATTCTTTTGCGCCATGGCTTCTGGACTTATGGTGCACTCAACCTTGGTTCCTAAATTTAGAAGCTTCGGAAAACATTTCATAGAAACAATATATTTGGAACATTATATAAAATTTCAAATCCAAATTTAAAACATAGATCAGCAACCAAAATAACAAGGGTACTGGGCCAATTTCATTGCCTAGTCTAGTTTACCTACCATTCATATAGAGATACATGATATTCATCAAGAGAACTGTATTTTCTTTTTCTTTGTCCTCGAGATGTGTTTCTTACTTGAAAATATGCAACATGTGAGATTGGTATTGTGACTATGTGCTAATATTTTCAGAACGTTCACAATTTATAACGGATACTGAAGTCACAATTGTTGAGTGCAAAGTCTCGGTTCACATTTAAAAGAAAATCTTTAATACTCCCTCTGTTTCGAAATAATTGAAGTTGTAGGTTCATCCTAAGTTAAACTAATTTAAATTTAACCAAGTTTATAAGAATATATATATAATATCTACAGCACCGATTTGGTTTCATCAAATTCGCCTTGTCTATATTTCAGTACTTATAATTATTTGGTATTGTAAATATTATCATGCGCTTCTATGTACCCGGTAAAACTAAAACTAATAAAAGTTTAACGTAAAATAAGAATGGAGGGAGTACCTCTCAAGGAAATAAGTCTCGGTTCACTAAATATAATTTTCTACATGTGTCTCTGAGTTAACTCTGGTCCAGTCCCGGGATTTTTCGCCATGCCCGGGCGAACTGTACATTGATACTCTATCTCGCATCTGCCGACACCTGTCCACTCTATCAAACGGGTAATCGGATCAAGCCAAGACAAGAACCGCGGGCCTCCAGATATAGTCAGATACCCGGTGAATAAAGAAATGCCTGGTGGTACTGTCAAAAAGAAAAGAAATGCCTGGAGTACTAAAGTAGAGGATAGTACTAGAACTCCCTGGGGGAAATCGTACAGATAGAACAACTGGGCATTGCTCGTTCCTTCTAGTGCACCACGTCTCTGACACACGAAGCTTGCATACTTGTGCCAGAATGCCAGATGTTTGCCTTTTAGGTGCTAGTAAGCATAGTTTTATAGGTCCTAGGAGAGTAACCGTACGTTACAGTGTTTGCTAATATTCATCTACTTATACGATATACTCCCTTGATCCCTTCGTTATAAAATATAAGATGATTTATCTTTATAAACCAAATGTATTTAGATTTTCTTTAATACGTAGGTTTATTTAAGTTTAGAGTGAATCAACACACTAAAACAAGTCTAGATATATTTTCTTCACAAACATAAAACATGGAGGGAGTACGTTGTAGAAGGGAGTGAAGAGGGCAGCGTAGCTGAGGCAAAATTTACTGAACGCCGAAATCTACTACTACCTCCGATCCAAAATAAGTGTCGTCATTTTAAACTAGAGTTAGTTCAAAACCGTGACACTTATTTAAGATCGGAGGGAGTACTTTTTTTTGCTAAAGCTTTCTGCATAATACACTAAACAGCCTTTGAACGCAAGCTGATGCTATTTATGACAGCTCGAGCCCACACGTCAGGGGCGATTTGTTGAGGTGGACGTGGGTCCCACCTTCTTCCCGTTGAAGGAATTCAAGTGGCGGCTAACCAATGTCAAACCACCTCACACAACCACGTTGTCCCGGCAGAAACTAAAACTTCTCTCCCCAACCGCTCGTTGAGAGTTGACTCCTGCTCACCCCTGCCGCCCCTCTTCTCCCTCCCCTCCGGCGGCCATGGTGGCCGGCATGGAGATGGAGTAGGAGGTTGGTCTCCTCTATTCCTAGTAGTAGCTATAGCTTTAGTTCATGTGTTTTGTGCCTTTGTGCCGTTTGAGGGTAGAGTGGGGATCGTAGGCCTCTAGATCCGCCACGCCCTGGCTTCAATCTGCTCGACTGCACCTCGTCGGTGGCACATGATGGTGCCTGTAGTGTAGATTAGGCCTTCCATCCCTCCTAATAAGGATGGACACTGGAGCTTCGAGCTGGACATCTGCGGTTGCGTCCATCTCTAGACTGCCTCCTCCTACAGCGTGGCTGGGCTCTCTCGGAGAGAGCTGATGGAGGTGGTGGAGGGGAAGGTTCCTGGCTCCCTAAATAAAGGTCTGGTGCTCCACTTTCTCTAGATTGGCATGGTTTTGTTGCTCCTTCTTTGTCCTGGCTATGGTGGCATGGAGGAAGGTGGCTGCAGCTCTGCTGTTTGTAGATTCATAGAAGCATTGGGAATTCTTGTTGCTCGAATTGGTGCTTCCAAGCGACGGTACTCGAGCTGGAGCTATCCTTGGCCGAAGTGGCCGCACCCTGCTACCTCCATGGCGGAGGCATTTTCTGGAACCCACCGCTGGAGCTCAGCGGCACTACGCACCCAAGTGGTTCGTCCTCAGGAGCATCTTGGCGACCTAGCGATGCGTGTTCCTCGCCGGGAAGGTGCCCTTGAGCAGTGTCACAGACCTCGGCGTTGCCTTGAGGTCATCAGCGATCAGCGGAGAAGAAACTCTAGGACTTGGTTGTTTTTTCCATTTGTCTCCTAGGGTTCTTTTGGCAAATTTCAAGCCTCTTTTAGGTATTTTAGGACCATGGATGCTTTTGGGGGGCTAGATGTAATTTTTACCCGCCTGGATATTTAACGCGGCTTCTGCGCCCTTCGGGGCAGTTCCCTTGTTCACAAAAAAAGTGGCGGCTATCGTTAAAACATAGTAGGAGCGGACAAAGGGGGATGCGGGCGTGGGGAGAGGAAGCGGGGACGAGGCATGTGGCTTGCTAGGGTTGTTGGGGGAGCACAAGAACAAGCCAACGATGAGCTCCTAGCGACCACATGCGAATGGTCGGAGATGGCGAGGAGGATGTCATCGATGGCCTCGTCGATGGCGCGATTGGCCAGAAAAGCACGATGCGGCGAGAATGACTCGATGATGAGGGAATGCTTGGGTTTAGCTTCCTAATCACAAACAGATAAAAGGAGACAAAGTCAAGCACGATGTGGCATTTCACACTACAAGAAAAACACCTTCTACTATGTTCTGCCCCCGCATTCACTGTAGATGGTACTACATATACCACGGTTTTTCGACTTCGTGGTAGGTGTGTACAATGGTTTCGGCACCCCGTCCCCTCCCAAATGTACCAAGGATTTTAACAAAACATGGTGGATATGCGGCCCCATTCATGGTTGATGTCAGTAGTCCTGGCGGTCGCCACCTTTCCATAGTTTTAACCATTCTACCATGAAAAGTTTGTCGTGGCAAAAGTGATTTGTGTTGGAAGTGAAGGTTCCTTTAGTTTTAAAATTTTGCATTCATGTTTGACTCTAATCGATACCTCCAAGGTCTTTTTAAATCTGGTGGGTTTGTACTGTAGTGGATACATAAAAATGTGTGTTATGTTGGATTATTTTATACTAGTAATGCAGATTAAAAAAGGTGATCACTTCTTGTGGACATTTGTTCGTTCTGTCCACTATTTTGTATTGGGGAACATGACATACAAAACATAAATTTGCCACGCGCATAAGATAAACCAAGATCACTATCGAGGTGTAGCTAAAAGAGATTATACCCTTGATGGGTAGATGATCAAGTCACCGCAGCGAAGTTGATCACACATTGTTAATGAAGGCCTCTGACTCGTGCAGCTAGGTTATACCTCTCAGATGCGTTAGTTTTATCCTCATGAATATTCCGCATGATCGATCATGCCTCCTAGGTATCCATAAATTTTGGAGTACCGAATTGTCAAAATTGACCATATAGTCCGTCATTGATGGTCATATTCGTGAGGTGATAACCATCAAAGTTTCATGCCATCTTTTGGTTATCTCCAGGGCTGGTCCTGAGATTTTGGGGACCCGGGGCGAAATTATAAACCGAGGCCCCTTAATACATATAATAAATAATATTTAATATATTTAGTTATATATAACATTTACCAATAAACACTTAAAGTGCATCCAGAAGGAAATATTGACTTTAAATAGTTTATACATATTTTGTTACAATTTCTTCTAGCTTGTATAGATGCGAATTCACTAATAAAAGGTATATCAATGTCGATCTTATAAATTATCGTGATTGTATCGTTGCGATAGCCAATAGCAGGAATTCGGTCTTCTCACGATAACTCGGCCTCTCAACTCACAGAAGATTTGACCCTGACTCTTGTCTATGAAACAGCGAAATGGTCACACACAAGGCGCAAAAGAAATAGACATGTGCGTAGTCATGACTTTGCCATTTTTTCTTTCAGCGAGCTGCCATCTGAATTGAATTTACGGATCCATACAGCGGAGTAGATCTTGTCGTCGCTTTCGGACTACGGGCCCTCTCACATCAGGCAATGTGCCTTGTAGAAGCTTATCAGACTAGGTTGCTTTTCTTCCTTTTGCACCGATTAGAGCAATTTCCTCGTGATCTCTTTAGGAACAATTAGTGCTTGTTAAAGAAAAATTAGCAGTTCATGGAACATGGACGAAGAAAATCTGTCCGAGATGTGCTTCATTGTTATGTCTGTTTTGTAGGCTTGATCTAGCTAGCAAGAGATGAAAAAAAGGCCTACCCACCGGCCCCACCCCATTTAGTAATCCTTTTATAGATGATAGCTGGCAAGATATGGAAAAAGGGCCCGCCCAAGCAAACTAAAGGAGCAAAGGCCCACTGGGAATTTTGCAGAAATGTAACGCTTCCTCAGACTTATCCCTGAACTGATTACGAGAAAAATCCTCAGACTTATCCTTGAACTGATTACGAGAAAAAAGCTTCGGCTGATCTAACGAACGACGTCATAAGTTCTGCTCCGCTGCAGGTATGTCGTAGCAATCTGGGGGCCCCTGGATTTGAGGGCCCCGGGCGGCCACCCCTGCAGAACCCCCTCAGGGCCGACCCTGGTTATCTCCTTATTATCCAATGGTTATTAAGATTCAACATCAGGAATAAGATGTCGAGGTATTTTACGAAGGTACGTTTATATTCGAAGGGGTCACACATGAAAATCGGGATGGTAGCACAGAAAGATAGAGATTTACACAGATTCGAACCCCAAATATACAATGTCCGGTAAAATCCTTACTCTTGTTTGTGGGTGTATAGGATTATCGCTATAAGCTTCAGTGATCTTGAGGTAAAACTCGATCTCACATATCGTGAATGGAGGTGTTTGTGCAGAGGTGTAGAATGATGGTCAATCTCTTGGATCTGGGTTCAGTCGTCCCCCATTCGGTGTCCCTTACCCTCCTCCCCCATAAACATGTCAAAATACTGTATACATGTGTTGTGAATTTATAATCAAATATAATTAAAAATTTCTATTATAGTTTGATGAAATTTTACATGGGTTGCTAGTACAATTGGGGATGCAAATACTGTTGGAGATATGCCCTAGAGGCAATAATAAAAGTGGTTATTATTATATCCTTAGGTTTATGATAAATGTTTACATTCATGCTATAACAGTATTAACCGGAAACATTAATACTTGTGTGATTTGTAAACTAAATTAGAGTCCCTAGTAAAGCCTCTTTAATAATATTAGCTTGTTGGTTAATAGATGACCGTGGTTTCTCGATCATGAACATTGAGATGTTATTAACAACGAGATCATATTATTAGGAGAATGGTATGATGGACATACTCCTATAGATAAGCGTAGCATAAAGATCAAGTTATTTTAATAGTTCAATTGCTATAAGCTTTCTGATACATAGTAACCTAATTCCTTCGACCATGAGATCATGCTAATCACCATCATCGGAAGGATGCTTTGATTACATCAAACACCACACTGTAACTGGGTGGCTATAAAGGTGGCATTGAGTGTTCGTAAAGTATGGGTTGAGACACATGGATCAAGAGTGAGATTTGTCCATCCATATGACGGATAGATATATTCTGGACCCTCTCGGTGGAATGTCATCCAATTAGCTTGCAAGCATGTGACTGGCTCACAAGGGATTACATACCACGGAAACGAGAAAAGAGTACTTATCGGTAACGAGGTTGAACTAGGTATGCAGAGATACCGACGATCAAAACCTCGGATAAGTAAACTATTGTGAGACAAAGGGAAATTGGTATCGTATGTAAGTGGTTCATTCGATCGCAAAGTAATCGTAGAAATATGTGGGAGCCATATGAATTTCCAGATTCCTCTATTGGTTATTGATCGGAGAAGTGTCTCGGTCATGTCCGCATAATTCACGAACCGTAGGGAGACACACTTAAGGATTCGATGTTGTTGTGTTGGGCATTCACATAGTGGGATTGCTTTCCGCAATAAATATAAAACAAGAATGGATCTTAATGAACATGGAGAGGTAGAGTTATGGAATGATGAGTAAGATACCGAATGTTGTTCGGAGTCTCGGATGGGATCCGGGATATCACGAGGAGATCCGGAATGGTTTGGAGGATAAGATTCATATACGGAAAGTCCTGTTTCGGAGTTCAGAAATGATTTCGGTGTTTTCATCGGGAATGTTCTAGAAGGGTCTAGAAGGTCCGGCACTCCGGAAGGGGAAGGGTACATGGATATTTCATGACAATGTGGAATGGTTGCATCATGTACTAGATCACTTGGCTAGGCAATATGAAGAGAGAAATCAAATTCAAGTTTGAAAGTCAAACGCCAATTTGAAAAGTCAAATCCGAACATTGCTTGGTGGAGGGAGAGTAGGAAACCTACCTAGGGTAGGAGTCCCACTCCCTCCACCCGCCGGCCATGAAGAGGAGTTGGGGGAGGACTCCCTTCTCCCCAAACCACCTCTCCCCACATATATAAGGAGGGGTAGGG
Source organism: Avena insularis (assembly GCA_023614405.1). Lineage (NCBI taxonomy): Eukaryota > Viridiplantae > Streptophyta > Magnoliopsida > Poales > Poaceae > Avena > Avena insularis. Next base: position 361,442,061 of record CM042695.1, on the reverse strand, counting down.
CGCACCCCTACCCCTCACACCCAAACCCTAGCTCCTGGCGCCTCCACCACAAGTGCCGCCGCTTAGGGATCTCCAAGTCGCCGACTAGGGTTTCCCCAAACTCTAGCCGGGGTCCAAGCCACCTCCCCTTGGTTCCTCTAAACCCTAGATCACCAAGGACCCTCTCTTACTCCACCATACTCGCTCCGGCTTAGGCGAAGCCCTGCGGGATCTTCCCTCTACTTCCGACACCACGCCGTCGTGTTGCCGAAATCACGAGGAGAGTGCTACAACCTCCGATGCCTGCTGGAACAAGGGAGAGAAAGGTCTTCATCGAAAATCAATGTGTGATCGATCGCGAAGCGCCATTTAACGCAGCGCCGGAAGGATCGTCTACGCGATCTTGAGATCGGCAAGTTTATGACTACATCACTGACGAGGTTTAATCTCGTCAATGCCCATTGTTATGGACTTGGGTTTTGGAGAAGATGGGGATGCTGGAGATCGTGGCACGGTTAAAAGACAAGCAACCAGGGGACACGAGATTTACCCAGGTTCAGGCCCCCGGAGGGAAAACCCTACTCCTGCTTGTCTGCTCTTTGATTACGGCGGAACCGAAGGTTACAAGGTGCGCAGATTCGATCTGGCGTGATGCGTGTGCGAAAGTATGAGTCGAGGTCTATTGTGGCGGTGGAGATCGTAGATCTGTCTATTGTGTACGACGGCGCCTCAGAGGTCGTGTGTGTAGTCAGAATCCCTTCCTCGTTGGACCCTCCTAGCCTTTATATATGGAGAGGCTAGGTCTCGGGGCCAATACGAGTAGGTTACAAGTTGTATTCAAACTCTAGTCTTGAGGTATCCTTGTCTTGTGCGCTTTGGAGTCCGTGTCCATATGTGCTTCGTGCAGCCAAAACGTCTTGGGCGTCCTGGACCCTGGCAGGTCGTCGAGTGGGCCTTCCTTCGGGCTTGAACAAGTTTGCTAACATCGGGTACCCGTTTGGCATATCCATGTCAGTAGCCCACAAGTGTCCATCCGAAACTTAGATTCGGGTGGATACTTATTTTTCTTGAACCTTGTATTTGGATGTCGAGTCGAAAGTTGTGTCGAAAAGCGGCACTTCACCCGGAAGTTCATCGGATCAGCTGAATTTGTTCGGCTGTTGTAAAGGAATCGACATCATGGACGTAGTCAACACAATGGACTATAGGTGCGCCAGCGCCCTTATGGGAGTAGCCCAGTGTCTGCTCGAGTCGTAGACTCGAGGAGAGACTTTAATTCAGCCGTTGTTTGCTTGGTCCGAGGACACAAATTTTTTGGATGCTTGAATCAATCCTCCTATGGAGTATCCCCGAGTCCGTAGTGGAGTCGAGACTCGTGAGGACTCAAGATCTTGTGTGTGTGCGATCAGCGCCAGCTTGAGTAGCCCCGAGTGTCTGGCGGAGTCGTAGACTCGGGCAGAGACTCGAGTATTGTATCTTGTAGACGCAGTCGACAATCTCGCGGGCGCACCGCTGATCCGGAAGTACATCGGGTGTGCGACCAGCGCTCCTGATAGGAGTAGCCCCGAGTGTCTAGTCGAGTCGCAGACTCGAGTGGAGACTCATGTGAGGAGAAACCATTGACCCGGAAGCACATCGAGTCAGCGTCACGCCTGTGTAGCATCAAGTGATGCAACCATCCGAGGAGGGTTTCGACTCGGGCCTTGAGTTTATGGCGTAGCCAGTTGTTGTTGGAATTATGCCCTAGAGGCAATAATAAAGATGTTATTATTATAATTCTTGTTCATGATAAAGTTTATATTCCATGCTAGAATTGTATTAAGCGTAAACTTTAATACTTGTGTGGTTTGTGAACAACACCGTGTCCCTAGTACGCCTCTATGGACTAGCTCATTGATCAATGATGGTTAAGGTTTCCTAACCATAGACATGAGTTGTCAATTGATAATGAGATCATATCATTGGGAGAATGATATGGTGGACAGACCCAAACTAAGCGAAGCAATTAGATAGTGTCATTGTGTTCATCTTTGCGAAGCTTTTCCTATGTCAGATATTGTATTCCTTAGACCATGAGATAATGCAACTCCCTGGTATCGGAAGAAAGCTTTGAGGTCATCAAACGTCATCCTATGAGAGGGTGATCATAAAGGTGTCTCTCAGGTAATCGGAAAGTATCTGTTGGGTTGTATGTATCGAGATGGGATTTGTCCCTCCCAAGTCGGAGAGATATACTTCGGGCCCACTCGGTAATCGATATCAACACCGCTTGCAAGCATGTGGTTAAGGAGTTGATCACAAAGTGATATCGGATTACAGAACGAGTAAAGTATTTGCGTGAACGAGATTGAACTAGGTATGATGATACCGACGATCGAATCTCGCGGGTAAAATATCGCGAGACAAAGGGAATATATATGGGATTGATTGAATCTCGCATCGTGGTTCATCCGATATGATCATCGATGAATGTGTGGGAGTCAATATGGGTGCCCCCTGCACTGTTGATTATTGATAGAAGATCATGTCGCATATTCTCGAACCCGCAGGTCACACACTTAACGTGTCTCGACGCTAGGATAGATTGGATAATTGGTTTATGAATTTTGTTCGAGTCTCGGATGGGATCCGGACATCACGAGAGGTTAGGAATGGTCCGGAGAATAAGATTCATATAAGGCGGCAGTTTTGGAGTTCGGAATTGTTCCGGATTAATCGATATTGTACCTAAGCTTCTAGAACCTTCCGAAGGGGGCCAACGTGGTCCCACCTTCCGGAGGGGCATGGGCCTATGAGGGAGTGTCCTGGCCGCATTGGGCCAGGGGGGCACAAGGCCCCATAGGGCCCAGCCGATCTAGATAAGTTTAAACTGCTTAAACTAGAGATAGGGTTTCTAGATAAGGGATAAGTTTAAATCTTTTAAACTAGAGATAGTCTTGGAGGATGGGCAAGGGCTGGCCCCACCCCCCAACTATATATAGAGGGCTGGTGCGCCCCCTCCCTCCCAACCTACACCTTCCTCCAAACCCTAGTTGCCCTGCTGCCCTCCTCTCTCCCTCCCGACTGTTTGTAGGTGAAGCCCTGCTGCAGAAATTCTCCACCATATACACCACGCCGTCGTGTTGTAGATCCAATCCATCTCTCCACCATAGTTGCTGGTCCGAGGAAGGAGGAGACGTCGAGGTGCTGCACGTGTGCATCTCACGGAGGCACCGCCACTTGTGGTGCTAGATCGGATCGGATCGCGAGGAGGAGAAGCGAGTACGACTACATCACCCATGTTCCGGCGAACGTTCCGCTGTGCGAATCTTCAAGGGTATGAAGATCTAATCCAATCTCTCTCGTTGTTTGCATATCCTAGATTAGATCTTGGCTTTCCCTCTGTTCGCTTCCGTAGAAATTTTTTGATTTACTATGCTGCGAAACCCTTCAGTTGTTTCGTCGACTCCTGTTGGAGGACCCGATAGAATAGCTCGACGTAATCGACGTCCTTGTAAGCTGCATAAAATATAAAAAATTGTGAAGTACTTGTATCTTGTAAAGAATATTTGCCTGTCGGCTTGTACAGTAAGATTCTGGTGCCGATCGAGTCGACACTTTTGCACTATATGCTAGGCCTTTTCGTTAGCCTGATTACCCTTAGTCTCAGTACCTTGCCGAGGCACTCGGAGTTCAAGGATTCGACGATCAGGCAGAATCAGCTACTCGGGCTGTCGCGTTCGAGGTGCTCGAGTGCGTGGAGCCGATGGCACATTAGGTTACTCGAAGAGGGCGCAGCCCCCGAGTATTTCAAGTGCGAGTTAAAAAAGGAAATCAGCTCTGAGTAGAGGGAAACTTAGCTTTGTTGGTAGTTGTCGTGGACGGAGTCAACGCGGTAGCGGGCCACACGCGGACATGGTCGACGCGGCGAACCACAATCATAGCGGCGACGGGTTTCCGAAGTTGATGGTGGTAGCGAGCTCCGCATCCGAAGATTGCCGGCATCCGAAGGATGTATCGGGTCATCGCAGCCGAAAGCCGCATCGGGTTGCTAATGTCGAGGGAGCCCCCGAGTCGTGGTTGCTGGAAGCAGAAACTCCCGAACAGAATTTCAAGTCCGTCGCCTACGGGCTCGAAATCCTTCATGGTATCCGGCGAGTGGGCGGTGAAGTCGAAAGTGCCGAAGAGGAGGTGATTCTCCGTCGCCGCGGAGTTTTAGATCGATCGGGTCGGAACCGTCACGACCGCACAATCAGCAGCCCCAATTCCCACAGACGACGCCAATTGACGAGGTTTAATCTCGTCAATGCCCATTGTTATGGACTTGGGTTTTGGAGAAGATGGGGATGCTGGAGATCGTGGCATGGTTAACAGACAAGCAACCAGGGGACACGAGATTTACCTGTGTTCGCCCGGAGGGAAAACCCTACTCCTGCTTGTCTGCTCTTTGATTACGGCGGAACCGAAGGTTACAAGGTGCGCAGATTCGATCTGGCGTGATGCGTGTGCGAAGGTATGAGTCGAGGTCTATTGTGGCGGTGGAGATCGTAGATCTGTCTATTGTGTACGTCGTGCGTCTGTAGGTCGTGTGTGTAGTCGTAATCTGTCCTCCTCGTTGGACCCTCCTAGCCTTTATATATGGAGAGGCTAGGTCTCGGGTGCCAATACGAGTAGGTTACAAGTTGTATTCAAACTCTAGTCTTGAGGTATCCTTGTCTTGTGCGCTTTGGAGTCCGTGTCCATATGTGCTTCGTGCAGCCGAAACGTCTTGGGCGTCCTGGATCCTGGCAGGTCGTCGAGTGGGCCTTCCGTCGGGCTGGACCAAGTATGCTAACATCGGGTACCCGCAGGGCATATCCATGTCAATCACCCACGAGAATCTGCTCTTGTTAACCGCTTTGGAATCTTCGAGGGTGAGTTCCTCTATCGACTCGTTGCTATAATCTATTAGATAGATCTTGGCTTGTTTGTGTGCATGCGGTAGAAAAATTTTGTTTTCCATGCTACGAACCCCAACAGTGGTATCAGAGCCATGTCTTTATGTAGATTTGTTGCACGAGTAGAACACAATGGTCATTGTGGGCGGTGGTGCTTTTATTATCAATTGCCTTTTGTGTACTTTGCATCTTGCGGTATGATGGGATGAAGCAGCCCGGGTTAACCTTACATGACATCGTTCATGAGACTTGCTCCACACTCAACATGCAACTTGTATTGCATAAGTGGCTTTGCGGGTGTCTGTCTCTCCCATCATAGTATAGATTCAATTTACAACGAGCACTTGATAGTTCAAGCATCAATGTTGTGGTTCTTGTTCGTAAGTTAGAACGACACTTATTGAAAGCCTCAAACCACGTAAAATGTGCAAAGGAAATTAGAGGCGTCTAACTTTGTTTTGCAGGGGTGTGCTGTGATGTGATATGGCCATGATTGTGATTATATTTGATGTATGCAATGTTCCTTATTGTAAGTTGGCAACCGGCAGGAGCCATATGGTTGTCTTTAAATTACGTTAAGACCTGTGTGTCTATTCAAACTAGTTGTAATAGTTGAAGCTGGTGGACGACAACCATGAAACGGTGCCATTGACCTTGACGCCATACCGGTGATGATGGAGATCATGATTGTGCTTGAAGACGGAGATCAGAAGCACAAGAAGAAAGGCCATATCATATCACATATTATGAATTGCATGTGATGTTAATCCTTTTATGCATCTTGTATTGCTTAGTTAACGACGGTAGCATTATAAGATGATCCCTCAAGCACACAATTTCAAGTTTTAAAGTGTTCATCCTTAGTAAGCACCGTTGCTAAAGCTTGTTGTTTCGAAGCACCACGTGATGATCGGGTGTGCTAGATTCTGCTAGTGTATACAACGTGAGCAAGCCACATTTGCTCATGCGGAAGCTAAGGTTTGATCTTGACGAGCCTAGCATATACAGACATGGTCTCGGAACACGGATCACCAACATGTAAAGCATGAGTCATATAGTAGATATGATGAACATGTTGATTGTTCGCTATTGAAGCTACATCAACTCACGTGATGATCGGTGTTGATGTGGTGAATTTGGTTCGTGTGATCACTAAAACAATTTGAGGGATATTGTTTTGAGTGAGAGTTCACCTAGATTAATTTAACTATTAATTAGAACTCAATTTGTCATAAACTTAGTCTAAACTATTGCAAATATGTTGTAGATCAATGGCGGCCCCTACCATCAATTTTAATGCGTTCCTAGAGAAAGAAAAGTTGAAAAACAATGGAAGCAACTTCGCGGATTGATTCCGCAATTTGAGGATTGTCCTCAATGCTGGTAATTTGACCTATGTGTTGAATGCACCGCTAGGTAACCTGCCTGCAGCTGATGCTACCGATGAGGTAAAAAATGTTTTCCTCGCTCAGAAGAATCAGTACTCCACAGTTCAGTGCGCTATCTTGTATGGTTTGGAATCGGAGCTTCAGAAAAGGTTTGAGAACCATAACCCACATGATATTGTCTGTGAACTCAAAATGATATTTGAGGCTCACGCGGCAGTTGAGAGTTATGAGGCTTCTAAAAAGTTCTTTAACTGCAAGATGGAAGAGGGCAGCTCCGTTAGTGAGCATGTGCTTAAGATGTCTGGGCACGCAAGTAAACTCCAAAGCTTGGGTATAGTGATTCCTAATGCTTTGGGGATTCACCGTGTCCTCCAATCACTACCACCAAGTTACAGGAACTTTGTGATGAACTACAATATGCAAAACATGGACAAGTCGTTGCCAGAACTCTTCTCCATGTTAAAGTCTGCAGAAGTGGAGATCAAGAAAGAGCACCAAGTGTTGTTGGTCAATAAGACCACCAAATTCAAGAAGCAAGGCAAGTCTAAGAAAAAGGGAAACTTCAAGAAGGGCGGTAAGAAAGTTACCGCGCCAGCGAAGAAGACCAAGGCTGGGCCTAAGGCTGATACTGAGTGCTTTTACTGCAAGGGAGAGGGTCACTGGAAGCGGAATAGCCCAAAGTACTTGGTGGATTTGAAGAACGACAACATCAAGAAGAAAGGTATATCCGATATACATATTATTGATGTGTATCTCACTAGTACTCGTAGTAGTGCCTGGGTATTTGATACTGGTTCGGTTGCTCATATTTGTAACTCGAAACAGGTGCTACAGAATAAACGGAAGCTAGCGAAGAACGAGGTGACGATGTGCGTTGGAAATGGATCAAAGGTTGATGTGATCGCGCTCGTCACGCTACCTCTTCATCTACCATTGAGATTAGTTTTATACTTAAATAATTGTTATTTGGTGCCTGCGTTGAGCATGAACATTATATCCGGATCATGTTTATTGCGAGACGGTTACTTGTTTAAATCCAAGAATAATGGTTGTTCGATTTATATGAGTAATATGTTTTACGCACATGTACCTTTGATAGATGATCTATTCTTATTGAATCTCGATTGTAGTAATACACACATTAATAACATCGAAGCTAAACGTTTGAAATTGAGTGATAACTCGACCTATATGTGGCACTGTCGTCCTGGTCATATTGGAGTGAAGCATATGAAGAAACTCCATTCCGATAGACTTCTTGAATCACTTGAAAGATGCGAAGCATGTCTGATGGGTAAAATGACTAAGAATCCATTTTCTGGTATGATGGAGCGAGCTACGGACTTATTGGAAATCATACATACCGATGTGTGTGGCCCAATGAGTGTAGCATCGCGCGGTGGTTATCGTTATGTTCTTACCTTCACAGATGACTTGAGTAGATATGGGTATATCTATTTCATGAAACATAAGTCCGAAACTTTCGAGAAGTTTAAGGAATTTCAAAGTGAGGTAGAGAATCAACGCAACAAGGAGATTAAATTTCTATGATCTGATCGTGGAGGTGAATATCTGAGTTACGAGTTTGGCGAGCATTTGAAGAAATGCGGAATACTTTCACAATTCACACCGCCGGGAACACCACAGCGTAATGGTGTGTCCGAACGTCGTAATCGAACTCTCTTAGATATGGTTCGTTCAATCATGTCACTTACAGATTTACCGCTATCATTTTGGGGTTATGCATTAGAAACAGCCGCATTCACTTTAAATAGGGCACCATCTAAATCTGTTGAAACGACACGGTATGAATTATGGTTTGGGAAGAAACCTAAATGGTCGTTCCTCAAAGTTTGGGGTTGTGAAGCTTATGTAAAGAAGTTACAACCGGACAAGCTTGAACCCAAAGCGAAAAATTGCGTCTTCATAGGATACCCGAAGGAAACTATTGGGTATACCTTCTATCATAGATCTGAAGGCAAAATCTTCGTTGCCAAGAATGGATCCTTTCTAGAGAAAGAGTTTCTCTCGAAAGAAGTGACTAGAAGGAAAATAGAACTTGACTAGGTTGTTGAACCTTCTCTCGAACTTGCGAGTAGCGCGACACCGAAAGTAGTTCATGTGGCGCCTGCACCAATAAGAGAGGAAGTTAATGATGTTGATCATGAGACTTCGGTTGAAGTTACTACGGAACCTCACAGGTCAACAAGAACTCATACCACTCCTGATTGGTATGATCCTGTTATGAGTGTCATGTTGGTGGATAACACCGATGACCCTGCGACATATGAGGAAGCGATGATGAGCCCAAATTCCAATAAATGGCAAGAAGCCATGAAATCCAAAATTGGATCCATGTACGAAAACCAAGTATGGACTTTAGTGGACTTACCGGATGGCCGGAAGGGTGTCGAGAACAAATGGATTTTCAAGAAGAAAACAGATGTTGATGGTAATGTTATTGTCTATAAAGCTCGACTTGTCGCAAAAGGGTTTCAACAAATTCAAGGAGTTGACTACGATGAGACTTTCTCACCAGTAGCGAAGCTTAAGTCTGTGAGGATTATGTTAGCAATCGCTTCATATTATGATTATGAGATATGGCAGATGGATGTCAAAACGGCGTTCCTCAATGGAGACATTGATGAAGAGTTGTATATGATGCAACCCAAAGGTTTTGTCGATCCTAAAGATGCTAACAAGGTATGCAAACTTCAATGGTCCATATATGGATTGAAGCAAGCATCCCGAAGTTGGAATCAACGTTTTGATAAGGTAATCAAAAGCTTTGGTTTTATACAAACTTATGGAGAAGCTTGTATTTACAAGAAAGTGAGTGGGAGCTCTATAGCATTCTTAATACTATATGTAGATGACATATTGTTGATTGGGAATGATGTAGACCTTCTTAATAGTGTCAAGGATTATTTGAATAATATTTTTTCAATGAAAGATCTTGGCGAAGCAGCTTACATATTAGGCATAAAGATTTATAGAGATAGATCGAGATGCCTAATATCATTGTCACAAAGTACATATTTGGACAAAGTTCTAAAGAGGTTTGGAATGGAAGATAGCAAGAAAGGATTCTTGCCCATGTTGCCCAATACGACCTTGAGTAAAACTCAAAGTCCTGCAACGGCAGAAGATAGAGAAAGGATGAGTAAGACTCCCTATGCCTCAGCCATAGGATCTCTAATGTATGCCATGCTATGTACTAGACCCGACATTGCATATGCTACTAGTTTGACTAGCAGATATCAAAGTGATCCAGGAGTGGACCATTAGACAGCGGTCAAAAACATCCTTAAGTACTTGAGAAGAACTAAGGATATGGTTCTTTCTTATGGAGGTGATGAACAGCTCGTTGTTAATGGTTACACCAATGCTAGTTGGAACACCGATCCGGATGATTCTAAATCTCAATCTGGATACGTATTTACTTTGAATGGTGCAGCAGTTAGCTGGAGGAGTGCAAAGCAAAGTTTTGTGGCGAGATCTTCAACTGAATCGGAATACATAGCTGCTTCGAAGGCTTCACAAGAGGCGATATGGATGAAAGAGTTCATTACAGAGCTTGGTGTGGTTCCAAGTGCGCTGGACCCAATGTCTATCTACTGTGATAACATGGGTGCCATAGCCAATGCGCAAGAACCAAGGTCACACAAGAAGCTAAAACACATCAAGCTACGTTTTCACGCTATTCGAGAACATGTCCAAGATGGTGACATAAATATTTGCAAAGTACACACAGATCTGAATGTGGCGGATCCGTTGACTAAACCTCTCCCGAGGGCAAAACATGACCAACACCAAACCGCCATGGGTGTTCGGTATATTACCATGTAATCTAGATTAGTTGACTCTAGTGCAAGTGGGAGACTGTTGGAGATATGCCCTAGAGGCAATACTAAATTTGGTTATTATTATATCTTTGTGTTTATGATAAATGTTTACATTCATGCTATAACAGTATTAACCGGAAACATTAATACTTGTGTGATTTGTAAACTAAATTAGAGTCCCTAGTAAAGCCTCTTTAATAATACTAGCTTGTTGGTTAATAGATGATTGTGGTTTCTCGATCATGAGCATTGAGATGTTATTAACAACGAGATCATATCATTAGGAGAATGGTATGATGGACATACTCCTATAGATAAGCATAGCATAAAGATCAAGTCATTTTAATAGTTCAATTGCTATAAGCTTTCTGATACATAGTAACCTAATTCCTTCGACCATGAGATCATGCTAATCACCATCACCGGAAGGATGCTTTGATGACATCAAACACCACACCATAACTGGGTGGCTATAAAGGTGGCATTGAGTGTTCGAAAAGTATGGGTTGAGGCACATGGATCAAGAGTGGGATTTGTCCATCCATATGACGGATAGATATACTCTAGGCCCTCTCGGTGGAATGTCATCCAATTAGCTTGCAAGCATGTGACTGGCTCACAAGGGATCACATACCACGGGAACGAGAAAATAGTACTTATCGATAACGAGGTTGAACTAGGTATGCAGAGATACCGACGATCAAAACCTCGGATAAGTAAACTATCGTGAGACAAAGGGAAATTGGTATCGTATGTAAGTGGTTCATTCGATCGCAAAGTAATCGTATAAATATGTGGGATATGAATTTCCAGATTCCTCTATTGGTTATTGATCGGAGAAGTGTCTCGGTCATGTCCGCATAATTCACGAACCGTAGGGAGACACACTTAAGGATTCGATGTTGTTGTGTAGTTATGGAATGATGACTAAGAGACCGAATGTTGTTCGGAGTCTCGAATGGGATCCGGGATATCACGAGGAGATCCGAAATGGTCCGGAGAATAAGATTCATATAAGGAAAGTCCTGTTTCGGAGTTCGGAAATGATTTCGGTGTTTTCACCGGGAATGCTCTAGAAGGGTCTAGAAGGTCTGACACTCCGAAGGGGAAGGGTACATGGATATGTCATTACAATGTGGAATGGTTGCATCATGTACTAGATCACTTGGCTAGGAAATATGAAGAGAGAAATCAAATTCAAGTTTGAAAGTCAAACGTCAATTTGAAAAGTCAAATCCGAACATTGCTTGGTGGAGGGAGAGTAGGAAACCTACCTAGGGTAGGAGTCCCACTCTATAGAGGGAGTGACCCAACCTTTAAATAAGGTAAGGTAGAGTCCCCTGTGTTTACAATGCTAGTCCCTGGATCAATAGCTAGCATCCACAGTTAAGATGTAATATCAAGAAACAAAGGTCATAATACAACTTTATAACCAGGAATAACATAATTTTACTACATCTTACATAGCTCATTTGGCTATTACATTACATTGCAGCGGAATAACTATAAGCATGGGGTCCTTCATCTTCAAAGTGCCACAGGCAAACATGTTGGTTGTAGACTTTGTAATCCTAATCAATCAACTTCTCTAATATCACTCAAACCTGCAACATAACAAGTTACAGCCACAAGGGTCAATACATTTGAATTGTATTGGCAAGTTTCACTACTATGTAAAATATAAGTGGATCCTATCATTACATGCATATTTGGCTAAGTAGGGTTTTAGGCTCATTTGCAGAAAGCAATAATTTATCCTATCTTTTAAAAATGGTTTTGGTCTTTTGTCAAATCTTTCTGAACTCCTTGGTAAATCTCCAAGTGTTCAAGTCTTCATCAAAATCTTCTTGAGTTCCTTGGTACACCCCAAGTACTTCAAGTTTTTATCAAAAATCTCTTGAGCTCCTTGGTACACCCCAAGTACTTCAAGTTTTTATCCAAATCTCTTGAGCTCCTTGGTAAATCCCCAAGTGCTTCAAGTCTTTTGTTGTCACTTAAAAGTTTTTCTTTTAGAAATTGGAATGTCGAGATTTCCCATAGCTTCAAGCTTTAGTTGCTCAGTATTGTCCATAACCGGGGACACGGCTAAGTACTTAGATTTTTATCTTCTGCAGAAGTTGTACACTTTACCCACATGTCACACTCTCATCTTGTTGCCACCAGTGGCCGCTGGATAAGTGCTCACCAAGATGGAGTACTGGCAGATTGAGAATGTGACGAAGTCTTTCCAGAGGGTCCTCCCATACACCATTGCTAGCTTGTCTTCAGTACCCATGTAGGATTCCGAGTTCCCACATTTTCAGTAACCTGAAGACAATGCATGGGTCTTCCCAATGTAGTTGACTAAGCGAGCCATATGTAGCATGTGGTTGTACACGAAAGCCACAATTGGAGAAACATGTTCAATCTCTAAGTTTCTGGTGGTTTTCTTTTGGTGCACAACACAAAGAGATTGCCATTGACATGGTTCCTTTTGTTGCCACCTTAACCAAAACTCAAAGTATCCTTGTCCACCCAGGTGGTTCATTGAGTCCTTGTTTTATTATATAAAACACAAGTCTTCTCTTAATCTTCATAAAATCTCAACATGTATCTCTTCTCAAAATATTTAGCATGGCTAAGCATTTTACAACTACACTATTTTCACTAAGGAATATATAAGGGTATCCTATTAGGATTTAGCATAGCATAAGTATAGAAATCCTTTTCATGCATGTTTCAAAAATCCACTAAGTATAATGAAAATAGTAGGACTTTGGATGATAGTGTAACTTGCCTTTTTGGTAGGGAATGTTGGTTCACTTCTTGATCTTGTTAATCTCACACTCTTCTAATCTTCACTACAAATCAATCAAGCAAACATAGGTTCAACTAGCATTCCAACCAATATTCAAACAATCAAACACACATAAAATAATAGGGCCTAGGTCATACATGCAAGCAAGCAAAAAGTTAGTTTTATTTGCAAAGATGGTTTCCACTAGGCTCTAAACTTTGTAAGGTTCAAAGTGGTCATTTTCCAAAGTGGCAAAGTCATTTGCAAAAGGGTTTTGTCTCTAAACCATTTTTAAATCCATTCATTATTTTATGTGGTGGAAAATGTTTTTATCCAAACAAAAGCTTTATGTTGTTCACCAAATAAATTGTTAATTCTCAAAACTTGGTGTTTAGGGTCAGTAAGTTTGATTCAAATCATTTTCCCAAAGTTTTTACTCCAAAAACATTTTCATAACAAAATCAATATTTTTATTTGGCTAGGAATGGGCTAAATCAATTAATCCATCCTATTCTTCACCAAATCAATTTTTAAAACCATGGGTTGGTTCCTAAGATTAGTAGGTTCACCACAAACCATTTTGCAAAGATTTCAACCTCAAAAACAATTTTGAATAATTTTTATAACCTAAACATGCATACAAATGTTTCTGCAAAAACAAACCTTTTACTAGAGGCTTTTTACTAAACAAATTGCATGGTTGGCTAGGGCTTGTTCCGCTGATTCCATTGATATAAAGTTTGTAATTTTTGGACGTGTGGATCAAAAGTTACAAGGGTTTCAAATCTGCATCTAAAACAGATTTCAAATTTTTTTAAATGTAACTGGTGACACGCGGCGGAATGTTACTGGTCGATACCGGTTCGCTCGGATCGCGCGACTACGTCCGTTGGATCTAAGCAGATCGCACGGCGCTAAGATGTTACTTACCCCTTCGTCGAGCTTATATCGTGTTCGTTTGATCTAGATCCTACGGATGCTACTGCTTGGTCAACAACGGGCGGCGCTGCGCGGCGACAGACGGCGGCGACGGTCAGGCGGTGGCGCTACGGCAGCTACAGGAAGCAAGGAACGAAGTGGGGATGCTCACCATGATCGCAGGGACATGGTGACGCTCGAGGCGTGGTCGGTTGGTCGAGGGGCGCTCCGGTTCTAGCGGGATTGCTCGCCGGAGTGGGGAACTGCGTCGGGCAGCTCTGGTCGTGGTCGGAGGCGACGCTGTGGTTCACCCTGAAGCAAAGCGAGGACATGGTTATATGCGCAAGATCAAGGCGAAGCTGCGTGCATGAAGGAGAAGGAGAGGGGCGGTCGGTTCTTACCAGGAAACTTCGCCGGAGAAGAAAGCAGACGCGGCGGCGCTCAGTGGCTGTCGGAGTCGAGGTTCTGGGACGCCCGCGGTTGAATGGGAGGTACAGAGAGAAGCGTCTAGGTCTAGGGAGTAATCTCGTGTGGTTGGGGAGGCAAGGGGCGGTGTCTGCTGGCCGGAATCGAGGAAAAAGCTCGTTGGAGCAGGGGGTTTCTGGTGTAATTGGCGCAGCCTGGTGGCATTCAGGGCGTGGAGTCTGAGGGGAAAGAGAGGTAAGAGGGAGGCGTTTAATACCGCGTGGTCGCAGGGCGGAGTAATGGCGTGGTTTACGCGAATTGATCGCCGGCATTACTCGGCTGCAACGGCAGGCGGCGTGGTCAGGGGGATGACGATGAACAGGAGAGGTAGGACCTTGCTGTCAGCGAGGAAGGGAGTGAGGGAAAGGGTCCACCAGTCAGTTGCTCTGTGGGTGCGAGTTTAAGTGAAAAACGTTTCGCAGAGGGAGAGAGGTACTAGGCTGCGAGTGGGCTTCTTGGGCCAGGTGAGTTGGGCTGCTGCCTGATTCTTATTTTTTTCTTTCTAATTGTTTTTCCTTTTTCTGTTTGAATTTCCTGTTTTGAATTTCAATCAACAAATCAAGCAATCAAATCAAATCAAAACTTCTCCAAACTTTGTATTGAGTTTTGGTTTTGTTTAACAATATAAACCAAAGTCCCAAAAACAAAAATAATATTTTTATTTTAGGGTCCATTATTAATTTAAATAAATAGACCTTGTTTATTAAATCAAAATAGGATTTGATTTATTTAAGATCTCCTTTTGAAATCTAAATATTTTCAAAACCAAATCAGTAGGTTTTATTTGGAAATAATGAATACTTGGAAAACTTATTTTAAATAAAAAATAAGTTTTGATGGTTAATTAAAATAGTAAAACCTTTATTAATAAAACTTGGGTATTAAATCCTTATTACTTTATTTAAATAAACTTTTACTATTTTCCTCAAATAGAAATATTTTGTTTCAAAGGCTTGGCCAAGTTTTAATTTGGCTTATAAAATAATCCTTATTTAAATTTCTTCCTTTTCATTTGAAAACTAAATCTTTTTATTTAAAAGATCCAAAATAGTAATAAAATATTTTTATTTTCCTTTATTAAATGTTTATCTTTTTAATCCCTTTAGGATTTTATTTGTTCAAATTAGGTTTGAAGATTCCCATTGGATTTCAAAAAGTTTCTTCTCACCCTGAAAATCAACAAAGTTTTATTTTATTCATTTATTTTTTCACATTACAAGATTTGGAAAATCTTGGGATGTGACATTCTCACTTAAAATAAATCTCGTCCCGAGATTTGGGAAAGCTAGGGTTACAAGTAGGCTCAAAACATCTAGGATACTACCACCCTTAAAAATTTCCAACTAAATTACATATTGGCTTGCTTGGGGTCTTGGGGAAACTTCTCTGGGCAAACATTTGCATAGTGTCCTTTGTTTCCATACTTGACTCATGGGCCAAGGCTGAGATCTTTCATAGGCTTGTTTAACTTGTTCTTCATCTTTTCTGGACAATTGCTTGCATAATGTCCTGGTCCTTTGCAATTGAAACATATGATAAGTTTGAGTTCTTCACGTGTCTCTTGTGGACAAGTTGCTGCATAATGGCCTAGTCCTTTGCAGTTGTTGCACCATACTTGGCCAATCTCTTTATACTTACTTCTCTGGACATTCACTAGAATAGTGTCCCATTTCTTTACAATGATGACATTGCACATGGCTTTTGTCCATCTTTTTCTTTTTGGGCTTCTCCAAAGCTAGGAGTGCATCTAGTTCATGTTGTTCATATGTTATATGGTAGGTAGGAATGTCTACATGCTTCTTGGACCTTTTATTGCTCTTTGGAAAATGTATATGCCTCTTCTTTGGTCCTTTGAATTGGGTTGTATTGCATGGAGGTATAAGTGGGCCTTTTCCTTTGTCATCATTCTTCTTGGTAGACTTGGGTCCTTCTTGATTGTTTGCAATCATTTGTTGCACTTCACCTTGTTTCCTTTGTTCAACTAAGGAATAGATGGGGCATTGGATAGGGACATGGTTGTTTCCTTCACATAAGTAACATGTAGCTTAAGATGTGGGACATTGGCCTGGGTGTTTCTCTTCACAATTAGGGCACTGATCTCCATGCTCCTTAGTAGTGTGGTCCTTGTCTCCACAAATGTTGCAAGCTTTGGTTCCTTTAAGAATAACACCTTTGCCATCCTTGGAAAAGTTGCTTTCCATGTTGAGCATTTGGTCTGTCACCTTAAGCAACATTTGAGCTTGGTCTTCCAAGAACTTTTGCAGGTTGGATCTTCCCCACTGGTGTTAGCTATGAACTGAGCTGTCATTTGGTTCAACTGGTCTTGGGTTGATATGAGTTCTCTCATGTTGTCCTCTTGGTTGGTGTTGGTGTCATCAACCTTGGAGTTTCTTGGGGTAGTCATCTGTTTGGGTTGAATGGAGATTAGAATAGGCAAAAGATTTTCTAAGAAAGTAGTTCTAATCACACACATCACAATTCACTCAAGCAATGTGCAAGCAAACACAAACAAAACATTTCACTCAAACCACAAAGTTCAAGCATATTTTTAGGCAATAAAATATTTTTGTTACACCACATAAGTTGGTGTGTTTGTCTTAACTAAATTTGGTGGTCCATCTATATGGTTCACTTGTAATCTTTCCATCCTTCTTTGGTTGATTCTTCTTGCATGAGATCATGGTTTCCTTGGGAAAAAAATTCTTGGTCTCAAAACTTCAAAGGTGATGTTGGTTCCTCTAAGTTGTTTTTCCTTAGTCTCCAAATCTTGAGCAATATTTCTTGTCTCACTTGTAGTCCTTAGTGGTATCCAAGGTTAAAGTCCTTGGTGAATATGCTAAAGATGTTGAATCATTAGAGTTGAAGATGTTGAAGTCATTAGATTTGAAGATGTTGAAGTCATTTGAAGAAGTCCTTTGCACATGGTGAAGTCTTTGGCCATGGGGTAGGTTTTATCCATCAAGTTGAAATAGAAGAGATGTAGAATCAAAACCAAAATGGTTGAGGAAAGAGTTTACAAGATTGTTTGTAAATAAGTTCTGGAACAAATGTAACTCCTATTTTCTAAGGGGTTTTGTCCAATCCTAGGTTTACAAATCCTACAGGCAACACAATGCTCTGATACCATCTATAGAGGGAGTGACCCAACCTTTAAATAAGGTAAGGTAGAGTCCCCTGTGTTTACAATGCTAGTCCCTGGATCAATAGCTAGCATCCACAGTTAAGATGTAATATCAAGAAACAAAGGTCATAATACAACTTTATAACCAGGAATAACATAATTTTACTACATCTTACATAGCTCATTTGGCTATTACATTACATTGCAGCGGAATAACTATAAGCATGGGGTCCTTCATCTTCAAAGTGCCACAGGCAAACATGTTGGTTGTAGACTTTGTAATCCTAATCAATCAACTTCTCTAATATCACTCAAACCTGCAACATAACAAGTTACAGCCACAAGGGTCAATACATTTGAATTGTATTGGCAAGTTTCACTACTATGTAAAATATAAGTGGATCCTATCATTACATGCATATTTGGCTAAGTAGGGTTTTAGTCTCATTTGCAGAAAGCAATAATTTATCCTATCTTTTAAAAATGGTTTTGGTCTTTTGTCAAATCTTTCGAACTCCTTGGTAAATCTCCAAGTGTTCAAGTCTTCATCAAAATCTTCTTGAGTTCCTTGGTACACCCCAAGTACTTCAAGTTTTTATCAAAAATCTCTTGAGCTCCTTGGTACACCCCAAGTACTTCAAGTTTTTATCCAAATCTCTTGAGCTCCTTGGTAAATCCCCAAGTGCTTCAAGTCTTTTGTTGTCACTTAAAAGTTTTTCTTTTAGAAATTGGAATGTCGAGATTTCCCATAGCTTCAAGCTTTAGTTGCTCAGTATTGTCCATAACCGGGGACACGGCTAAGTACTTAGATTTTTATCTTCTGCAGAAGTTGTACACTTTACCCACATGTCACACTCTCATCTTGTTGCCACCAGTGGCCGCTGGATAAGTGCTCACCAAGATGGAGTACTGGCAGATTGAGAATGTGACGAAGTCTTTCCAGAGGGTCCTCCCATACACCATTGCTAGCTTGTCTTCAGTACCCATGTAGGATTCCGAGTTCCCACATTTTCAGTAACCTGAAGACAATGCATGGGTCTTCCCAATGTAGTTGACTAAGCCAGAGCCATATGTAGCATGTGGTTGTACACGAAAGCCACAATTGGAGAAACATGTTCAATCTCTAAGTTTCCTGGGTGGTTTTCTTTTGGTGCACAACACAAAGAGATTGCCATTGACATGGTTCCTTTTGTTGCCACCTTAACCAAAACTCAAAGTATCCTTGTCCACCCAGGTGGTTCATTGAGTCCTTGTTTTATTATATAAAACACAAGTCTTCTCTTAATCTTCATAAAATCTCAACATGTATCTCTTCTCAAAATATTTAGCATGGCTAAGCATTTTACAACTACACTATTTTCACTAAGGAATATATAAGGGTATCCTATTAGGATTTAGCATAGCATAAGTATAGAAATCCTTTTCATGCATGTTTCAAAAATCCACTAAGTATAATGAAAATAGTAGGACTTTGGATGATAGTGTAACTTGCCTTTTTGGTAGGGAATGTTGGTTCACTTCTTGATCTTGTTAATCTCACACTCTTCTAATCTTCACTACAAATCAATCAAGCAAACATAGGTTCAACTAGCATTCCAACCAATATTCAAACAATCAAACACACATAAAATAATAGGGCCTAGGTCATACATGCAAGCAAGCAAAAAGTTAGTTTTATTTGCAAAGATGGTTTCCACTAGGCTCTAAACTTTGTAAGGTTCAAAGTGGTCATTTTCCAAAGTGGCAAAGTCATTTGCAAAAGGGTTTTGTCTCTAAACCATTTTTAAATCCATTCATTATTTTATGTGGTGGAAAATGTTTTTATCCAAACAAAAGCTTTATGTTGTTCACCAAATAAATTGTTAATTCTCAAAACTTGGTGTTTAGGGTCAGTAAGTTTGATTCAAATCATTTTCCCAAAGTTTTTACTCCAAAAACATTTTCATAACAAAATCAATATTTTTATTTGGCTAGGAATGGGCTAAATCAATTAATCCATCCTATTCTTCACCAAATCAATTTTTAAAACCATGGGTTGGTTCCTAAGATTAGTAGGTTCACCACAAACCATTTTGCAAAGATTTCAACCTCAAAAACAATTTTGAATAATTTTTATAACCTAAACATGCATACAAATGTTTCTGCAAAAACAAACATTTTACTAGAGGATTTTTACTAAACAAATTGCATGGTTGGCTAGGGCTTGTTCCGCTGATTCCATTGATATAAAGTTTGTAACTTTTGGACGTGTGGATCAAAAGTTACAAGGGTTTCAAATCTGCATCTAAAACAGATTTCAAATTTTTTTTTAAACAGAACTGGTGACACGCGGCGGAATGTTACTGGTCGATACCGGTTCGCTCGGATCGCGCGACTACGTCCGTTGGATCTAAGCAGATCGCACGGCGCTGAGATGTTACTTACCCCTTCGTCGAGCTTATATCGTGTTCGTTTGATCTAGATCCTACGGATGCTTTGCTTGTCAATCGACAGGCGAGCATGGCGGCCGGGCACGGCGACGTCGGTGCGGTGGCGCTACGGCAGCTACAGGAAGCAAGGAACGAAGTGGGGATGCTCACCATGATCGCAGGGACATGGTGACGCTCGAGGCGTGGTCGGTTGGTCGAGGGGCGCTCCGGTTCTAGCGGGATTGCTCGCCGGAGTGGGGAACTGCGTCGGGCAGCTCTGGTCGTGGTCGGAGGCGACGCTGTGGTTCACCCCGAAGCAAAGCGAGGACATGGTTATATGCGCAAGATCAAGGCGAAGCTGCGTGCATGAAGGAGAAGGAGAGGGGCGGTCGGTTCTTACCAGGAAACTTCGCCGGAGAAGAAAGCGAGCGCATGGCCGCTTGTCGAGTCGAGGTTACAGGACGCCGCGGTTGAATGGGAGGTACAGAGAGAAGCGTCTAGGTCTAGGGAGTAATCTCGTGTGGTTGGGGAGGCAAGGGGCGGTGTCTGCTGGCCGGAATCGAGGAAAAAGCTCGTTGGAGCAGGGGGTTTCTGGTGTAATTGGCGCAGCCTGGTGGCATTCAGGGCGTGGAGTCTGAGGGGAAAGAGAGGTAAGAGGGAGGCGTTTAATACCGCGTGGTCGCAGGGCGGAGTAATGGCGTGGTTTACGCGAATTGATCGCCGGCATTACTCGGCTGCAACGGCAGGCGGCGTGGTCAGGGGGATGACGATGAACAGGAGAGGTAGGACCTTGCTGTCAGCGAGGAAGGGAGTGAGGGAAAGGGTCCACCAGTCAGTTGCTCTGTGGGTGCGAGTTTAAGTGAAAAACGTTTCGCAGAGGGAGAGAGGTACTAGGCTGCGAGTGGGCTTCTTGGGCCAGGTGAGTTGGGCTGCTGCCTGATTCTTATTTTTTTCTTTCTAATTGTTTTTCCTTTTTCTGTTTGAATTTCCTGTTTTGAATTTCAATCAACAAATCAAGCAATCAAATCAAATCAAAACTTCTCCAAACTTTGTATTGAGTTTTGGTTTTGTTTAACAATATAAACCAAAGTCCCAAAAACAAAAATAATATTTTTATTTTAGGGTCCATTATTAATTTAAATAAATAGACCTTGTTTATTAAATCAAAATAGGATTTGATTTATTTAAGATCTCCTTTTGAAATCTAAATATTTTCAAAACCAAATCAGTAGGTTTTATTTGGAAATAATGAATACTTGGAAAACTTATTTTAAATAAAAAATAAGTTTTGATGGTTAATTAAAATAGTAAAACCTTTATTAATAAAACTTGGGTATTAAATCCTTATTACTTTATTTAAATAAACTTTTACTATTTTCCTCAAATAGAAATATTTTGTTTCAAAGGCTTGGCCAAGTTTTAATTTGGCTTATAAAATAATCCTTATTTAAATTTCTTCCTTTTCATTTGAAAACTAAATCTTTTTATTTAAAAGATCCAAAATAGTAATAAAATATTTTTATTTTCCTTTATTAAATGTTTATCTTTTTAATCCCTTTAGGATTTTATTTGTTCAAATTAGGTTTGAAGATTCCCATTGGATTTCAAAAAGTTTCTTCTCACCCTGAAAATCAACAAAGTTTTATTTTATTCATTTATTTTTTTCACATTACAAGATTTGGAAAATCTTGGGATGTGACAGGCTACCACCCTTAAAATAAATCTCGTCCCGAGATTTGGGAAAGCTAGGGTTACAAGTAGGCTCAAAACATCTAGGATACTACCACCCTTAAAAATTTCCAACTAAATTACATATTGGCTTGCTTGGGGTCTTGGGGAAACTTCTCTGGGCAAACATTTGCATAGTGTCCTTTGTTTCCATACTTGACTCATGGGCCAAGGCTGAGATCTTTCATAGGCTTGTTTAACTTGTTCTTCATCTTTTCTGGACAATTGCTTGCATAATGTCCTGGTCCTTTGCAATTGAAACATATGATAAGTTTGAGTTCTTCACGTGTCTCTTGTGGACAAGTTGCTGCATAATGGCCTAGTCCTTTGCAGTTGTTGCACCATACTTGGCCAATCTCTTTATACTTCTGTTTCTCTGGACATTCACTAGAATAGTGTCCCATTTCTTTACAATGATGACATTGCACATGGCTTTTGTCCATCTTTTTCTTTTTGGGCTTCTCCAAAGCTAGGAGTGCATCTAGTTCATGTTGTTCATATGTTATATGGTAGGTAGGAATGTCTACATGCTTCTTGGACCTTTTATTGCTCTTTGGAAAATGTATATGCCTCTTCTTTGGTCCTTTGAATTGGGTTGTATTGCATGGAGGTATAAGTGGGCCTTTTCCTTTGTCATCATTCTTCTTGGTAGACTTGGGTCCTTCTTGATTGTTTGCAATCATTTGTTGCACTTCACCTTGTTTCCTTTGTTCAACTAAGGAATAGATGGGGCATTGGATAGGGACATGGTTGTTTCCTTCACATAAGTAACATGTAGCTTAAGATGTGGGACATTGGCCAACTGGGTGTTTCTCTTCACAATTAGGGCACTGATCTCCATGCTCCTTAGTAGTGTGGTCCTTGTCTCCACAAATGTTGCAAGCTTTGGTTCCTTTAAGAATAACACCTTTGCCATCCTTGGAAAAGTTGCTTTCCATGTTGAGCATTTGGTCTGTCACCTTAAGCAACATTTGAGCTTGGTCTTCCAAGAACTTTTGCAGGGTTGGATCTTCCCCACTGGTGTTAGCTATGAACTGAGCTGTCATTTGGTTCAACTGGTCTTGGGTTGATATGAGTTCTCTCATGTTGTCCTCTTGGTTGGTGTTGGTGTCATCAACCTTGGAGTTTCTTGGGGTAGTCATCTGTTTGGGTTGAATGGAGATTAGAATAGGCAAAAGATTTTCTAAGAAAGTAGTTCTAATCACACACATCACAATTCACTCAAGCAATGTGCAAGCAAACACAAACAAAACATTTCACTCAAACCACAAAGTTCAAGCATATTTTTAGGCAATAAAATATTTTTGTTACACCACATAAGTTGGTGTGTTTGTCTTAACTAAATTTGGTGGTCCATCTATATGGTTCACTTGTAATCTTTCCATCCTTCTTTGGTTGATTCTTCTTGCATGAGATCATGGTTTCCTTGGGAAAAAAATTCTTGGTCTCAAAACTTCAAAGGTGATGTTGGTTCCTCTAAGTTGTTTTTCCTTAGTCTCCAAATCTTGAGCAATATTTCTTGTCTCACTTGTAGTCCTTAGTGGTATCCAAGGTTAAAGTCCTTGGTGAATATGCTAAAGATGTTGAATCATTAGAGTTGAAGATGTTGAAGTCATTAGATTTGAAGATGTTGAAGTCATTTGAAGAAGTCCTTTGCACATGGTGAAGTCTTTGGCCATGGGGTAGGTTTTATCCATCAAGTTGAAATAGAAGAGATGTAGAATCAAAACCAAAATGGTTGAGGAAAGAGTTTACAAGATTGTTTGTAAATAAGTTCTGGAACAAATGTAACTCCTATTTTCTAAGGGGTTTTGTCCAATCCTAGGTTTACAAATCCTACAGGCAACACAATGCTCTGATACCATCTATAGAGGGAGTGACCCAACCTTTAAATAAGGTAAGGTAGAGTCCCCTGTGTTTACAATGCTAGTCCCTGGATCAATAGCTAGCATCCACAGTTAAGATGTAATATCAAGAAACAAAGGTCATAATACAACTTTATAACCAGGAATAACATAATTTTACTACATCTTACATAGCTCATTTGGCTATTACATTACATTGCAGCGGAATAACTATAAGCATGGGGTCCTTCATCTTCAAAGTGCCACAGGCAAACATGTTGGTTGTAGACTTTGTAATCCTAATCAATCAACTTCTCTAATATCACTCAAACCTGCAACATAACAAGTTACAGCCACAAGGGTCAATACATTTGAATTGTATTGGCAAGTTTCACTACTATGTAAAATATAAGTGGATCCTATCATTACATGCATATTTGGCTAAGTAGGGTTTTAGTCTCATTTGCAGAAAGCAATAATTTATCCTATCTTTTAAAAATGGTTTTGGTCTTTTGTCAAATCTTTCTGAACTCCTTGGTAAATCTCCAAGTGTTCAAGTCTTCATCAAAATCTTCTTGAGTTCCTTGGTACACCCCAAGTACTTCAAGTTTTTATCAAAAATCTCTTGAGCTCCTTGGTACACCCCAAGTACTTCAAGTTTTTATCCAAATCTCTTGAGCTCCTTGGTAAATCCCCAAGTGCTTCAAGTCTTTTGTTGTCACTTAAAAGTTTTTCTTTTAGAAATTGGAATGTCGAGATTTCCCATAGCTTCAAGCTTTAGTTGCTCAGTATTGTCCATAACCGGGGACACGGCTAAGTACTTAGATTTTTATCTTCTGCAGAAGTTGTACACTTTACCCACATGTCACACTCTCATCTTGTTGCCACCAGTGGCCGCTGGATAAGTGCTCACCAAGATGGAGTACTGGCAGATTGAGAATGTGACGAAGTCTTTCCAGAGGGTCCTCCCATACACCATTGCTAGCTTGTCTTCAGTACCCATGTAGGATTCCGAGTTCCCACATTTTCAGTAACCTGAAGACAATGCATGGGTCTTCCCAATGTAGTTGACTAAGCCAGAGCCATATGTAGCATGTGGTTGTACACGAAAGCCACAATTGGAGAAACATGTTCAATCTCTAAGTTTCCTGGGTGGTTTTCTTTTGGTGCACAACACAAAGAGATTGCCATTGACATGGTTCCTTTTGTTGCCACCTTAACCAAAACTCAAAGTATCCTTGTCCACCCAGGTGGTTCATTGAGTCCTTGTTTTATTATATAAAACACAAGTCTTCTCTTAATCTTCATAAAATCTCAACATGTATCTCTTCTCAAAATATTTAGCATGGCTAAGCATTTTACAACTACACTATTTTCACTAAGGAATATATAAGGGTATCCTATTAGGATTTAGCATAGCATAAGTATAGAAATCCTTTTCATGCATGTTTCAAAAATCCACTAAGTATAATGAAAATAGTAGGACTTTGGATGATAGTGTAACTTGCCTTTTTGGTAGGGAATGTTGGTTCACTTCTTGATCTTGTTAATCTCACACTCTTCTAATCTTCACTACAAATCAATCAAGCAAACATAGGTTCAACTAGCATTCCAACCAATATTCAAACAATCAAACACACATAAAATAATAGGGCCTAGGTCATACATGCAAGCAAGCAAAAAGTTAGTTTTATTTGCAAAGATGGTTTCCACTAGGCTCTAAACTTTGTAAGGTTCAAAGTGGTCATTTTCCAAAGTGGCAAAGTCATTTGCAAAAGGGTTTTGTCTCTAAACCATTTTTAAATCCATTCATTATTTTATGTGGTGGAAAATGTTTTTATCCAAACAAAAGCTTTATGTTGTCCACCAAATAAATTGTTAATTCTCAAAACTTGGTGTTTAGGGTCAGTAAGTTTGATTCAAATCATTTTCCCAAAGTTTTTACTCCAAAAACATTTTCATAACAAAATCAATATTTTTATTTGGCTAGGAATGGGCTAAATCAATTAATCTATCCTATTCTTCACAAAATCCATTTTTAAAACCATGAGTTGGTTCCTAAGATCAGTAGGTTCACCACAAACCATTTTGCAAAGATTTAAACCTCAAAAACAATTTTGAATAATTTTTATAACCTAAACATGCATACAAATGTTTCTGCAAAAACAAACCTTTTACCAGAGGCTTTTTACTAAAAAAATTGCATGGTTGGCTAGGGCTTGTTTCACTGATTCCATTGATATAAAGTTTGTAATTTTTGGACGTGTGGATCAAAAGTTACAAGGGTTTCAAATCTGCATCTAAAACAGATTTCAAATTTTGTTTTAAACAGAACCGGTGACACGCGGCGGAATGTTACTGGTCGATACCGGTTCGCTCGGATCGCGCGACTACGTCCGTTGGATCTAAGCAGATCGCACGGTGCTGAGATGTTACTTACCCCTTCGTCGAGCTTATATCGTGTTCGTCCGATCTAGATCCTACGGATGCTACTGCTTGGTCAACAACGGGCGGCGCTGCGCGGCGACAGACGGCGGCGACGGTCAGGCGGTGGCGCTACGGCAGCTACAGGAAGCAAGGAACAAAGTGGGGATGCTCACCGTGATCGCAGGGACGTGGTGACGCTTGAGGCGTGGCCGGTTGGTCGAGGGACGCTCCGGTTCTAGCAGGATTGCTCGTCGGAGTGGGGAACTGCGTCGGGCGGCTCTGGTCGTGGTCGGAGGCGACACTGTGGTTCACCCCGAAGCAAAGCGAGGACACGGTTAGATGCGCAAGATCAAGGCGAAGCTGTGTGCATGAAGGAGAAGGAGAGGGGCGGTCGGTTCTTACCAGGAAACTTCGCCGGAGAAGAAAGCAGACGCGGCGGCGCTCAGTGGCTGTCGGAGTCGAGGTTCTAGGATGCCCGCGGTTGAATGGGAGGTACAGAGAGAAGCGTCTAGGTCTAGGGAGTAATCTCGTGTGGTTGGGGAGGCAAGGGCCGGTGTCTGCTGGCCGGAATCGAGGAAAAAGCTCGTCGGAGCAGGGCGGGGTTTCTGGTGTAATTGGCGCAGCCTGGTGGCGTTTAGGGCGTGGAGTCTGAGGGGAAAGAGAGGTAAGAGGGAGGCGTTTAATACCGCATGGTCGCAGGGCGGAGTAATGGCGTGGTTTACGCGAATTGATCGCCGGTGTTACTCGGCTGCAACGGCAGGCGGCGTGGTCAGGGGGATGACGATGAACATGAGAGGTGGGACCTTGCTGTCAGCGAGGAAGGGAGTGAGGAAAAGGGTCCACCAGTCAGTTGCTCTGCGGGTGCGAGTTTAAGTGAAAAATGTTTCGCAGAGGGAGAGAGGTACTGGGCTGCGAGTGGGCTTCTTGGGCCAGGTGAGTTGGGCTGCTGCCTGATTCTTATTTTTTTCTTTCTAATTGTTTTTCCTTTTTCTGTTTGAATTTCCTATATTGAATTTCATTCAACAAATCAAGCAATCAAATCAAATCAAAACTTCTCCAAACTTTGTATTGAGTTTTGGTTCTGTTTAACAATATAAACCAAAGTCCCAAAAACAAAAATAATATTTTTATTTTAGGGTCCATTATTAATTTAAATAAATAGACCTTGTTTATTAAATCAAAATAGGATTTGATTTATTTAAGATCTCCTTTTGAAATCTAAATATTTTCAAAACCAAATCAGTAGGTTTTATTTGGAAATAATGAATACTTGGAAAACTTATTTTAAATAAAAAATAAGTTTTGATGGTTAATTAAAATAGTAAAATCTTTATTAATAAAACTTGG
The DNA here is from genome assembly GCA_023614405.1 of Avena insularis. Lineage (NCBI taxonomy): Eukaryota > Viridiplantae > Streptophyta > Magnoliopsida > Poales > Poaceae > Avena > Avena insularis. Next base: position 361,414,899 of record CM042695.1, on the reverse strand, counting down.
GTATTAAATCCTTATTACTTTTTTAAATAAACTTTTACTATTTTCCTCAAATAGAAATATTTTGTTTCAAAGGCTTGGCCAAGTTTTAATTTGGCTTATAAAATAATCCTTATTTAAATTTCTTCCTTTTCATTTGAAAACTAAATCTTTTTATTTAAAAGATCCAAAATAGTAATAAAATATTTTTATTTTCCTTTATTAAATGTTTATCTTTTTAATCCCTTTAGGATTTTATTTGTTCAAATTAGGTTTGAAGATTCCCATTGGATTTCAAAAAGTTTCTTCTCACCCTGAAAATCAACAAAGTTTTATTTTATTCATTTATTTTTTTCACATTACAAGATTTGGAAAATCTTGGGATGTGAACACTCCCTCCACCCGCCGGCCATGAAGAGGAGTTGGGGGAGGACTCCCTTCTCCCCAAACCGCCTCTCCCCACCTATATAAGGAGGGGTAGGGCGCACCCCTACCCCTCACACCCAAACCCTAGCTCCTGGCGCCTCCACCACAAGTGCTGCTGCCGCCTAGGGATCTCCAAGTCGCCGACTAGGGTTTCCCCAAACCCTAGACACCGGCCAAACCACCTCCCCTTGGTTCCTCTAAACCCTAGATCGCCAAGGACCCTCTCTTACTCCACCATACTCGCTCTGGCTTAGGCGAAGCCCTGCAGGATCTTCCCTCTACTTCCGACACCACGCCGTCGTGCTGCCGGAATCACGAGGAGAGTGCTACAACCTCCGCTGCCTGCTGGAATAAGGGAGAGGAAGGTCTTCATCGAAAATCTAACGATGTGACCGATTGGAAGGCCAGCCGAACGCTTAGCCGGAAGGATCGTCTACGCGATCTTGAGATCGGCAAGTGTACGACTACATCACCCACGAGAATCTGCTCTCGTTAACCGCTTTGGAATCTTCGAGGGTGAGTTCCTCTATCGACTCGTTGCTACAATCTAATAGATAGATCTTGGCTTGTTTATGTGCATGTGGTAGAATTTTTTTTTTCTATGCTACGAACCCCAACAAATACTACTAGTAGGTGCAATACAAACACGAATTCATGCAGAATAAAATGGTTTGCAATCTTCCATAAAAGCGTGCGATTTGGTTAAACTCATTGTATTGGGACATAGAAAAACTCACATGGCCAAACATTTCTAACTGTCTCCAATAAATCGTCAAGGCACAGGATAGAAGAGCATAAATCGTGTGCGAAGCTATCAAGTTTTACAGAAGGTTTAATTTTTTGCATCGCTTGCGTATAATTGGCCTTTGCACGGGTTAAGTAAACCGTGTGCGTTGTAAAGGAGCATCGCCCGTCTACGCATAGTGATACTTTGATAAATTGTTTTTAGGGTCATTTCAGTCGTGTGTAAAGTGTTGGGGGTGGTACACAATCCCATGGCTTGCAATGAACTTTGAGGATAGCTTCAATCAATAGATATGCAGAGAAAATAAAACAATCGAGCATATATACAAGTGACATAAGGATTTACGTGAAAAATCCTCCTCGAGGTAAGAAGGAAAAAACACGCAAGCTTCACTATGAGTAACCTGGGTTCGGGATCTTCTCAAGAACATCTAGATGTATAACACATAGTGTTGGAATTATGCCCTAGAGGCAATAATAAAGATGTTATTATTATAATTCTTGTTCATGATAAAGTTTATATTCCATGCTAGAATTGTATTAAGCGGAAACTTTAATACTTGTGTGGTTTGTGAACAACACCGTGTCCCTAGTACGCCTCTATGGACTAGCTCATTGATCAATGATGGTTAAGGTTTCCTAACCATAGACATGAGTTGTCAATTGATAATGAGATCATATCATTGGGAGAATGATATGGTGGACAGACCCAAACTAAGCGAAGCAATTAGATCATGTCATTGTGTTCATCTTTGCGAAGCTTTTCCTATGTCAAATATTGTATTCCTTAGACCATGAGATAATGCAACTCACAGTATCGGAAGAAAGCTTTGAGGTCATCAAACGTCATCCTATGAGAGGGTGATCATAAAGGTGTCTCTCAGGTGATCGGAAAGTATCTGTTGGGTTGTATGTATCGAGATGGGATTTGTCCCTCCCAAGTCGGAGAGATATACTTGGGCCCACTCGTGTCGATATCAACACCGCTTGCAAGCATGTGGTTAAGGAGTTAATCACAAAGTGATATCGGATTACGAACGAGTAAAGTACTTGCGTGAACGAGATTGAACTAGGTATGGCGATACCGACGATCGAATCTCGGGCAAGCAAAATATCGCGAGACGAAGGGAATATATATATGGGATTGATTGAATCCGGCATCGTGGTTCATCGATATGATCATCGATGAATGTGTAGGAGTCAATATGGGTGCCTGACCGCTGTTGATTATTGATAGAAGATCATGTCTGCATATTCTCGAACCCGAGGTCACACATAACGTGTCTCGGCTAGGATAGATTGGATACTTGGTTTATGAATTTTGTTGAGTCTCGGATGGGATCCGGGACATCACGAGAGGTTCGAAGTGGTCCGAGAATAAGATTCATATAAAGGTGCAGTTTTGGAGTTGAATTGTTTGGATTAATCGGTATTGTCGGAAGCTTCTAGAACCTTCGGAAGGGGCCAACGTGGTCCCACCTTCCGGGGAGGGGCATGGGCCTATGAGGGAGTGTCCTGGCCGCATTGGGCCAGGGCACAAGGCCCCATAGGGCCCAGCGATCCTAGAGAGTTTAAATCGTATAAACTAGATATAAGATAAGATATGATTTATAGATAATGGACAGATGAAATTGTTTAAACTAGAGATAGGCTTGTAGGAGAGGCTAGGGCTGGCGCACCCCTCTATATAGAGGGCTTGTGCCCTCTCTCACACACACACCTTCCTCCAAACCCTAGTTGCCTGCCCTTCCTCTCTCCCTCCCATTGTTTGTAGGCGAAGCCTGCGGCGAAATTCTCCACCATATACACCACGCCGTCGTCTTGTAGATCCAATCTATATCTCCACCATACTTGCTGGTCCGAGGAAGGAGGAGGCGTCGAGGTGCCGCGTGTGCATCTCACGGAGGCACTTGCCACTTGTGGTGCTAGATCGGATCGGATCGCGAGGAGGAGAAGCGAGTGCGACTACATCACCCACGTTCAATGAGCGTTCGCTGTCTTGAATCTTCAAGGGTATGAAGATCTAATCCAATCTCTCTCGTTGTTTGCATCTCCTAGATTAGATCTTGGCTTTCCCTCTGTTCGCTTCCGTAGAAAATTTTGATTTACTATGCTGCGAAACCCTTCAGTGGTATCAGAGCTAGATCTATCCGTAGATGTGTTTCACGAGTAGAACGCAACATGGTTGTTGCGGGCGTTGATGTTTTCTGTTGCGAGCCTCTTGTTTGTGTTCTTCTTATGACGCGGGATAGTGAGATTGAAGCGGTCAGGCCAACCTTACGCGGCGTCGTTCGCGAGACCGGCTCCGCACTTGGCGTGTGGCTTGTACCACACATGCGGTGGTGGATGTCGGTTTCTCTCACTATAGTTGTCATGGGATTAACACCGGAGTTTGGCAACCATAATATCACCGTTGTGGCTTTCCGTAGGTAAGAATCGTTCTTAGCATCTACTCCCATAAGCCACGTAAAACATGCAACAACAAAGTAGGCGTCTAACTTGTTTTTGCAGGAGTGTTTTACGTGATATGGTATGGCCCAAGATGTGATGTGTATATATTGTATGCGATGATCATTTTTGTAATGTTTCACGACTTGCATGTCGATGAGTACACAACCGGCAGAGCCATATGGTTGTCTTTATAATTGTGTATGACCTGAGTCAACTTCTTATCGCCATGTAATAGCTTTACTTTATCGCTAAGTAGTTAGCAATAGTTGTAGTTGCTATTCGTGGTGGAGGCAATCATGGTGGAGTGATGGAGATCATGCGGAGCGCACAAGATGGAGATCATTCTTGCGAAGATTGGCTATACCATGTCACATAAAGTTATATGCATGTGATGTTTATCCTTTTATGTATCTTATTATGCTTAGATCGCGACGGTAGCATTATAAGATGATTCCTCATAAAGATCAAGATAAAACTGTTCTCCCCAAGTATGCACCGTTTGCGAAAGTTAAATCGTGTCCAAGCATCACGTGATGATCGGGTGCTATAGACTCTACGCTCACATACAACGGGTGCAAGCCAGTTTTGCAGCGAAATACTTGGGTCTAACTTGACGAGCCTAGCATGTACAGACATGGCCTCGGAACACAAGAACCGAAAGGTTAAGCATGAGTCATATGAATGATATGATCGACACTTCGTTGTCCACCATTGAAACCACATCTCTTCTCGTGATGATCGGATTAGGTGTGGTGAATTTGGATCGTGTTCACTAAACAACTTGAGGGATGTTGAATTTAGTGGGAGTTCATCTAGTAATTTGATTAAGTTGAACTATTTATCAGGAACATAGTCTAAATTGTACTTGCAAATACTATAGATCACATGGCCAAGTCCAACTTCAACTTCAAAGTTTTTGCTGAGAAAGAAAAGCTTAGAAACAATGGGTCTAACTTCACCAACTGGTTCATGATCTAAGAATCATTACATGCACGGACAAAGGACTATGTCCTTGGGAAAGCGTTAGGTGACCCCCTAGAATCAAGCTGCCCGGTGATGAGAAAGCTGTCTATCGCGCAAAGATGATTATGGTGTGATTAAGAGCACCATGTTGTTTGCTATGGAACCGGAACTTCAAAATCGTTTTGAAAACTATCCCGGGCCCTTTGAGATTCTCGAAGAGCTGAAAACCATGTTTCAGACTCAGGCCCGTTCGAGATATGAGATCTCGAGAAGTTCTTTAATCGCAAGATGGAGGAAGGGAGTTCCGTTAGTGAGCACGCCATTAAGATGTCGGGCTACATTGAGCATATGAGCAAGCTGGATGCAAGATTCGGAGGAGCTCAAGATTGACAGGTTCTGCAATCACTCCTCCCTACAAAAGTTTTGTAGTGACTCATAATCAGATTGGTTACCTTGATACGATCACCGAGCTCTTCACACTGAAAAGGCTGCGGAGGTGGACATCAAGAAGGATAATCATGTGTTGATGGTCAACAAGCCCTCCTTTAATAAAGGTAAAGGTGCAAAGAAGCCCTTCAAGAAAAGCGGCGGCAAGCGTGTTGCCCCTACTGAGAAGAAGCTCAAGTCTGGACCTAAGCCGGACACTGAGTGCTTCTATTGCAAGGACAAGGGTCCTTTGGGCGAAGCGTCCAAAGTACTTAGCGGACAAGAAGGTGGCACCATCAAAGGTATATTTGATATACATGTTATTGATGTTTACCTTACTAGCCCTCGTTGTAGTGCCCGGTATTTGATCTTGGTTCGGTTGCTAATATTTGTAACTCGAAGCAGAGCTACGGAATAGGCGGCTTGCGAGGGATGAGGTGACGATCTTGGCGTTAGCGGATCAAGAGTTTATGTGATGGCCGTCGGCACGCTCTCCTTAGTTTTACCTTCGGGATTAGTTTTAAACCTTAATAAATGTTATTATGTGCCTGCGTTGAGCATGAACATTATTTCTGGATCGTGTTTATTGCAAGACGGTTATTCATTTAAATCGGAGAATAATGGTTGTTCTATTTATATGAGTAACATCTTTTATGGTCATGCACCTCTTATGAATGGTTTATTTCTTCTAAATCTCGAAAGGGATGAAACACACATCCATAACATTGAGGCTAAGAGATGCAAAGTAGATAGTGATAATACTACTTATTTGTGGCACTGTCGTCTAGGTCATATTGGTGTAAAGCGCATGAAGAAACTCCATTCTGATGGACTTTTGCAGTCTCTTGATTTTGAATCATTTGACACATGCGAACCATGCCTCATGGGCAAGATGATCAAAACCCCGTTCTCCGGTATGATGGAGCGAGCAACGGACTTGTTGGAAATCATACATACCGATGTATGCGGACCGATGAGTGTTTCGACGCGGTGGATATCGCTATTTTCTCACTTTTACCGATGACTTGAGTAGATATGGGTATATCTATTTAATGAAACATAAATCTGAAACGTTTGAAAAGTTCAAAGAATTTCAGAATGAAGTGGAGAACCATCGTAATAGAAAGATTAAGTTTCTACGATCCGATCGTGGGGGCGAATATTTGAGTTATGATTTTCTCACGCATCTCAAAGCAAGTGGAATCGTTTCACAACTCACGCCATCCGGAACACCACACGCAATGGTGTGTACGAGCAGGAATCGAACCTTATTAGATATGGTCCGATCAATGGCGTCTCTTCTTGATTTGCCGTTATCATTTTGGGGTTATGCATTAGAAACCTGCATTCACTTTAAATAGGGCTCCATCTAAATCCGTTGAGGCGACACCGTATGAACTGTGGTTTGGTGCTAAACCTAAGTTGTCGTTTCTTAAAGTTTGGGGATGCGAAACTTCGTCAAGAAGTTGATGCGGACAAGCTCGAACCCAAAGCGAATGCGTCTTCATAGGATACCCTAAGGAAACTATTGGGTATACCTTCTATCCACAGGCTGAAGGCAAAGTGTTTATGCAAACAGTTCCTTTCTTGAGAAGGAGTTTCTCTCGAAAGAAGTGAGTGGGAGGAAAGTAGAGCTAGACGAGGTTATTGAACCTTCTCTTGAATTGGAGAGTAGCGCACACCTGAAATTGTTCGGTCACCGCACTAACGATAGAGGAAGCTAATGACAAGGATCATGAAGCTTTGACGATCTGCTCTTGAGCGTCGCAGGTCGACAAGGTCGCGTGCCCCTCCCGAGTGGTGCGGCAACCTGTCTTGACTGTCTTGTTAGTAGAAGACGGTGAACCTACGAACTATGAGGAAGCGATGATGAGCCCAGACTGAGAAATGGCTAGAAGCCATGAAATCGAATTGGGATCCATGAGCGAAAACCAAGTATGGACTTTGGTGGACCCTCCTAGCGACCGAAAGGCCGTTGAGTGCAAATGGATCTTCAAGAAGAAAGCGGACGCGGATGGTAATGTTACCGTCTATAAAGCACGGCTTGTTGCGAAAGGTTTTCGACAAGTTCAAGGTGTTGACTACGAGACTTTCTCTCCGTAGCGATGTTTAAGTCCATTCGGATTTTATTAGCAATTCCTGCGTTTCATGATTATGAAATATGGCAAATGGATGTCAAGATCGCTTTCCTCAATGGCAACATTGATGAAGAGTTGTATATGATGCAACCCGAAGGTTTTGTCGATCCTAAGGATGCTGATAAAGTATGCAAACTTCAGCGTTCCATTTATGGATGAAGCAAGCATCTCGAGTTGGAACCTTCGCTTTGATCAAGTGATCAAGAGCTTTGGATTTGTTCCAAATTGCTACAAGCTTGCATCTACAAGAAAGTGAGTGGGAGCTCGGTGGCGTTTACGGTACTATATGTGGATGACATATTGATTATTGGAAATGACATCGACATGCTTAACGATGTGAAGAGTTATTTGAACAAGTGTTTTCAATGAAAGACCTAGGTGAAGTTGCTTATATATTGGGCATCAAAATCTATAGAGATAGACAAAGACGCCGATAGCTTTAAGCGAGTACATACCTAGACAAAGTTCTGAAAAGGTTCAGAATGGATAAGGCATTGAAAGGTTCGTGCCTATGTTGTCGATAAGATATTGAGCAAGGCTGGTGTCCAGCTACGGTAAATGATAGGGAAGCTATGAGCAAAGTGCCTTATGCCGGCCATAGGTTCCATCATGTATGCCATCTTGTGTACTAGACCGGATGTGTCCAATGCTCTTAGTTTGACGAGCAGATATCAAAGTGATCCAGAGTGGAACATCGGACAGCCGTGAAGAACATCCTAAGGTACCTAAATAGGACTAAAGAAATGTTCTTAGTCTATGGGGTGATGAACACTTCGTCAGAAAAGGTTACGTCGATGCTAGTTTCGACACCGACAAGGATGATTCTAAATCTCAGGCAGGATACGTGTATATTTTGAATGGAGGAGCTGTGAGTTGGAGAAGCAAGCAAAGCGTGATCGCAGGATCTGATGAGAAGCGAATACATGGCTGCCGAAGCGTCCAAGTGAAGGAGTTTGGATCGAAACTTCATCATCGAGCTTGGCGTGGTTCCAAGTGCATTGGACCCACCGGAGATATTGTGACAACACTTTGGCGCCATAGCACTCGCTAAGGAACCAAGATATCATCCAAAGACCAAGCATATCAATCAAGAAGTTTCATATAATCCGAGATTATATAGCAGATGGAGATCTGAAGATCAGCAAAGTACATACAAATCTGAATGTCGCAGGTCCATTGACTAAACCTCTTCCACGTGTAAAACATGATCAACACCTCAGTGCCATGGGTGTGAGATTGTTGCCAAATGTAAACTAGATTATTGACTCTAGTGCAAGTGGGAGACTGTTGGAATTATGCCCTAGAGGCAATAATAAAGATGTTATTATTATAATTCTTGTTCATGATAAAGTTTATATTCCATGCTAGAATTGTATTAAGCGGAAACTTTAATACTTGTGTGGTTTGTGAACAACACCGTGTCCCTAGTACGCCTCTATGGACTAGCTCATTGATCAATGATGGTTAAGGTTTCCTAACCATAGACATGAGTTGTCAATTGATAATGAGATCATATCATTGGGAGAATGATATGGTGATGACCCAAACTAAGCGAAGCAATTAGATCATGTCATTGTGTTCATCTTTGCGAAGCTTTTCCTATGTCAAATATTGTATTCCTTAGACCATGAGATAATGCAACTCCCTGGTATCGGAAGAAAGCTTTGAGGTCATCAAACGTCATCCTATGAGAGGGTGATCATAAAGGTGTCTCTCAGGTGATCGGAAAGTATCTGGGTTGTATGTATCGAGATGGGATTTGTCCTCCCAAGTCGGAGAGATATACTGGGCCCACTTAATCGATATCAACACCGCTTGCAAGCATGTGGTTAAGGAGTTAATCACAAAGTGATATCGGATTACGAACGAGTAAAGTACTTCGTGAGCGAGATTGAACTAGGTATGACGATACCGACGATCGAATCTCGGGCAAGCAAAATATCGCGAGACGAAGGGAATATATATATGGGATTGATTGAATCCTGGCATCGTGGTTCATCCGATATGATCATCGATGAATGTGTGGGAGTCAATATGGGTGCCTGCACCCGCTGATTATTGATAGAAGATCATGTCTGCATATTCTCGAACCCGCAGGGTCACACACTTAACGTGTCTCGACGCTAGGATAGATTGGATACTTGGTTTATGAATTTTGTTCGGAGTCTCGGATGGGATCCGGGACATCACGAGAGGTTCCGGAGTGGTCCGGAGAATAAGATTCATATAAGGCAGTGCAGTTTTTGGAGTTCGGAATTGTTCCGGATTAATCGGTATTGTACCGGAAGCTTCTAGAACCTTCCGGAAGGGGGCCAACGTGGTCCCACCTTCCGGGAGGGGGAATGGGCCTATGAGGGAGTGTCCTGGCTGCATTGGGCCAGGGGCACAAGGCCCCATAGGGCCCAGCCGATCCTAGAGAGTTTAAATCGTTTAAACTAGAGATAAGATAAGATAGGATTTCTAGATAAGGGAGAGTTTAAATTGTTTAAACTAGAGATAGGCTTGGAGGAGGCTAGGGCTGACCCCCTCTATATATAGAGGGCTTGTGCGCCTCACACACACACCTTCCTCCAAACCCTAGTTGCCCTGCCTTCCTCTCTCCTCCCGATGCTTTGTAGGCGAAGCCTGCGTGAAATTCTCCACCATATACACCACGCCGTCGTGCTGTAGATCCAATCTATCTCTCCACCATACTTGCTGGTCCGAGGAAGGAGGAGACGTCGAGGTGCCGCACGTGTGCATCTCACGGAGGCACCGCCACTTGTGGTGCTAGATCAGATCGGATCGCGAGGAGCAGAAGCGATGCGACTACATCACCCACGTTCCGACGAACGTTCATGTCTTGCGAATCTTCAAGGGTATGAAGATCTAATCCAATCTCTCTCGTTGTTTGCATCTCCTAGATTAGATCTTGGCTTTCCCTCTGTTCGCTTCCGTAGAAAATTTTGATTTACTATGCTGCGAAACCCTTCACATAGCAACTTGCCAATCAGTAACAACAAAAAAAACCACTTGAAAGGAAGATCACAACAAAACAGAGATACCATAGTTTCTATCCTTTTCAGTAATCAGCAAAATGTTCTTAAACCATAGATCCAAACAGCATAAAACTTGTTAGAAAAGCATACATGCGAGTTTCGAACATACACACCAAATTTCAGCTCAATCAGACACCATTTGCCTGGCCAATATGTATGTCTACAAAAACCACTGTGCTAAAACTGTAACCGTCCGAACTGATTAAACTGCTTCTAAATCTGATGCTACACCGATCCAAATCGCAAACCATCAAACTAGACCGGATTATCCAAAGTAAGTATCAAGCTCACCAAATTTGGAGTCAATCCAAGCACGTTTGAGCCTCTAACCACCGATTTGAATACAAATCAAGACTCAATAATCTGGATAGAAATCACCGCTTCTTCTTCTTACTCTCTTCTCACTAGGTTATGGTGTTTTTGTGTGTTCTCTCATTCATTGACAACAACCACGATGGTTGCTTGCTCACTCTCACTTGCTCTCACACGGGCACCAAGAATGGCTAGGGTTTTCTTTTTTACTCCTCTCTCAATGAGCACCTCAACCGTTGGATACAACCTCGATCAACGATTGAAACATGTTAGACTTTACGGGTTGTAGTTGGGCTGCCAACAAACCTCCATGTGGAAGACATGACCCAACTTGAAGGTCTATTTTGTACTAGTGATATCGTTACATAATGCAGCTTGGTGAGCAATTGTCAATTAGATACCACTATTGAGGTGTGGCCTCATATTACGATTTTCTTGTGCATCGTCGGTATAATGATAATTATCATGCTTCGTATGATTTGCAAAATACATCATGTTTTATATACTTAATCCTGATGTAGACGCCAGCCAGAGGAACCATCACAGTTTGAAATGCATTTTGTTATGTTTCTATTATTGCACCCTAGGACTCGAGGTAATTACACACAATTAAATACGTGTTCAACAGAATTAAAGACCACCATGTCTATTTCGTGCTATGTTATTCACATCTGCTTGCTTTACTAACATAAGCATGAGAAACTCCTTGCATGCTTCATGAAAAAAGAGAGAGATTATTATAGTAGTCAATCCTTCATCATTTGTTTCTTGGAAAGAAAATTACTACTCTTACAATATTTGTGCATCTTGCATGTGGCTAAAAAAAACACTAGTATACTCTTACAATATTTCCTGGAAGAGCAGGAGTGCCGCCATGGGCAGTGACACTGAACACACACACATTACGCCCGTATCCGCATGCCTCACGGATCACAGCATTCGCGATTGTTACCGTATCCGCTTGTTCATCCGTATCGGACCACATATTGGCCACAGGTTTCAGCTTTTGCTAAGCATGCATACATACGAACAACATATACGAAAGGTCAAATACGTTGCAAGATCGTAAATCCTGTTTTCCACAGCGGATTTTGCACAAGCCCGTAATAATAATCAGGGGAAAGTTACACGTACTACGCGCGTAGCGAAATTACAACTGAAGTGAAGAGCACAAGGGCCCGGTGATCAGCGGGTCATCCCTGGGTGCATAAGGGGTGGCATGGTGGCCGGGGCGCGCCCCTGCCTCTCCATGTTAGCGTGCCATCCTGCACAGATCAGCCAAGGCCAAGACGTATACTAGTTAGCACAAAGATATGTATGCAGACATGGAGAGGCGAGGCGGTGGTATATGCACTGTACTTACCGAGGTTCATGTCGAACCCTCTCTTCTTGAGCTCGCGGTACTCCTGGCAGAGCGCGCACGGCTCGCAGCACCAGTGGATGCAGCAGTCGGCGCAGGGGGCCTCCTGCAGGCCGTACTGCGCGCGCATCTTGGCGCGGTAGAAGCAGGAGTAGACGCACTGGCAGCCGGTGAGCAGGCAGACGAGCGCGTACAGCGCCCCGCTCGCGCCGCACGACGTCGAGCCCCGGTCGATGATCTCCGCCACCTGCCCGAACGTGATGCAGGGGCACAGGCACGTCACGCAGCAGTTGCCGCAGTCGTCGAAGCAGTCGCACAGGCCCGTCGACCACGCCGCCAGCGGCGGCGCCTGCATCGCGAACGCGGCCGCCGTCGGCGCCTGCTGGTAGTACGCGTTCGCGTTGGCGTTGGGCATCCCGCCAACGCCGCCGCCGCCCGTGCCGCTCATCGGGATGCCCGTCGCCGGGGCGGACTCCGGCCTCGGGTACAGGGCGGCCGCGTCGTCGGGCTTCGGGTACATGGCTCCGGCAGGCAACGGCGAACGCGAGAACTGATGTCTTGCCCACGGCAAAGGTAACGAGAGAAGAAATACTACTCCTGGGTAGAGGGGAACTGCCGGCGCAAGGCCTATTATCGGCGATGATAACCGTGCAGTCTGGGTAATCCGGAGCGTGGGTGGCGTCGCTTGGTGGACCGGCTGGCACCAGTGCCGTCTGATTTTCCAAGAAAGGAACTGCCGGGTGCGTTGGTCTGGGCTTGAGACTTTTCCGGCGCGAGGCGTCGAGACTGAAGACGGACAAAGCGATGACTGATGGCGCGATCTCAGCGGGGCACGCACGCCGCAGGGGGTCAAGTCGTCGGCCGGCCGCCCGGTGTGATGGGGCAAAGGTTTTAGTTTGAACCGGTCGCGATCGGGTTAGGCACTGGTCACCTCATCATTCAAGCCGTTAAGATATGCAAGTGCTGTACAGCCTGCCGGAGACGGAGAGGGACAGCAAAAGGAATCATCTTGTTCGTAATTGGACAGAAATATAAGTCATGTAGCTCGATTAACGCTGCAAGCGGGAGCGGGCCGTCTGCGGCGCCGCTTTGTCAAACCCACATAATGGTATATGCGGTGGCCCGCGTATTGCTAACAAAATTAGGTGGCATATGCTGGCTTTCCGTGAGGCCCTCGTCTAAACCCACATAGTCAGCTCCAAAGAAAAAAGAAATTACAGTCGCACCTCTCTTCGACCAGGCAGGTTCAGACGGTATGAGTAGGATCTCGGGCACCACCGCCGGGCTAAATTCTGCCATGGCCGCCACCGCCGCTCCTCCTCCGGCTCCGGCGGACCAGCCAGCAGTCCGTTCCTCTGCCTCTCCCTCTATTCTCGTACCACGCCCAAGCATGCTCCTCAAGGACCAGATTCCGGAGCACCTGCTGCAGGTGGCGTGGGGAGGGCGGCGGACTCGGGGTCAGAAGGGAGCGAGAAGGGCACGGACGACATGGGGGTATTGGCGGCCAAGACTACATCGACGGTGGCGATCCACGGATGGGCAGGGACGGGGGCGGGAAGCGGCAGCACTGCAAGAAGATGGCTGAGCAGATTCAGTCCAAGAAACTCAAAGATAGCTCCCTCGTCTCGAAAAAAGTTTACATCACCCCCCTAAGTATTGGGTTTGGGTCACTAACCACCCGCAGGTTTTAATCGGTACAAATCACCCCCCAACTTTGCTAAACCGTGTAGAATCCCCCCTGGACGCTAATGGACAGTTTTGTGGCCTGTTTTTGCAAACTAGGACTCTGGTATTGACCACGTTGGCACCTGGTGGTAGTTGGGGCAAATAACCCCCTTAAGTTTGTCTCCACTCCTCTTCCTCAACTCCTCTTCCTCCCGTCGCCACCGCCTCCACCCTCCCATCGCCGCCCCTTCCTCCCTCGTTGCCCGCCCTCAATTGATTTACACGCCGCCACCGCACCGCCACCGCCACCGCCACCACCCATCCATGTCCGCCTTCTCCCCTCGCCGTCGCCCTCATGATCGCCACTTCCACCGCCACCGCCATCATGCCACCACTCCGCACCATGATCGCCACCGCACCACCACCGCACCGCCACCACATTGCCGTCCCCTTCTCTCTCGATGGAATCGGTTTGGTATCTGATGCCCGCTTCGAAGGAAGTGGGGGATTTGGAGGAGGCGGCGGCGGCGTTGATGGATTTTGCAGGGATGGAGGAGGAGCCGAAGCATCCTATTACCTTGCTTGATGTTTTGATAATGGCCACCGATTTGAGGCGGTTGGACCGTGAGCTTGTTGCATGGAGAGGTGCTGATTTCAGGGTGCATAGGATGATTGCTGTTGATTCTCAGATTCTCAACACATTTAGGGCTCAAGATCAACATCTTCATCGTCAGCAGCTATCGAGAATCAAGTTTACCTACATCAAGGAAGTGGTGCTGATCTGTTGGTTGAGTTTGTTCCAATGCAGGAACTAATTCAGCTTGTGGGTGGTGCTATGCATTTCCTCCCCGCACTGCAATGCCCATGTGGTGGAGAGTAGGATTTAGTGGGCTTCACCTTCCAGGTTGCAGTTGTGTTGCAGAGCAAGGGGTTGATCAGGTTGCAGGTTGCAGTACAAGCAGGACCTGAGCAAGGGTTAACAGGACCTGAGCAACTCAGAGTAGAAGCAGTACAAGCCAAGAGCAAGGGTTAGCTTATGTAGTATTGTAGATAGGCTTTTGCAGTAGTTGAAGCAGCTGTGATGTAGTAGCAAGGTTTAGCTTTTGTAGTAGTGTAGATAAACTTTTGGGGCTAGTTGGAGCTGCTGTGATGTAGCAGCTAGTTGAAGCAGAGTTGATGTAGCTTCAAGTTAACTAGTAGTGGTTCTGTAGTTGTCTGTTGGAGATGGAACATGGAGCAGCTTTTGTACTAATGTAGATAGCAAGATTATCATCCTTTTGTAATGTTGCAATATGAATGAAAATGATGGAACAACTTTGTACCTAGCTCTATAAATTGTTGGCAACATGTACTTATCACCAGAATTTTTGACAACATGTACCTAGTGATTTGCTGACAGCATGTACCTTCTTTTAATACAAGATTTAACACAATACATGAATGTATATATCATATGACAGGTTTGTCCATTATTGCATTATATCATCACAAGAAAAATAATGGAATGTGACCAACATATAACAAGTTTGCACATCAATCACACATAATTATGAATGAAAAATAACAAGTTTGCACATCTATCCAACATATCCCAGGTTTGTCCTAGAGCTACTGTGGTCCACCATCTCCATCTTGTCTTCTCTTCTCTCCCAATAACCACTTCATTCTTCCATATTTAGGCACAGGTTCTGTCACAACTTGGGACATTGGAATGGTTTGTGAATGCTTGTCCTTTGCTTGCTGCAAAGAATAAGTAAACTTGCATTAGTGTCACTCAATTATTTTCTTTGGAAAGAATAAGTTAGTGTGTAAGAATATTTTTGAACCTGGGTGGAACAAATGGCATGTTGACACTAGATTTCTTACAGGCGTTACCATGTTGCAGGCGGGAGCTTTATGTAGGGATGAAGAAGCTTCTTGCATGACAGTGCTTGTTCCATTGCAGATTTTTACGGATCTAGCTTTCTTCTCAACATACAACACATGTTTCTCTTGCTGTTTGGTTGCTTCTTGCTGCATCAATCATTGTAGGAGTCATCATACATGTATAATATCAACATGAGCTGCTGATTTAAATGCAATATTGATATAAAGTACAATGAATAAAATTACAAACCTGAGCTGCTGATTTATCTTTCTTTCTCCTAGCACGCTTGGTTGCTTTCTTGTTGTGGACATGTTCTCTCATAACATCTGGATTACTAGTGCACTTCCTTTTGTTATGGCCTTCCCCTCCACATGCTGAGCATCTAACTTTGCATCCCTTTCTCGTTAATTTGTCGCCCTTTGATTTTTCTTGCTCTTCTCTTCTTCTCTCTGTCTTTGGCCTTCCTGGCATTTTCTTTTTAACTGGTGGAAAGGGCCTAGGGTTGGGAGCTGCTGGCCAGCTCTCCTTCCCCTCCACTGGATGCAAGACATGGCTATACACCTGGTCATACAGATCAATCCTATAGCAAGGTGCTATAAAATCATCCACTTCTCTCTTCACTGTGTATATGGCACTGATGGCATGACAACATGGTAAACCAGATAAATCCCAATATCTACAATTTGCATGTATATGTTTCCAAGTTCACAGTGAATCTTCTCCATGTCCCTTCCATAACCTCAAATCCATCGGTTCCATTGTAGAGAACTTGGCAGATACTTGATCTTTTAATATTTAACTTCAGCTTCTTGAAAATGTTGGGGCATATTGTTCCAACCCACTTTTCTGATTTTGCCTTATTCTCTACTATTCTTGCCATAACCTTTCTCCTTATGATTTCCATAGAAGAAATTACAGGATAAAACCTTGCTCTCATTATAGCATTGTTAAATGACTCACATAGGTTATTTTCAACTGAGTCACAATAGGAACCAAGCTTAAAATTGACTCTACACCAATGGTTGGGAGCAGTCTTCATCATATCCCTTGCACCATCAGGTGTTTTCAGTGCTAGCTTAGCCCTATTGTAGTTGAACTGAATGCGATCACTTGATTTAGCACAAGCCCAAAACAGTTTTTGGATGCTTTGTCTCTATGCTGCTTTCTCCAATTGGCATATATATGCCTTGCACACATTCTATGTTCTGCCTCAGGTATTATCTCATTCACTGCCTTGATAAGACTCTTCTGCTGGTCAGATATGATAACCCAGCCCTCACCATGGTTATTGATCTGCAAGTCCTTTTGCAATAATGACGGGAACCAATACCAGCTATCATGGTTTTCTCCTTCAACTGTTGCCCATGCAATTGGATACATCTGGTTGTTTGGGTCTCGACCAATTGCACACAATATCTGGCCACTAACTGTACCTTTCAGGAAACATCCATCAAGCCCAACAACTCTCCTACAACCAGCAAGGAAACCTCTCTTGCAACCTTCTAGGCAAACATAAATTCTTTCAAACACAGGCCTGTCGGTTACATCAGGATTTAAAGTTATCGACCTTTGTGCTTCTAGGATTGCTTCTGACTAGTTCCATGTGGTAGTCATACACTCTAGAAAATTCTCCATTTGTTCCATCAACAATCCTCTCCATCACAATCCTCTTGGCTCTTTTACATTTTGCTTCACTAACATCAGCACACAAGTCCTCAAGCACTCTCTCTTGCATCTTCTCAATCCTCCAACCTGGATTATCCCTTATTTCCCTAAAATACTTCTGCTATCACTGCATGCTAGTGACCAACTTTGTTGGACCTCCTCGCTACACTTTGGTGCACATTATTGTACCGCTAATGTGAACCAAGGTGACACGTTAGGTACTAGTGAGTCAGATATGCTCCATTGCAACCAATCCAAGCGCATTTGACCAAGACTCTTGTCCTCTCATCCTTGGGAAAAATAAGGTGTTTAAATTTTTTAATCCATAATTGAGAAGTGCTGCTTGAATTGTCCGCTATCATGGAAAGCCCGCCAACCTCAAACTCTTTTACCTCAAAGACTCTCATCATACACTCGGTGTTTTGTCTTCCTTGTTCTAACATTTCCATCACTGTCTTCGTCATATGACAATTCGTCTTC
This sequence comes from Avena insularis, assembly GCA_023614405.1. NCBI lineage: Eukaryota > Viridiplantae > Streptophyta > Magnoliopsida > Poales > Poaceae > Avena > Avena insularis. The sequence continues at coordinate 361,397,388 of CM042695.1, read as the reverse complement.
AGAGTCGAAGCAATCACTTCCATCTGCTTGATCTTCCTTAAAATTTTCTGGTACAATGAATTCTTCGGGAACTCTTATTCCTCTATCTTCTTCCTCTCCAAGCATTTGTCTCTTAATTCTCTTCTTTAATTCATGTGCTTGTTTTCTGTAACAAATGGCCTCTTCATCTTCACCACTGCTATCTTCACTATCTACTTCATGGACTTCATCATAATCACCTTCAATCGCTGTCTTCATGTATCTCTTCTATCTCCTTCCCTTTATCTGCATTGGTGCCCTCTGGGCAGCAATTTACATTGCATTTATGCGGCCGCTGCTTTGCTCTTGGTACTGCTCATGCTCAAGTTGCTGCTGCTTTTGGTACTGCTCATGCTCAAGTTGCTTCTGCTTTTGGTACTGCTCATGCTCAAGTTGCTGCTGCTCTTGGTACTTATCATGGTTGAGTTGCTGCTGAAGTAGCTGCTCTTCATACTTGTCATGCTCAAGTTGCTGATGCTCTACATACTTCTCATGCTCTTGGGCCTGCTCAAAATCAGCTTCATAATCAACTTCCATTTCTTCTTCCTCTTCATCTGAACTTGCTATCTGTGGGTGCTTTGCAAATATCTCAACATAACCACTAGTTTCTCTTTGCACATAACTAGCCATGCTGCTGACACAGTAATTGTCATCAAGGCTGCACATGAAGTTCTTGTCCTTCTCAACTAGTCTCCATTTTAGTTGTATTCTAAGCAAATCAGCATCGGAAAGCACCATGAAATCGAATAAGTGCCTCTTCAAAACTGGTAGAGTCAACTGTGGAATTGGCACAGTAGACACGGCACTCCTTCCTCCGACATACTTCCATTCCTTATTAATGTATTCTAACGTCCCACGATAGTGGAAACGAACAGACAACGAATCCATTCTACAAAAAGGAACAAGAAATAATTAAAAAGTCGACCAATGCAACATACTACTAGATATACAACCTAAGCAGAACAAAATTAACTATCAGAACTAGCAGATATGGACTAAACTGAATTTTCTTTCACCTAAACTGAATTTTCTTTCAGCACAAGCACATATGCACTTAACTGAATTTTCTTTCACCTAAACTGAATTTTCTTTCAGCACAAGCACACATGCACTTAACTGAATTTTCTGTCAGCACAACAACTTCATCTGTCCAACCTAGGAAAGAATGGGGGAGAGGGTTCAGATACCTGCACTGCAATCAGCTGCGCATCAATCCGATCTTCACCCCTAATAGCCGTCCACGGGTATCTGCCGCCTACAACGGGTATCTGCACATGAAGATGGACACGGCGACGAAGATCGGGGGAGATCAGAGAGAGATCACAGGGATGTGAACTGAGGGAGATTAGAGGGAGATCAGCGTGGAGATCAGACAAGACATGGGAGATCAGCGTGGCGGTTACCTCGTCGCCCAGAGAGGAGGAGGAGCTGTCGCGTAGAGAGGAGGAGCAGGCGGCGCGCGAGCTACGCCAGGATTCTTCCAGGTGCCGACCAGGTGCGATCCGATTCTTGTGGGGGTTAATTGCTCCCATCAGCGCCAACGTGGAGTCAACCAGGTGCCAACGTGGAGTCCTGGTTTGCAAAACAGGCCACAAAACTGCCCATTAGCGTCCAGGGGGGATTCTACACGGTTTAGCAAAGTTGGGGGGTGATTTGTACCGATTAAAACCTGCGGGTGGTTAGTGACCCAAACCCAATACTTAGGGGGGTGATGTAAACTTTTTTCCCTCGTCTCCAACGACATCACTAAGGTAACAACTCTTTTCTGAATTCTCTTATGAACTGTTGTAATTTATGTCACCATTTTAGAGCAAGGTTCAGAGAAGTGCCCGATCTAGTTAGATTCAGAAATCTAGCCAATTTGTTTGGTTGAATTAGTACAGACCTGAAACAGGTTTCTGTGAATTGTTCCCTGTGATGGTTTTGGATGCGGTACCTAGAAACAGGCCTGCAATCATAGCTAAATTGGATGCGGCACCTTGAAACAGGTTCCCTGTGAATTGTTTCCTGTGATGGTTTTGTCCTTGTCTTTTGCTCATGGGGCAGTACGTTGTCAGCTTTCAGATAAGCTATAGACTATACATGATTTCCGTTGCTTCAGCTAGCCATGTACAGGTGCTCAGCATTCAGCAACCAATTCTGAAGGTAAGAAGCCCATGTATTCCCATATTACTCACTTATTAGTTTCACTTCACTCTTGATAAGCTAACTAGTTAAGATCTTTCCATGCATGTAGCCACAAAACGAAGACGCTGCAAGTTGATATCATTGATATGGGAAGAGGTTGTGCCAATCTGGTTAAGAATTAGACTAGTCAATTTTTTTATCTGTTATCTTCCTCTCCATTTATGCTTTATTGCTTACGAAATCTTACATTATCTATTAGATGTTGTTTACAGAATTAGAGTACTTAAATTCTCCTTTATTCAAGTTATTCTTTTACTTGTGGACTATCAACTTGTATTTTTTCTTGTGGCTAACAAGAAATTCTCTTACAACTTTAGATGCTTTGAGCCATGAGTAGCACCGTTTCTTGAAGCTGGGATTTGCATTATTAAAGGTAACTTGTTTTGTTTGTACTTGTATCACCAATAAGCACCAATTCTGTTGTGTATGTCTGCAATCTGCATGTAGCAGGGAGGAGCATGATTGTGCTCAGGTTCTATCTGTATGATGCTAATGCATGTCTAGCTTCCACTGATAGTTATATACAGATCATTGACAATATATTCAGAAGTGACAATTTTGCATCCACTGTGCACCAATAAAGAGTATTTTGATTCTCCTTTCAGTATCATGTAATCTTTTTGGTTTAACCTTTTAAGTAAACTAATCTTGGTTAGGTCCGAATGCTCATTCGTATTCTGATTTTTGGTATTAGCTTATTCTGTCAAGTTGAAGAAGCAACCTTCATGTTAAGAAACAAGATTATGGAGCTGATGTTGATCTTGAAGATGCAAATTTCAAGAGATTGTTCCCGGTTGATCTAAAGAAGCAAAGTTCATGGATTGAACAAGGACATTAAATGGTTCTTATTGCTTGTAAAGTAAAATATTTCCATGCAAGTAATGTCAAGAAAGCTGTGAACTGTAATCTTAAATGGTATCATTTTTAGAAATCTTAGCCTGTAATCTGTACTGTATTTGTTGTCCAGGTACAGATGTTTGCTGTAATCTTCCATCGTGGAGAGCTAGCTCAACTATGTCTTAGCATGTGAAATGAAATTTTGTTGCTAACTTCCTATAGCTTATGTGGGTTATGCGGGGCTGCGGGTAGCCGCGTAAATTATGCGGGCTGCCCGCATAGTCCAACTTAAATTAAGAGGGCACATGCGGTGCAAACGTGGGCCCCAGCGTAACAGCCCGCTTGCATCGTCCCACTTGCTGCCGTCTCGTCCTTCCGCACCCTCTCCAGCGTTTCACCCTCTTCCTGCCTCGATGTTTAATTTATATATCCAGTCTACTCCCTCCATGTTTAATTTATATATCCAGTCTACTCCCTCCATGTCAAAATACATGTTTAATTTATATATCCAGTCTACTCCCTCCATGTCAAAATAGTTATGTTTTGACATGCCTTCCGTCAAAATTGTTAACCATCGACAATGAATTATCATTTTAGTTAGCTAGACTGGAAAACTGAAAATCATAAATTTAGAATTTCCTTGGTCTTTAGTCTTTAGACAGTAGAAATCAGTGATCAAAGTTACGTCTTCAAAATACAATGTCATCAGTGTATAAAACATCAGTTTTCGTGATAGGACGTTTTCAATTGACATATGAGCTTTGTACTCAAACTGCTCGCCAAAAAACCCAAGGCATGAAGCATTTGCATTTCCATTCATGAACGATCACCCAAGTCACATGTACGGGCTGCTGTTCTATTTTCTCTCTCTGTTTTCCCCTAAAAGGGCTGCACACACACAATGCACCCGACAAACAAAAGCTGGCACTACAATTCTACACACCTATGAACATACTCCCGGCAATTTTTTTTAAAAAGGCACTATGAACACACTACTGCTTGATTGGGAATGTTGCTTTTGAAGGCCCCAAGATTGCTGGGGCGCTTCATTCTCTATATTTCACTGGCAGAGAAAGCTTCATCGATCTATATTTTCATGGCAACAGGATCCAAAATTTCATGTTCTGGAAATGGGCTGCTGCACTTTCAACGGGTTAACAGAAATCACATATCAGGTTCAAATACTCGATGTACTTGGCAAATGATCAAGACGGCCGTTCAGTATTTGGCGGGCTCGGGAGCTCCGGTACTGCAGTCGCTGGTGTAGGGCCTCTGACATTTGTTCAAAAAATTCAGGATCCCATCTCTGAATTAAAAGGGGGTCCTCAGCATAGCATATGTATATTGATGTAACGGCGCTTTCGACAACAACAACAGTCAGCCCAACCTGCAAAACAAAGCAGCTCTCAGTCCTGAAAAACTCTCCTAAAACATATTTAACTGGAAATACCAAACAAAGATACTAGTCAAAGAGTTCTGCTGTGCAGCTCCTAGCAACATGTACGAGTTTCTACTGCGAGAAGAAAGCACATGAACTGTGACGTTTCTATTTCTGAAGTACTTCAATCGAAAATTTGCACATGTAAGCACTTACCAGTATCATCCCCATCAGCATAGAGGTTGAACCAACAATAATTGCTTTATCACTTTGTGTGAAGTATGCCCAAACACCTGTACAGGTTCCTGTAATTAACCCACCTAATATTGTGCTCATCAGAAGAACAGCACCGGAACAATCATAAGCAATAAGTGCTTCGATGCCTGTCGACTGGAACAGCTCCCAGGCATCCCTAGCTGAACGATTGAAACTATGTCCGTTGACAGCTATCTGAAAGTGAAAAGCAGTGTGATACATGTGTGTAATGCCGTATGCCAGAAACCTTTTTCTAGATAAGGCCCAGCAACTTGATATCAGTAACAAGCAGTACGATGATACAATTTTTTTTGAGGAATATACAAATAATTTTAGTATACTAAGTTTCTACCAATTCAAAAGAATCAGTTATTTGCTTCACAACTTGCATACTTTGTATACCAAGAATCCAGGTACCCTTAGGAACTTTGACTGATACAGTAAAAGTAACTTATACTTTCATGAAAAAAAACTTACAGTGCACAAATATACATGGCAAAGCAGCAAAACACAGAGAACAGGGACACTTTCAAATTTATATTAGAACCACTGACCTGTACATATGCATATTTGTTGAAGAAACGAACAAGCGTCTCCACAATATGAAAGAAAAAATCAACACAGCACAGCAGACATTCATTGTTGCCAATTTTAGAACGAATCCCTCGAATCTGAATTAAAAATAAAGGGAAGGAATAAATAAATGAGAGGCAACGGTATCAAAAGGAATGAAGTTAATAACTGAAAATTTCGCACCAGGCAACTCTAGCCAGTAAGTCACAGACCTCCCAGCGTAGAGTCCTAATGGCAGCTGTAAAGAGTGATCCATAGCAAATGCTTCCAAATGAAGTTGTTACAGCATACTGAAGAGACTTAAGAAGTGGTTTGGGGGGCATCGATGCAGCAGCTTGACCACCGTGAATGAGAACAAGGAATACCATCCCTGATACTATGACATGGACTGTATTACTAAGGACAGCTCCAGTCCAAAATAAACTGACTGATAGAGCCTGCAAATTGCAGGATAATTATTATAATATATCTAAAAACAACAAAACAATACATAGACTAATGACAACAACTTTCCCTCACCAAAACAAGCCACCATTGCCCACGATTAGGTATGTGCATAGCAACGATACCAGAAACTCCAAAGGACCATAATGCCATCCAACAAAGCATTACCAGTACAAATGCATATGCTACTCTCGTCACTTTGGGAAGTTCCCATACCATCCTTACTGCCTTCTGCAGTACTAGCATTGTGAACGGAAATCTAGCAAAAATTTACCCAGTTATGCTAACAAATAAACAAATATGCAGTTTTGGACAAATATATTACTCACGACTTGATGAGGATAAGAAAGTCCTTCATAATTTTACCACATAACTGAAGCAGCAAGGCAATAATAATACTGGCTAATGGACAGTACATCATGTAACACATCAATAATTCTGAGACAAATTATGATTGATCTAGTACTTAGGACCTAATTGAGGCCCCATGTTGTTATCAAATACAGGTGGAAAGAACATTGCCCAGCAGAACTTCGGGATAGCAGCCATCCAAAATAGAAATGTATGATATTTTGTTCCTAAACCAAGATCAACTGACATCTACCAACATACCAAGAAATGATTATAGAAAAAAATAGAAATATCCTGATCCAAATATGGCATACATGGATTTAGCTGGAAGTCTGCACTAGAATTCTTTGCCCTTTTGAAACTGAACAGGGTTTTCAAGTTTTTCTACACGATGCTACAGCTTCTTCTGGAGACCGTCATGAATTGCAAACAAGTTACCATAGCACTTTCATGTTAAACGTTGTACACACATACGAGGCTTCAGAGCAAAATTGAACACCTCCTTTGTTAGAGAATGGCTTAATTATAGAGGAACCACCTGGTTCCATGTTCATGCTAATACAACATAGGGTAGTAATGCAAGACAATACACAAAAAAATCAACAAGGGGAAGTTACAGACTATTGATAGAAATCAGCACCCAGTTTGATACTGGTTTGAAGAGCATAGCCAGTTTCTGATCTTACAAACAATGAAATCATAGTCCATAGACATGAGATCGTCAACACTACCTCTCAAACTAAAATTCGAAAAATTAATTGTAGCACTTCTACGGCGAACCTAAAATGTGTCTGTTGCCCCTCCATGAGCTTAAGCTTTTGGGTGAACTGGTTAAGTGCATGTAATTTAATATGGTACCAAAGCCAACAGGTCCCAAGTTTAAGATCCAGCCAACGCACTATTAATAAAAATAGCTGCAGCCTTCACTGATACCACGTATAAGGTTTGGAGGAGCCTAGACGTGACAGGGAGTGTTGAAATATATCGCCCACCTCTCCCCATTAACTTAAGCTTTTGAATGAACTGGTTAAGTGCAACTAATTCAATAGTGTTGAACGTGCTAAAACACACAAACTACCGCAAAAAACTAATTAACTTGGCCAAAAAATTTAGACACTCAGTTCCTAGTTTGCAGCTTCATCGCACTCTGATATTGTTTACACCGTGAAAGGTAAAACTCAATAGGATGTTTCGCCATGCCCGAAAGTATTTGGCTTCAAAAAACACATAGTTTGTATGCTAGTTTTTAGGGCCTAGATGGCAAGGTACTATTGACTTGCGTAGATACTATACAAATGTTCAAGCCGATTAGTAAAGTACCAATGTCCTACTATTTCAACTAAAGAATGTATTTTCCAACATGCCACTGAGCAAAGCTGCATTAAGAAAGTATAGACATGCCAACTCAACCAAAGCATGTACCAGAGCCAATAACTGGATTTATTTTATTTTTTGCTATCATCAGCGCCGCATGTGCCTAAACCTGACAATGTAGCAATAGTTCAACAAGCTAAAATGCAATTCAACTGATTTTTTGCATTGCAACTGATTTAAGGAGCAATGCAGCAACTTCCGCCATTCTACACTTGCTGATTTTTCTGCCATTCCTTCATATAACTAGAATCAAATTAGTATTGGAACACCATTGATGTTGAATCATTCAAACATGTAGAGATCATTGACATCATTGATGTTGAATCATTCAAACATGTAGAGATCATTGACTTCTGCTTATTCGCAAGCTAATAATCTACACATGCACCAAAATAATGACAAGATATCAGAAACCATAGTTTTCTTTGTTCATCTATACTACAACATGTGCATATACGAAACAAAAACAGCACAAAGCCATGCTGAATATGTGAATTTCGAGTTCAAAACACGTTCATTCGTAAGCAAGTTACCAGAGAAAGCACTGGACAGACTTGGCGTGCACACGCTGGAGTGGAGGCATAGAACCTGTATGCGCACAAAGCCCAACTGTTTGAAAGGGGGCATGTGGGAACAGACATGTATCAACCGCCTACGATAATTCTTAGGAACGATGCCACAATTCTTCAATTGTGCAGAAATTTACTTCTATTTTTTCAATGTCGATGTCACATCCTCGCCCACTAGAGTCCAAGTTCATGAGGTGTATGAAATTGCCAAAATCCTGAAACCAATTCGGAACTGCGGTCGAGGTTGACTGTACCTATCAATCACTGACATGACGTAGAGGAAGTGGAGCACAGCGCCGACGGCGAGCGCCACGCCCCAGAAGAAGTGCTTCCCCCAGAAGCAGAGGACGCTGACGACGGCGAGGTAGGCGGTGAGGCTGTGCACGGCGGCCCGCATGACCACCCTCCCCCCGTCCCTCTTCCCGGCGGCCGCCGCCAGCCACGCCCACGCGAGCACCGTCCCCACGGCTCCCGCAGCGCCGTAGTACTTCCAGTACGTCTCCGTCAGCTCGGAGGGTAGCGCCTTGTACTTGGACACCTGAACATCTGGCCCCGGCGGCGCGGGCTGTGGCGCGCCGCCAGCGGAGGGTGGGGCGGCGGTGTGGTTGGTGAAGGGGTCGATGTTGAAGCGGTCGGCTATGTGGAAGCGGTTGAGGCCCGAGAGCGCGAGCGCCCCGCCGAAGAGGAGCAAGTGGAGGAGGAAGACCACCAGCCAGAACACGTCGTGGCAGCGCCGCCTGGCCGGCCACGCCCCCGGCCGGACCCCCGCCGGCGCCGCCGGGTGGGGGCTAGGGTTCCCGCTCTCGGCGCACGAGGAGAAGGAGGAGGAGGAAGACGACATCGCGGCGATCGGCGATCCGCGCGGAGACAGCGACGGGATTAGAGCGGTGGGGGGGCTTTGGAGTCGGAGAGGGGGATTAGTAGCGGCGATTAGCGAGGGGGAGTGGAGTAAGTAACTGCTCTGACAGCAGTGGTCGCGCAGTAACCGCTGCTCTCGGTCATCGAGGAGGCGCGGCGACGACTTGCTGGTGACTCGCTGGAGTGTGATGAAATGATGGCGACGTCGCCGCGGAAATTTCTTCCGGGGGAAGTGCGGGCAGCGCAGCGGCTTTGGTTCGTCTCGTGGTGGGGTTTGGTGGTCTGCGTCGCGAGGAATCGGAACGGGAGCCTGGGGAAATTTGGGGGCTATCGTGTTGGGGCGGAGCGGGACCGGCGTTGGGTTCGAAAGGGATGAGCTCGTTGGCAGGCTGGCTGGCTGGAGCCGTCGACCGTGGCTTTAGCTTCTAGAAATGGAGCTGGTTGTTGGAAGCGATAAGATCGCTGGATCCAACAGGCCAGCAGACGAGACGAGGCGACGGTATCCTTCGATGTGTTTAAGAGTCAGTCTATCTAGGACGCCAAAATCGGTCTATTTTGCGTATTCAGGAATTTACGGATTTCGGTGTTTTTTGGTCCGGCCTACCCAGGCTGAACCCAGGTTTTCGGATACGCCTAGAACGCCGCAAAAAAAGGCGTGGGCTAGCTCTGTCGGCGAGACAGTCTCATTCCCACCCACTCCACACGCCCAGACTGCCGCGAAGAGCTCCCAGCGCCCCCTGTCGCCATGACTTCGTCGGCGAAGCTCCACCGCGCCGAGACAGTCCACGCCTCTAGATACGCTCGCCGTAGTTGCCGCCCACCACGACGCCTTCTCCGTCGCCGCTCTCGCCGACCTAGCCTCGCTGTAGTTCTGCTTCGCTACGTGCTCCCACCACCACGCCCGCCAAGTGTTCGGCATTTGGCCGAATTCGGCCATGGACTCCGACAACGATGAGATACTCGTCATTGACTCCGACGATGAGGAGATGCTCGTCGTACTCCTGGAGGAGGAGAGCACCGAGGTCGCCAAAGGTGAAGAGCACTTGCAGATCCTCGCATCGCTCGCCCAGCTGTACATGCAGATGGCGAAGCCGGTTGATGGTTGATGCCAGTCGCCGGAAGTGCAAGCGAGACAAAGGATGAGGGCTCTTGCATGTTGTCTCACCGACTACCGACCAGCCACTCCATGGAGAGGACGTGTTTCGCCGCCGTTTCAGGATGAGCCGGAAGCTCTTCCTCAAAATCGTGCATGCCATCCGGGAGTTCGACCCCTATTTCCTTTGCAAGAAGGACTGCACCGGCTTGGTTGGGTTTTCCTTGCTTCAGAAGTGCACCGTGGCGATGAGGTTGCTTGCATATGGAGCGCCGGCTGACAGTGCCGATGACTATCTCCGCATCGCCGAGTCCACCGCCATTGATTGCTTGTACAGGTTCTACAGGGTGGTGATTGCAGTGTTCGGGGAACAGTACTTGAGATCACCCACTGTTGAAGACACTGCTCGGATCTTCGCAGTCAATGAAAGTAGATGATTTCCTGGTATGCTTAGAAGCATAGATTGCATGCATTGGGAGTGAAAGAACTGTCCATTTGAATGGCAAGGAATGTACAAAGGCCACAAAGAAGGTTGCACTGTCATACTTGAGGCAGTTGCTACACATGATCTTTGGATATGGCACTCCTTCTTTGGCATGGCAGGATCGAACAACGACATCAACGTCCTCAACTCCTCAACTGTCTTTTCCAAGCTTGTTGAGGGTCATGCTCCCCCCGTGGAATTTGAGATCAGTGGGCACCACTACAACAAGGGATACTATCTAGCAGATGACATCTATCCAAGATGGCCAACATTTGTGAAGACTATTTCAAGCCCAATGCTCTCCAAGCATTCTCACTTTGATAAGGAACAGGAAGCTTGCAGGAAGGACGTGGAGCGGGCATTTGGTGTGCTCCAGCAGAGGTTTGCAGTTGTCCAGTTCCCTGCTATGACCTGGTCAAAAGATCAGATGTGGGAAGCGATGAACTGTTGTGTGACCTTGCACAACATGATCATTGAGGATGAGAGAAAGGATCCAGTGAGTTTGCTCGAGGAGGACGAGCCATACTACAGACAGGGTCCTCTTGCCGAGCTTGATCATCAGGTGCCTCCAACCTGGACTGCATTCATCGCAATGCGTCAGGAGATCCGAGATCCGGCAATGCATCAACAGCTGCAGGATGATATTGTTAAGCACCTATGGATATGCAGGGGCAACACGTTGTAGATGCCCAGCGTGAACTAGGCCGAACTTGGCCAAAATGTGTTGTATTTTCACTTCTGGCCGAACTATGTTTACATTTACGCCGAACTGTGTTTAAAATTTCGCCGAACTTTGGTCTTAAAATGTTCTGTATTCATTGTATGACGAACTATGCCGAAATCTGAACGAACTTGAGCCAAATATGAGCCGAATTTGAGCGGAAACGGGCGACCCGGGAACTCAGGCTGGGTAAGCGAGTGGGAAACTGGGCGTACCTAGGCCGAAAACTTGCGCCGTCTAGCCAAAGTTTGGTCCGGATTTCGGCCTGGGTTCGCCCAACGAGTGGAGATGCTCTAAGGGGTTGCCCGAATCCAGATTTGGGTCCTATGATCAAGCGAGAGCGACGATTTGGGCCAAGGTTAGAGCATCTCCACTCGTCTACCTAGGACGTCGATCAGGATGCCGATCCGGAAGCCAAATTTAGGTCGGACGCTGAAAATCGGCCCAGTCGCGTATACAGGAACCTGTTTTCGTCCGGATTTGGGTCAACTTTGGTCCGGACTACCTAGGCTGAACCCAGGTTTCCGGGTATGCCCTGGGAACACCGGACGCCGTGAACTCGGCGAAAAAACGAATCGGCGCATGGGCCCGCCGAGTCAGCGACGGAAACCGAGTCGTCGTCATCCGCGGAAACACGCGGCGACCGCCGGACATTAACAGCCCATTGCGCTGGCCACACGTCGCCGAATTGCCGTGCCACCGCCTCGGCTCCCGCGACGGACCGGCGAGCACTAACTTCCAGCCGTTTCCCCTTTTCCCGCCCTCTCCGCTACACCCCTCCCGCCCTCACCGCCCACCTCGGCCTATATAAGACGTACCCCTCGCCAGAGTTCCTCACGCTCTCTCATAGCTCCCCAACCCACCAGCCCGAAACTCCGGCGAACACTCTCACTCTCCCCTCCCCACTTCAGCCATGGTCGAGCGATACCCCGGCGATGGTGCGGCGGCCAACGGCTTCGGCCAACGCACCCTCCAGGCTTGGGAGGCATGCCTGCTCTACGAGGCCGGCTATATGGCGCCGCCGGACACGTGGAACCCTCTAGGGTGGAAGCTAAGCGTCGGCGGCATCCCTATCCCGCCGGCGCCGACGCCGGAAGAACTGTCGTGCGAGATCCAGGAGTTCATTGGCGCCATGGACGACTCCTCCACCGCTGAGAGCCCCAACAACCTCCTGTACTGGGAGCAGTTCTTCGCCGATCCCCGCGCCCAGGAGCTCGCTCGCCATGAGGGGCCGCCGAACGAGTCACCGCCGAAGCACAACAACATGGCCGGTCATCGGCGTTTCTGGAACGTGCCAGGACTCGGCTTCCCGCGCACACCCACGTCAGCGGCCAGGTCGGGGCGACGCCCTCCGGCGAACTGGATGCCAAGGAGGATGGACAGCATGAGCTCCTCCTCCTTCGCCTCGGCCTCCACGCTTCGTCGCCGACCGGGTTTTGTTGGGCCATGCCCGATCAGCGCGGGCGCCGCTGTCGCGCTTCGCCGCGGACACGCTCGCGCGACATCGTCATAGGCGAGCCACGCGTGACGGCGTCGCCAACTGGCCACCTTCGCCTTCGCCACCCGAAGACTGCGCCTTGAGGATGGCACTGGAGCAGTCGCTCCGTGGCTCGGTGCCGCAGACGCCGTTGGTGGATCCCTCCTCGCTGGACATCTTGAATTGGTCCAGGACGGACTGGGAGGATACAGAGCGGCAACATGTCCGCCGCCTGCAGCAGCAGGCCAAGGAGCAGGCGGCCCGGAGACGGGCGTTGTCCGGGCGCGAGCTCGCCTACTAGGGCGCCCCGCTCTTCGTCCTCGACGATGACGAGGAGGACGGCCCTTCTTACCAGCCGTGGAGGTGCGGCGACCCAGGCCAGGGGAGCTCCCGCCCGTCCCAGCCACCGAGCACAACAACGACGACGGCGGCGAGGATGATGGCAGGGCCGATCCCGGCTACACTGTGTTCTACAGCAACTTCGGCATGTAGAACAGCGACGGAATTGGCGAAGGCCACGGTGGCGGCCTTTTAAATGTTTTTTTTAGTTTATTATGTACTACTTTAGTTTAAATTCGATGTAATCCGCCTATATTCGCGCATCTTTAATGAAATTCGCCCATCTTTAATGAAATTTAGCCGAACGTGGGAACTCGGTCTGGGTACGCGAGTGGAAAACTCGGCGTACCCAGGACGAAAACTTGTTTCGTCCGGCCAAAAAAAGTCCGGTTTTCGGCCTAGGTTCGCCCAACGAGTGGAGATGCTCTTAGATGTTTTGAATATTGTTTGGTTGCCCGTATTGATTTTTTCGGCACGAGGAGCGCTGGGTGTAAACTTTTTTTAACGATAACTAGGTCTAAAAGACTTTAGAAGCTGCACGTTGAAACAAGTGGCAGGTACAATTTGCATAGAGGCCCTTGGCATAAAGCATCCTAGTAAAACTAGATAAAGCAGAAAAGGGCCTCCATCTTACAAAAACACCCTAGGACTAGAAAATAAAAAAGCAATCAAGTCCTCGAGCGCCTCCACCACCGATCTCCGGCGACCTCTAGCCGACGGCGAGGTCAAGGGAGTCTCTTGCTCGTGACGCTCCACTATCCGGAGAAGAAGCTAAGCCATCGGCCATCTTGCAATCAACGGGGACGCACCACTTGTTAACGACGAGATGTCGAGCACCGACGCTGCGCTTCGAAGATGGGCCTCCGATGGAGGTATGATCCCATAGTCACCATTCGACAAGAAGAGGCAGTAGTCCAGCAACATCGCCGCCGCCATCGGACCACTGCGAGTAAGACTCGGACGCATTAATCGCAGCCACAGGCCAATCGTCGCCGCTACTCCGCATGGATCCCCAACATCCAGTCGCCCGGGACGAGAAGGATGGACTTGGAGCAAGAACAGCGATAAGCCAAAGTCCACCGCCATCGCGCACACAAAACGAGTTTCCTCCTTGGTTCTCATGCTCGAGATAAGAAGGAGAAACCAGAGAAGACGTGACGCGATGGACCTGAGATCGCAGTACCCTCGCGAAGTAGCAGAGGACGAAGCGGTGTGGGGTCCTTTCCCCTCGCCTCCACGGCCGGCCAGAAGTGACATCAAGACACCACACGTCACGCCGTAACACCTTTCCTCCTCGCCACCACGGCCGGCCGGGAGAGGCGTCACCACAAGCAATCTCTATGACCTAGGACGGCACCTAGATCTAAACGCCCATTTATTTGGAGAGGAGGTAGCACTCCATCTCAGCACCAAAGGCTCCGACCACCGGAGCTCCGCGTCGAGGAAGAAGGCGATTGCGGTGTCAATGAAGTTGTTGGCAAGAACCATGCACTCTTTTGGCGGAGGAGCGTTGTTGGCTAGTCCAATGGGAGCTGCATTTCCGACAAAGACATTTGAGGGCATGAGTTCACCAAATCAGATTAAAGTACCTGACTTATAGAAGTATAAGACGGAGAAAGCTTACCAAAGACGCTACTCTCAGCTTGCTGGAGAACCTTCGCCATGGAGTCCTGTTCCTTTCGGAGAGTCTTGTATGCCTCAAGATTGCGAGCATTCTACTCGTCGGCAGCTTCCTTCTGCTCCTTGAGGATGGAAATATCCTCCTTAAGGCAGATCATCTCCGTGTTAGCAGATTCTTGCATGGCGGCTAGCGCTTATTCGTGCATCTTAAGGGTGTCAGCCCTCTCCTGCTTCAAATTCTTGTTTTTGTTGTCCAGCTCTTGAATGTGCTTGGACTACTCGGCAATTTCTTTGGCCTTGGCAACAACTTCTGCAAGTCGGAGAAATGACAAAGCATAATGAGTAGTCGGAATATGAAGACATAAGCTCAAGTTGAAAAAGAAACCGAGAAGAAACCTGACTCTTTCTATTAATGATCTTTTCCTTCAAACAGGCGGTTTTACCCTTTTTAGCTTCAAGATCCTTGCACGTCTTTTGGAATTTATCGTTGGCGGTCACCCTCTGAGCATTCTCATTCTACAAAAACAAAGATAATTAGTCTACTTAGATCATCTAGCCATAAAAATTGTTGGAGATATGCCCAAGAGACAATAATAAAGTGGTTATTATCATATCTTTATGTTTATGATAAATGTTTACATCCCATGCTATAATAGTGTTAACTGGAAACATTAATACTTGTGTGATTTGTAAACATGTAAGAGTCCCTAGTAAAGCCTCTTGTTAAACTAGCTTGTTGATTAATTGATGATCATGGTTTCCTGATCATGAACACTAGATGTTATTGATAACAAGGTCATATCATTAGGAGAATTATGTGATGGACATACTCCTATAGTTAAGTGTAGCATAAGATCAAGTCATTTAAATAGTTCACTTGCTATAAGCTTTTAGATACATAGTAACTTGAATCCTTCGACCATGAGATCTTGTTAATCACCATCACCGGATGGATGCTTTGATGACATCAAACACCACTTCATAACTGGGTGGTTATAAAGGTGGCATTGAGTGTTCATAAAGTATGTGTTGAGGCACATGGATAAAGAGTGGGATTTGTCCATCCATATGACGGATAGATATACTCTAGGCCCTCTCGGTGGAATGTCATCCAATTGGCTTGCAAGCATGTGACTGGCTCATAAGGGATCACATGTCACAGGAACGAGTAAAGAATACTTATCGATAACGAGGTTGAACTAGGTATGCAGAGATAGCGACGATCAAACCTCAGATAAGTAAAGTATAGCGAGACAAAGGGAAATTGGTATCGTATGTAAATGGTTCATTTGATCACGAAGTAATCATAGAAATATGTGGGAGCCATATGAATTTCCAGATTCCTCTATTGGTTATTAATCGGAGAAGAGTCTCGATCATGTCTGCATAATTCACGAACCGTAGGGAGACACGCTTAAGGATTCGATGTTGTTTAGTAGATATGGAATGTGAGAAAGAGACCGAATGTTGTTCGAAGTCTCGGATTGGATCTGTGACATCACGAGGAGATCCAAAATGGTCTGGAGAATGAGATTCATATAAGAAAAGTCCAATTCCGGAGTTCAGGAATGGTTTTAGTGTTTTCATCGGAATGTTCTAGAAGGGTATAGAAGGTCCACCAATCCGGAGTGGGAAGCGTACATGGATGTGTCATTAAAAGTGGAATGGTTTCACCATGTCCTAGGTCACTTGGCTGGGCAATGGAAAGAGAGAAATCAAACTCTAGTTTGAAAAGTCAAATCCCAACATTGGTTGCCTAGTGGAGGGAGGGAAGGAATCCTACCTAGGGGAGGATTCCTCCCTCTGCCTTGCCGCCGGCCATGAAGTGGAGTTCGGGAAGGATTCCCCTTCCCCAACCGCCTCTCCCCATCTATAAAATAAGGGGGTGGGGATCCCTAAGCCACCACCCCACAAACCCTAGCTGTCGGCCCTTGCCCTCCCAAGTCGCCACCGTCTAGATCCTCCTCTAAACAGCTGTTGCCTAGCTAAACCCTAGCCATTGGCCACCTATAAACCTTGCCCCTCTAAACCCTAGATCACCGGGCTCCCTCTACTCCATCTTACTCACACCGGCTTAGGCGAAGCCCTGTGGGATCTCCCCTCTACTTCTGACACCACGCCATCGTCTTTTAATCGTGAAGAGAGCTACAACCTCCATTTTCTTTGGAACAAGGGAGAGGAAGGTCTTCATCAAGTACCGAACGTGTGACCGACTGCGGAAGCACTGCCGGAACGCGGCGTTGGAAGGATCGTCTTCGCAATCTTGAGATCTGAAAGTGAACGACTACATCAACCACGAGTATCTGATCTCGTTAACCGCTTTGGATCTTTGAGGGTTAGTACTCTATCAACTCGTTGCACTGATCTAGTAGATTAGATCTTGGCTTGTGTGTTCATGTGATGGATTTTTTTTGTTTTCCATGCTATGAACCCCTACAGTGGTATCAGAGCCAGGTTTATAAGTAGATCTGTTGCACGAGTAGAACACAATGGTCATTATGGGCAATGGTGCTTTTATTACCAATTGCTTCTTGGGTACTTTGCATCTTGCGGGGTGGTGGTATGAAGTGGCTCGGGCTAACCTTACATGACATCGTTCATGAGACTTGCTCCACGCTCGACATGCAAGTTGTATTGCATAAGTGGCTTTGCGGGTGCTTGTCTCTCCCATCACAGTGAAGATTCAATTTACAATGAGTAGTTGATAGTACTTGCATCAACGTTATGGTTCTTGTTCGTAAGTTAGAACGGTACTTATTCGAAAGCCCCAAACCACGTAAAACATGCAAAGAAAATTAGAGGCGTCTAACTTTGTTTTGCAGGGGTGTGTTGTGATGTGATATGGCCATGATTGTGATTATATATGATGTATGCAATGATCCTTATTGTAAGTTGGCAACCGGCAGGAGCCTTATGGTTGTCTTTTAATTTCGTTGAGACCTGCGTGTCTATTATCCAAAGTAGTTGTAATAGTTGATGCTGGTGGACGATAACCATAGAGCGGCGCCATTGACCTTGACGCCACGCCGGTGATGATGGAGATCATGTACGTGCTTGGAGATGGACATCGAAGGCACGGGAAGAAAGGCCATATCATATCACATATTATGAATTGCATGTGATGTTTATCCTTTTTATGCATCTTGTATTGCTTAAATCACGACGGTAGCATTATAAGATGACCCCTCTCACAAAATATCAAGTAATAAAGTGTTCGTCCTTAGTAGGCACTGTTGCTAAGACTCGTCGTTTCAAAGCATCATGTGATGATCGGGTGTGATAGATTATACGTGTGCATACGATAGGTGCAAGCCAGATTTGCACATGCAGATACTAAGGTTAACCTTGACGAGCCTAGCATGTGCAGACATGGTCTTGGAACACGAAATACTGAAAGGTAAAGCATGAGTCATATAGATGATATGATGAACATGTTAATTGTTTGCCTTTGAAGCTACATCATCTCTCGTGATGATCGGACTTGGTGTAGTGGATTTGGTTCGTGTAATCACCAAAATGACTCGAGGGATGTTGTTTTGAGTGGGAGTTCAATAGTAATATGATTAAAAGTTGAACACAATTTATCATAAATTAAATCAAAGTGAATTTGCATAATTGTTGTAGTCATTGGCATACGTTTACCACCTTACTCTTAGTTTTAATTTAGATAATAAAACTATAGAATTCTAGATAGTTACTTTACGAACTGGTATCGTATTGTTTTGAGTGTTAATCTAAAGATTTAAAAGTCCTATTGCATACTTTCAGCAAACTCCATTTACTCCATTTACTCCATGAAGTTTGATAGTTAGTATTAAATCAAGAGCAACAATTTCAGTGTTAGTATCTAAAGTATCATGTTTGTCTCCATGATTCTTCATATTCAAAATATTGTTTTAATGTCAAGGTTATCTAGGAGCTAAAAGTATTGTTTCAAAAACCATCATGCGTGGAAGATATTGCGATATCTGAAACGATGTTTTGGTTGCAACATGATAGAGTATAATATGGCAAAGTTTATGTTCTCATATTTGATGAGAATTTGCAAAAAGTTGGAGATGCTAGTCATCTTAATCCTCCAAAAGGTTTTGGAGAGCAACATTATACTCGCGATTCACCGTTATAAGCTAAAGTATCTTGATCATAAAAATTGTCATGATAAGGATGAATATAAGATGTAGGTAAAATGTTTACTACACTAAAATATTACTAAAGTATAGAATTCTAAAGAACGACCAATCATTTGATGATGGTGATCTACTTCAAAGTGCAAGTCCAAAGAAAATAGTATTTGACTATACACGCTTTGGACTATGTGTCATGTGTATGGTGTCACTTTTGATGTTGATAGATTCTTTTGAAAGGAAAGGGAAATGCTGAAAGATAAATCTAAGAAATATTTGGCAGAAAAGAAAAGACTGGAATTGTTCAGCTTAGGTATATAGATGATATATATGTTATGGCTGTATTCCTTGCTTGTTAAACAATGTGGTTCGTAAGTATTGGATACCGAATTTGTTTGTATGAAAAGTCATACAAAACAACACAATTTATGAACTACAATGGTCTAAGTAACGAGCAAGAGAATATGTGATGATGTTCATCGAAAACAAACAAAGTATTGTTGTGTTTTGTCATTGACATCAAAGCTTACCTTCAAGATTTGTTTCAATAATTGTTATTTCGATCAGGTATTATAAGAACAAAAGGGTTGCTCAAATCATTGCCGTAATCCATAAAAGATGGATGATTTACAAATGTCATCAGAAAATCACATCCATAAAACTAGTGCTAAAAATTTCGAAAGACAAATGATTGAAAGATCACTTAAGAAGTGACATCACCGTTTAATTTATACTAGAAATAAAAACATGAAGAAACTCCATGATTGATGGAATTTTGGAGTCTTTTGATTTTTGATCAAATGACACTTGTTAAACTTTTTTAGAGATAATTAAAACTCCGTTCATAGGACAAAAGGGAACGAATTACTAGCTTATTGGAATTTGTACATATAGATGTATGTAGCTCATCATGTGTAGTCAAGAGCGATGGATTTCAACTTCATACGCTTTCTCCTAAAATTTGAGTGAATATATGTATATTTGCTTAATGAGTATGAAGTGTGAATCATTTGAAAATGTTCGAAGACTTTTAAGATGAAGTGGAAAATCAATGTAACAAGAAAATAAAGAATTTATGATAAGATCATAAAGGAAGATATTTGAGTTACAAGTTTATCAAAACACCTAAGATTTAAGGAATCGTTCCATGGATTTGCATTTCCCAAAACACCATATGAGTATGGAGTGTTCGAGATATGCAATGAAACCTTGTTTGACATGGTGAGATCAAAGGTGTTAGTAATAAAACTGCCATATATTTTAAAGATTAAAGCTTTAGTGATTAAAGCTTTTTCACTGAAAAGATCTCCATCATGATCCATTGAAATGACACCATATGAGTTATGGTCTGGGATAAAAACAAATCGTCCTTTCTTAAAATTTTGGTTTGCTAGGCATAAGTAAGATGTTTACAACCAAAGTTGGATAAACATGTCTTTGTATGTTATTTCGAATAACCATTGAGTATTCCTCCATAACACCAAAGACAAAAGTGTTTGTCACTTAGAACGTTAAGTTTCTTAAGAATGAATTTTTCCGTGAAAAGTAAAGTGGGAGGACAATAGAACTTTGATAAGGTTAAAAGAACCTTAGTTATATGTGTTGAGTTGCATAGCACCGAAAAGTGTTTCAAAGGTAGCAGCAATGCTCATGGCTCACGTGCCGCAAAGTTGTGGTCATGGAGGTCTAAGTTCCTATTGAACCAAGTAGGTCAGGTACACAATGAAATACCAAGATTTGAGAGTTAAATCATTATTTGACAATGATGAACTGACTGTATGCAAAGAAGCGATTATGGGCACTGACTCCGTCAAATGGCTTGAAGCCATAAAATCCGTGATAGTTCCATACACGAGAAATCAAGCTTTGAACTTGGAAGACCTCTGGAAAGGTGTAAAACCTTACAGACGTATTTGGATATATAAAGAAATAGACATGGATGTTTCACATATATGAAATAATCGACATGTCGGGAAGGAGTTTGATGAGTGCAGCAGCACTTCGTTGGGAGACCCCAAGAGGAAGGTATGATGAGCACAACAGCAAGTTTTCCCTCGGTAAGAAACCGAGGTTATCAAACCAGTAGGAGGAAGGAAATGACTCAAAGGTGTTGCTAGCAACTTAGAGACCTGCATAAAACAAACTCAAGACTTTGCCCCAACGAACAGTGAGGTTGTCAATCTCACCGGTTTGCTGTAACAAAGGATTAACTATATGGTGTGGAAGGTAACAGTGGTTTGCAACAAGTAAACAGTAACAGTGTAAGATGTATCAATGGTAAAGATTGGACCGGGGTCCATAGTCCACTAGAGATTTTCTTATATAAACAAACATGGCATGATGGGTAAACAAATTACAGCAGGACAATTGACAGGACTGAGCAAGGCATAACAATGTACTAGACCTCAAGATCCTATGAGATTCGATTGGGAAATACAACAAGATACATAGACCGCCATCCAACTACATATATGACTAGAAGTGCACCTTTGGGTTATCATCCGAACTCCCTCCAGTATTAAGTTGCAGGCAACAGACAACTTCTTGAAGCAAAGTGTGTAAGGTAAACAGTCCACTTGTTCCATGAAGAAGAGACCGTTTTTTCTCCCTAGTAGCAACAACACATCTACAACCTTAGAGATTTCTGTCACTTCCCTTAGATTAAATAGAGGCATGAACCCACTATCGAGCATAAATACCCCCTCTTAGAGTCACTAGCAACTACTTGGCCAAGATAGCTACTAACAATGGAGAGCATGCAAGATCACAAACAACACAGACATGATATAATCAATAAGACAAAACCATTAATCAATCTGACATAGTAAGCTCAATATCCATCAGATCCCCGCAAACACAAAATGCATGATTACAAATAGATGAGATCTTGATCATGAACGGAGCTCACAAGATCTAGACATGAAAGCACAAAGGAGGAGATACAACCATCTAGCTACTACATGGACCCGTAGTCCAAGCTGGAACTACTCACGCGTCATATCGGAGGATGGCATGATGAAGAAGAAGGCCTCCGGGATGATCTCCCCTCCGACAGGGTGTTGGGAAGAGCTTCAGACCCCCCTCGAACTAGAGACGATGGTGGCGGCGGCTACAGATGGATTTGTGGAATATTGATTGGGTACGTAGGGATTAGGCATCGGGTCTTCTTATAGGCGAAGAGGCGAGGCTGGGAGGCGGCTAGGGGGGGCACACCCTGCCTACGCGCGGCCTAGGGTGGGCCCGTGCCTGGGGGGTGCGGCCGCCCTGTGGCTCCCTTCCGTCTCTCCTCGGGACTTTGTGTTCTCCTCAGTGAAATATTGACTTTTGCTTTTGTCCCTGATGGTGACTCCTTGATGGCTTGTCGAGTCTGTTGCGAACCCCAAGAGCAAGGTGTGAAGCAGCACAACAGCAAGTTTTCCCTCAGTAAGAAACCGAGGTTATCGAACCAGTGGGAGGAAGGAAACGTCACACAGGTGTTGCAAGCAACACGGAGACCTGCACAACACAAACTCAAGACTTTGCCCCAATGAATCAATGAGGTTGTCAAGCTCACTGGTTTGTTGTAACAAAGGATTAAACGTATGGTGTGGAAGGTAATGGTTTGCAGCAAGTAAACAAGTAATAATGGAAGATGTATCAATGGTAAAGATTGGACTGGGTCCATAGTTCACTAGAGGTGCTCTCCTTAGATAAACAACATGGCATGAAGGGTAAACAAATTACAACAGGGCAATTGATAGGAACTGAGTAAGGCATAACAATGCAATACTAGTCAAAAAGATCCTATGAGATTCGATTGGGCAATACAACAATATACATAGACCGCCATCCAACTGCATCTATGACTAGAAGTCCACCTTCAGGTTATCATCCGAACCCCCTCCATTATTAAGTTGCAAGCAACAGACAACTACTTTAAGCAAAGTGTGTAAGGTAAACAATCGAGCACAAAGATCTAGACATGAAAGCACAAAGGAGGAGATACAACCATCTAGCTACTACATGGACATGTAGTCCAAGGTGGAACTACTCACGCTTCATAGCGAAGGATGGCATGATGAAGAAGAAGGCCTCCAGGATGATCTCCCCTCTGGCAGAGTGCTGGGAAGAGCTTCAGATCCCCCTCGATCTAGAGACGATGGTGGCGGTGGTTATAGATGGTTTCATGAAATATTGATCGGGTACTTAGGGTTTAGGCATTGGGGGATTCTTATAGGCGAAGAGGCGAAGCTGGGAGGCGGCCCGGGGGGCCCGCACCCTGACCATGCGCGGCCTAGGGTGGGCTCGTGCCTGGGGGGTGTGGTCGCCACGTGGCTCCCCTCCATCTCTCCTCTGGACTCCGTGTTCTCCTTGGTGAAATATTGACTTTGGCTTTTGTACCGTCCAATTCCGAGAATATTTCCTTACTAGCTTTTCTGGAACCAAAAATAGAAGAAAATAGGCAACTGGCACTGCGGCATCTTGTTAATAGGTTAGTACCAGAAAACATATAAAAACACCTCAAAGTGTAGACAAAGCAAAGAAAATTAGATACTAAACAAGCATGGAACATCAAAAATTATAGATACATTTTCGACGTATCAAGCATCCCCAAGCTTAACTCCTGCTCGTCCTCGAGTAGGTAAGTGATAAAAGAATAATTTTTGAGGTGACATGCACCATCAAAATCAAGATCAAACCATTTGCAAGCATTGAAAGCTAGGATCAAAGAACTCTAAACATGAGCATTAAAGATGGAGTTTTAACAGTAAGACAAAGTAACTATGCATGCAACATGAAAGTATACAAACAAATATCATGAGTAACATGCATTGAAAAATGTTTGTTTGTTTCACATACAGAAAACATGGCATAGTGGTATTCAGCTTGACCCTCACAGAGTAGAAAATAGATGCATAGGACGCCTTCAAATTTCATAAGAGTGACTAGATGCAAATAGCACAAGAACAATTAATATCAACAATATGCATCAATCAATAAGTTTTGGGACAATGCACATAGAACTAAGAATGGCAACTATGCTCCCTTAACTGGTGCCTAAAGGTAGAAGGTGGAGAATCAATATAATAGTGGAAGAAAGGCCCTTCATAAAGGGAAGCAGGGATTTCAAGTTTCAAAAATAGCTTCCAAAAAGTATGGTACTTGTTAGCTTTCATCCCTCATTGCCCCTATCATAAGCATCTTGAAGT
This sequence comes from Avena insularis, assembly GCA_023614405.1. Taxonomy (NCBI): domain Eukaryota; kingdom Viridiplantae; phylum Streptophyta; class Magnoliopsida; order Poales; family Poaceae; genus Avena; species Avena insularis. The sequence continues at coordinate 361,373,497 of CM042695.1, read as the reverse complement.
GATTAAGGTTAAAGTGAACAATCTATGGAGTATATGCTTGACAAAGTATAAGTCGGCAATCTCATGTCCCTTGAATATGAGGGCCGCTTCTCATGCTACTCAACTTTAGTCACATGTAAGTTCTTGTCATAGTAAGTACATGTGTATCATAAAGAACCGCCAACGGGGTACCCCTTGCACATGGTACAGGGCTATCCCATAACCAAAATGACAAGGCAAGCAGACAATGAGCATCTCAATGATCTTTTTATTTGCTATTTGCAAAAAAAAATTATTGAGGATGCTTCACAAATTGCTCATTATTGTGATGTTGCAAGTTTCCACCATGATTAGGCATGGCTTAGGTTGGCGGTCTATGCGTTTCTCTAACACAAATACATAACTCCATGGACTTACAAGCTCCCCTTTTATTTCACACCGACGACATCCACAGACAAAGGAGCATGATATCAACTTTGTACAAAGTACAAGTGCAATGTTGAAAGCGTTACCTATGACAACACGGTTCTGCTAATTCCAACGTATAAGTGCAAGCATATACAACATAGATGACACAATGGTTCAAGTTTATTAGGGGCAAGAAATATAAAGTGTGCCATCAAGTTGGTGAGAGCTTTAATCACTAAGTTTTCACATAACAAAATACTTTTTAATTGGAAGATAGCTGAAAACAAGAATATACTTGGAATGGTGTAACACACCATGCATAGGAATTTATAGTGGACACTTTGGAATAACTTGGTTTCTTGGGAGTTGGAAGCATGAGTAGAGCTTACTCATACACATGGAGGCTAGCAAAATACTGGGAGCAACCAACTAAAAGAGCAATAATGGTTATAATCATGCAAAGCGACAAAACATTACTAATCAAAGCATAGAGTGGTACTACAAGTCAAGGACTAAATGATCATAGAGGCTACGGTGACTTGTTCATAGTCATAACATGGTGTGAGCATGTGCCAAGTCAACCCAAACAAAGCATCAAAGGAGAATACCACAATACTATGCTTTTGTATGCTAAAACAACGCATGATTCTTTCAAGGCACACTAAGCAATACCAATTGTTTGGAACAAGTCATACTACAACAATAATCACTAAGCATAAGGTCAAAACAACACCTAGCATGACATGCTAAAGTCTAAGTCACAGTCAAAGCAAGCTCCTCTTGCACTATTTCAAGCAAGAACTTTCTACTCCTTTCCAACACCAATCAACTTATTTGAAACAACATAGCGAGAACGAGGGTCCAAACTACTTTTTTCAAGCAAATTAAGCAAACTAAGCAAAGCAAACAAAAACTAAGACGCTCCAAGAACAACACAACAGTGCATGAAACAAGAAAAACGAAGTGTCTAGAAAGACCTGAGCTTTTTATTGATGAAGAAGGGGATGCCTTGGGCATCCCCAAGCTTTGACGCTTGTACCTCTTGGATATTTCTTGGGGTGACACCGGTATGGCATCCCCAAGCTTGAGCTATTGTCCATTATTCATCTTATTACATCATTCTCTCTCAACACCTGAAATTTTTCCTTCATACAAAACTTCACACAATCTTCATTAGCAACATTAGTGTATTCGAAAGATAACAGACCTTTGGGTTTAGCTATAGAACAACAAAACTTTTCACTAAAAACACAAACTAATGTAGCAATTACTTCAAAAATCTCAATTTCCCAAAAATAACCCAAAAAGGAATCAATAAGCAGAGGCGGAGCTGCGGCCGGTGCTACCGGGGCTGTAGCACCGGTCCAGCAAAGTTGCACACCTGATTAGCTAGTATTACTTCCAGACATTAGCACCACCGGTCCCATCTGAAAACCAACTGCATGCATGCATGCTATGTTCGAAGACTCGATCGGGCAATTTAGCATGGCTAGCGGTAGTGCTAGCTTCGTCCTCCTCCGCTTCTATTTTGATTTAGCATGGCTAGCAGCAGTATTAGATTATTTATGGCAATCCATTTTACTATGGTTCATCTTAGTTGCATGTTATAAAAAAATTTACCCACTACAGATTAGCACCCGTCTTGCTCTGTTTCTAGATCCGCCACTATCAATAAGAACCAAATGCGAATAATGGCAGAAATCTATCAAAACAGACCAGCAGGTAGAAACCGATTTTTTCAAAGATCTTCTGTTGCTCAAATCAAAAAGTGTTGAACTAAAGAAAGTTAGTAAATTTTCAGCTCAATACGACTTACAAATACTCCTCGCTATTTTTTATGGTGGAGCACAAAATCTGTTTCGGGACAGCAACTCCCAAAATCTTACTTCCCTCTCATTAGAGGTCATTCTTGGCAAAAAAAAGCAAACAAAAAGGATAAGGAGAGGTCATTACTGAAGTAATAACTTCTAAGACTCAAGAAAACTCTTGGATTGTCTCCCAACAAGTATTTTCTTTTACGCCTTTAAGTTAGGCACAAGAAGCAAGAAATCAAGTATTTTCAAATGAAGAAGCATTAACATCAATACTTGCAAACTCTTCGACTATAAAAGGTATCTCATCCGAATGAGTTTTGGAGGATCCCTTCTTGTCTCTCCTTGGTTCACTACTTTCATCAAAAGGATTTTCAGGAACAATCCAATCAAAATTCTTTTCAAAGGCTTCATGCATTCCAACAAGCTTAAAGGGTATGGGTATTTTAATTTCCTCTCTTGGTTTGATTTTATCTAAAGTACCCACAACATCTACACAAGAGCCTAGCATATTAAAATGCTCAAAGACTTTTTTGGCTTCCTTAGCAACATCATGGAACTCTTTTAGTAAAGTTTTAAGGATAAATTCTCTCTTTTCGGCATCCTTTTCTTCCTTTAGTTTGAGAAACAAAATTTGCATCATGGGGTTAAGGCTAACAAACCTAGCCTCCAACATATGAACTAAAGAAGCTATAAAAATTTCATTATTAGGAGCAAGTTCTTCTATAGATCTATCCTCAATATCCTCATGCTTGCTAACATGATTAAATAATTCTTCAATATTATCTTTCCCAATTATAGAGCCACTACCTATCGAAAGGTCATTCAGGGTGAACTTGGGGAACAACATGGTGAGCTAGAGCAAAGTGACAACTAGAGTGGGAACTAACTTTTTTGTGTTTTTGATAAGAGAAAGCAAACCAAACTAAACTAATTTTTTTGGAGTTTTTGATAAAATGAGGCAAACAAAACCAAGCAAAAGAAACTAAGCAAAACAAAAACAAAGTATAGAGAAAGGTTGAGAAGGACTCCCCTTGTGAAGACGTCCTTAGCCTCCCCGGCAACGGCGCCAGAAAAAGGCTTGATGAGTGCAGCAACACTTCGTTGGGAGACCCCAAGAGGAATGTATGATGACCACAACAGCAAGTTTTCCCTTAGTAAGAAACCGAGGTTATCAAACCAGTAGGAGGAAGGAAACGACTCAAAGGTGTTGCTAGCAACTTGGAAACCTGCACAATACAAACTCAAGACTTTGCCCCAATGAACAGTGAGGTTGTCAATCTCACTGGTTTGCTATAACAAATGATTAACTGTATGGTGTGGAAGGTAACAATGGTTTGCAACAAATAAACAATAATAGCAGAAGATGTATCAATGGTAAAGATTGGACCGGGGTCCATAGTTCACTAGAGGGGTTCTCCTTAGATAAACAAACATGGCATGCTGGGTAAACAAATTACAGCGGGGCAATTGAAAGGACTGAGCAAGGCATAACAATGCAATACTAGACATCAAGATCCTATGAGATTCGATTGGGAAATACAACAAGATACATAGACCGCCATCCAACTACATCTATGACTAGAAGTCCACCTCTGGGTTATCATCCTAACCCCCTCCAGTATTGAGTTGCAAGCAACAAACAACTACTTTAAGCAAAGTGTGTAAGGTAAACAATCCACTTGTTCCATGAACAAGAGACTGTTGTTTTCTCCCTTGTAGCAACAACACATCTACAACCTTAGAGATTTCGGTCACTTCCCTTAGATTAAATAGAGGCATGAACCCACTATTGAGCATAAATACCCCCTCTTGGAGTCACTAGCAACTACTTGGCCAAGATAGCTACTAACAACGGAGAGCATGCATGATCACAAGCAACACAGACATGATAGAATCAATAATACAAAACCATTAATCAATCTGACATAGTAATCTCAATATCCATTAGATCCCCGCAAACACAACATGCATGATTACAAATAAATGATATCTTGATCATGAACGGAGCTCACAAGATCTAGACATGAAAGCACAAAGGAGGAGATACAACCATCTAGCTACTACATGGACCCGTAGTCCAAGCTAGAACTACTCACGCTTCATACCGGAGGATGGCATGATGAAGAAGAAGGCCTCCGGGATGATCTCCCCTCCAGCAGGGTGCTGGGAAGAGCTTCAGACCCCCCTCGAACTAGAGACGATGGTGGCGGCGGCTACAGACGGTTTTGTGGAATATTGATCGGGTACTAAGGGATTAGGCATCAGGGGCTTCTTATAGGCGAAGAGGTAAGGCTAGGAGGTGGCCAGGGGGCCCACACTCTGCCCAGGCGCGGCCTAGGGTGGGCCCGTGCATGGGGGTGCAGCCGCCCTGTGGATCCCCTCCTTCTCTCCTCTGGACTCCGTGTTCTCCTCGGTGAAATATTGAATTTGGCTTTTGTCCCTGATGGTGACTCCTTGATGGCTTGTGGAATCTGTTGGGAACCCCAAGAGCAAGGTGTGAAGCAGCACAGCAACAAGTTTTCCCTCAGTAAGAAACCGAGGTTATCGAACCAGTAGGAGGAAGGAAACGTCACACAGGTGTTGCAAGCAACACGGAGACCTGCACAACACAAACTCAAGACTTTGCCCCAACGAATCAGTGAGGTTGTCAAGCTCACTGGTTTGCTGTAATAAAGGATTAAACATATGGTGTGGAAGGTAATGGTTTGCAGCAAGTAAACAAGTAACAGTGGAAGATGCATCAATGGTAAAGATTGGACCGGGGTCCATAGTTCACTAGAGGTGCTCTCCTTAGATAAACAACATGGCATGAAGGGTAAACAAATTACAGCAGGGCAATTGACAGGAACTGAGCAAGGCATAACAATGCCAATACTAGTAAAAAAGATCCTATGAGATTCGATTGGGCAATACAACAATATACATAGACCGCCATCCAACTGCATCTATGACTAGAAGTCCACCTTCAGGTTATCATCCGAACCCCCTCCATTATTAAGTTGCAAGCAGTAGACAACTTCTTTAAGAAAAGTGTGTAACGTAAACAATCGAGCACAAAGATCTAGACATGAAAGCACAAAGGAGGATATACAACCATCTAGCTACTACATGGACCTGTAGTCCAAGGTGGAACTACTCACGCTTCATACCGGAGGATGGCATGATGAAGAAGAAGGCCTCCGGGATGATCTCCCCTCCGGCAAGGAGCTGGGAAGAGTTCTTAATATGGCTACTTGCTGATGCTAACACTATTCACTCACGAATTATTTATGCAAACCTTGCCTTACGAATAAGTCAATAGCACTAAGGAAGCTTAGGAACATAGACGGGAGGGATATGATTACAGAAAGAACTGATTTAGGGCCATGCCAATGACTTGATCTTGCTGTTTCGACAAACCTCGGGGTCTTGTTGGTAGCTGGCGTGACTCCGTATTGTATTCACGCTAGGGGCTACTTATTGAGTACGGGAAAGTACGCATATGGAGCGATAGCCCACCACTCGAAGGATGCAAATGCAAGATTTTCGACAACTGGAAATGGCTTCCTTCTCCTATCAGCTTCTTTCTATCTTGAAATCTTAATCCCCTTTCCTTCACTGAACAGATCTTCAGCAAGAAGTGACTAGTTGTCATTCCAAACTCCTAACCTTTTGTTTCTCTCTTGAAATATTTGATTAGAAATTCATCAAATGAAGGATTCAAAGCTTTTGTGTCCCTACAGTTAAGTACCAATATCTGCTTCAGACCCCCCTCGATCTAGAGACGATGGCGGTGGCGGTTATAGACGGTTTCATGGAATATTGATCGGGTACTTAGGGTTTAGGCATCGGGGGCTTATTATATGCGAAGAGGCGAGGTTGGGAGGCGGCCCGAGGGCCCACACCCTGACCATGCACGGCCTAGGGTGGGCCCGTGCCTAGGAGGTGCGGTCGCCCTGTGGCTCCCCTCCATCTCTCCTCTGGACTCCGTGTTCTCCTTGGTGAAATATTGACTTTGGCTTTTGTACTGTCAAATTCCGAGAATATTTCCTTACTAGATTTTCTGGAACCAAAAATAGAAGAAAACATGCAACTGGCACTGCGGCATCTTGTTAATAGGTTAGTACCAGAAAACATATAAAAACACCTCAAAGTGTAGACAAATCAAAGCAAATTAGATACTAAACAAGCATGGAACATCAAAAATTATAGATACGTTTCCGACGTATCAAGCATCCCCAAGCTTAACTTCTGCTCATCCTCGAGTAGGTAAGTGATAAAAGAATAATTTTTTAGGTGACATGCACCATCAAAATCAAGATCAAACCATTTGCAAGCATTGAAAGCTAGGATCAAAGAACTCTAACCATGAGCATTGAAGATGGAGTTCTAACAGTAAGACAAAGTAACTATGCATGCAACATGAAAGTCTACAAACAAATATCATGAGTAACATGCATTGAAAAACGTTTGTTTGTTTCACATACATAAAACATGCCATAGTGGCATTCAACTTGTCCCTCACAGAGAAGAAAATAGATGCATAGGACGCCTTCAAAGTTCATAAGAGTGACTAGATGCAAATAGCACAAGAACAATCAATATCAACAATATGCATCAATCAATAAGTTTTGGGACAATGCACATAGAACTAAGAATCGCAACTATGCTCCCTTAACTGGTGCCTAAAGGTAGAAGGTGGAGACTCAATATAATAGTGGAAGAAAGACCCTTCCTAAAGGGAAGCAGGGATTTCAAGTTTCAAAAAGAGCTTCCAAAAATTATGGTACTTGTTAGCTTTCATCCCCCATTACCCCTATCATAAGCATCTTGAAGTGATTAAGGTTAAAGTGAACAATCTATGGAGTATATGCTTGACAAAGTATAAGTTGGCAATCTCATGTCCCTTGAATATGAGGGCCGCTTCTCATGCTACTCAACTTTAGTCATCTGTAAGTTCTTGTCATAGTAAGTACATGTGTATCATAAAGAACCGCCAACGGGGTACCACTTGCACATGGTACAGGGCTATCCTATAACCAAAATGACAAGGCAAGCAGACAATGAGCATCTCAGCGATCTTTTTATTTGCTATTTGCATAGGTTTTTATTGAGGATGCATCACAGATTGCTCATTATTGTGATGTTGCAAGTTTCCGCCATGATTAGGCATGGCTTAGGCTAGCGGTTCAGGCGTTTCTCTAACACAAAATACATAACTCCATGGACTTACAAGCTCCCCTTTTATTTCACATCGACGACATCCACAGACAAAAGAGCATGATATCAACTATGTACAAAGTACAAGTGCAATGTTGAAAGCGTTCCCCGTGACAACACGGTTCTGCTAATTCCAACGTATAAGTGCAAGCATATACAACATAGATGACATAATGGTTCAAGTTTATTAGGGGCAAGAAATATAAAGTGTGCCATCAAGTTGGTGAGAGCTTTAATCACTAAGTTTTCACATAACAAAATACTTTTTAATTGGAAGGTAGCTGAAAACAAGAATATACTTGGAATGGTGTAACACACCATGCATAGGAATTTATAGTGGACACTTTGGAATAACTTGGTTTCTTGGGAGTTGGAAGCATGAGTAGAGCTTATGCATACACGTGGAGGCTAGCAAAAGACTGGGAGCAACCAACTAAAAGAGCAATAATGGCCATAATCATGGAGAGCGTCAAAACATTACTAATCAAAGCATAGAGTGGTACTACAAGTCAAGGACTAAATGATTATAGAGGCTATGGTGACTTGTTCATAGTCATAACCTGGTGTGAGCATGTGCCAAGTCAACCCAAACAAAGAATCAAAGGAGATACCACAATATTATGCTTTTGTATGCTAAAACAACGCATGATTCTTTCAAGGCACACTGAGCAATACCAATTGTTTGTAACAAGTCATACTATAGTAATAATCACTAACCATATGGTCAAAACAACACCTAGCATGACATGCTAAAGTCTAAGTCACAGTCAAAGCATGCTCCTCTTGCACTATTTCAAGCAAGAACTTTCTACCCCTTTCCAACACCAATCAACTTATTTTAAACAGCATAGCGAGAACGGGGGTCCAAACTACTTTATTAAAGCAAACTAAGCAAATCAAACAAAAACTATGACGCTCCAAGAACAACACAACAGTGCATGAAACAATAAAAAACGAAGTGTCTAGAAAGAGCTGAGTTTTTTATTGATGAAGAAGGGGATGCCTTGGGCATCCCCAAGCTTTGACGCTTGTACCTCTTGGATATTTATTGGGGTGACACCGGGGTGGCATCCCCAATCTTGAGCTATTGTCCATTCTTCATCTCATTACATCATTCTCTCTCTACACCTGAAATTTTTCCTTCATACAAAATTTCACACAATCTTCATTACCAACATTAGTGTATTCGAAAGATAACAGACCTTTGGGCTTAGCTTTAGAACAGAAAAACTTTTCTCTAAAAACAAAAGTTACTGTAGTAATTACTTCAAAAATATCAATTTCCCAAAAATAACCCAAAAATGAATCAATAAGAACCAAATGTAAATAATGGCAGAAATCTGTGAGAATAGACCAACATGTAGAAACTGATTTTTTCGAAAATATTCTGTTGCTCAAATCAAAAAGTGTTGAACTAACAAAAGTTAGCTAACATACTGTGGGATTTATTAGTAAACTTTCAGCTCAATACAACTTACAGAGACTACTCACGATTTTTTATGGCGGAGCATAAAAATCTGTTTCGGGACAGCAACTCCCCAAATCTTACTTCCCTCTCATTAGAGGTCATTCTTGGCACAAAACGCGAACAAAAAGGATAAGGAGAGGTCATTACTAAAGTAATAACTTCTAATACTCAAGAAAACTTTTGGGTTATCTCCCCAAAAGTATTTTCTTTAACGCCTTTAAGTTAGGCACAAGAAGCAAGAAATCAAGTATTTTCAAATGAAGAAGCATTAACATCAATACTTGCAAACTCTTCGACTATGAAAGGTATCTCATCCAAATGAGTTTTGGAGGATCCCTTCTTGTCTCTCCTTGGTTCACTACTTTCATTAAAAGGATTTTCAGGAACAATCCAATCAAAATTCTTTTCAAAAGCTTCATGCATTCCAACAAGCTTAAAGGGTATGGGTATTTTAATTTCCTCTCTAGGCTTAGAAGTACCCACAACATCTACACTTGAACCTAGCATATTAAATCGCTCAAAAACCTTTTTGGCTTCCCTATCAACATCATGGAACTCTTTTAGTAAAGTTTCAAGAATGAATTCTCTCTTTTCAGCATTCTTTTCTTGTTTTAGTTTTAGGAACAAGAATTGTATGAAGGGGTTAAGGCTAACAAACTTAGCCTCCAACATATGAACTAAAGAAGCTGCAGCAATGTCATAATTAGGAGCAAGCTCTGCTATAGATTTGTCCTCAATATCCTCATGCTTGCTAACATGATTAAAGAATTCTTCAATATTATCTTTCCCAATTATGGAGCCACTACCTATCGCAAGATCTTTCAGGGTGAACTTGGGGAACAACATGGTGAGCTAGAGCAAGGTGGCAACTAGAGTAGGAACTATTTTTTGTGTGTTTTTGAATAAAGGAAGCAAACCAAACTAGACAATTTTTTTTTGAAAAGAGTCAAACAATACCAAGCAAAAGAAACAAAGCAAACTAAAAACAAAGTAAAGAGAAAGGAAGTGGAGGACTCCCCTAGTGAAGACGTCCTTAGCCTCCCCGGCAACGACGCAAGAAAATCTTGATGGTGACTCCTTGATGGCTTGTGGAGTCTGTTGGGAACCCCAAGAGCAAGGTGTGAAGCAGCACATCAGCAAGTTTTCCCTCAGTAAGAAACCGAGGTTATCGAACCAGTAGGAGAAAGGAAACGTCACACAGGTGTTGCAAGCAACACGGAGACCTGCACAACACAAACTCAAGACTTTGTCCCAACGAATCAGTGAGGTTGTCAAGCTCACCGGTTTGCTGTAAAAAAGGATTATACATATGGTGTGGAAGGTAACGGTTTGCAGCAAGTAAACAAGTAACAATGGAAGATGTATCAATGGTAAACATTGTACCGGGGTCCATAGTTCACTAGAGGTGCTCTCCTTAGATAAACAACATGGCATGAAGGGTAAACAAATTACCGCAGGGCAATTGACAGGGACTGAGCAAGGCATAACAATGCAATACTAGTCAAAAAGATCCTATGAGATGCGATTGAGCAATACAACAATATACATAGACCGCCATCCAACTGCATCTATGACTAGAAGTCCACCTTCAGGTTATCATCCGAACCCCTGATGACCCACAAGTATAGGGGATCACAACAGTCTTCGCGGGTAGTATTACCCAATTTATTGATTCGACACAAGGGGAGCCAAAGAATACTTGCAAGCCTTAACAACTAAGTTGTCAGTTCAGCTACACCTGGAAATAGTTCTTTCTCATAGAATTTTATCAGTAGCAACAGCAAAGCAGCAGCGACAGTAGAACAAGAGCAATAGTAACAGTAACAGTAAACAGTGGGATTCAAGTGCGGTAGGAATAGGGATGGATGGACGGGCGTTGCATGGACGAGTCTAAACATGTAACTTCATGATCTAGGGCATTGCAGATAAATAATAACAAGCATCCAAGTACTAAACAATCCTAGGCATGTGCTCCAAATATAGTCATACATGCTCTCAATGAGAAGTTACACAACATCTTTTGTCCAGCCAGCCCGTGGCAGCGGGGGCTCTAGGGAACTACTGGCAATTAAGGTGCTCCTTTTAATAGAGCACCGGAGCAAAGCATTAACACTCCATGAACACATGTGATCCTCACACCACAGCCATCCCCTCCGATTGTCCTAATTATTGTCACTTCGGGGCCTTTGGATCCGGACAATGATATGTGTACACAACTTGCAGATAAGACCACAAATAATACTATCATAATGATTCAATAATAAGTTCAGATCTGAGATCATGGCACTCGAGCCCTAGTGACAAGCATTAAGCACAACAAGTTGCAACAAAGTCAAATAGCACAAGAGAAACTAGGCACTATGCCCTAACAGATCTTATTCGATTACATGATAGAAATCATCCAATCCCTACCATCCCCAAGCCTACAGCGGGGGATTGCTCACTCATGGATGAGGGAAACATTGGTGGTTGATGGAGATGCGTTGGTGATGACGATGGCGATGATCCTCTCCAAATTCCTCATCCCTGCAGGGTGCCAGAACGAAGTTTCTGGATTCGAATCTTGGTTTCTGGTAGCGACAACGGAGCGGAACTCTGGAAAAACTATCGAACCCCCCTCAGTTTTTAGGTCGAAAGGCAACTTATAGGCGCAGAAGGAGGCTGAGGAGCTGCCTGGGGTGGCCACACCCCCACCAGGCGCGGGGTCAGGTGGGCCCGCGCCTGGGGTGAGTCTGGGCCCCCTAGGCCTCCCCTCCGTCTCTTCTTCTGGCTCCGTGGATCTTCTGGTGAAATATATTTTTTGGCATATTTTCCGAGATTTTTCGTGATAGTTCATTTTCTGCACAAAAACAAGACACCAAGGTAATTCTGCTGAAAACAACATCAGTCTGTGTTAGTTGTATCCAAATCAGACAAGTTTAGAGGAGAAACAATATCAAAGTGTTCGAGAAAGTAGATACGTTTTGGACGTATCTGACATGGTTATACCCCGCGGGTGCATGATCACAACATACCTGGTCCAGCCCAAGGAAGGCCCACGGCAAATGTACGTCGGCCCATGAAGACTTTCGGATGGCCCAGGCCCATGATGCCTTCGAATCCTTGGAGAGCAAGACTAGAGTAGATAGGAAATTCAAAGGGGTAAAACCCTAGAACCTGTAACCGACTAGGTCTATGCCCGGGACCTGCCTAAGTCTATATAAAGGCCAGGAGGGCACGACCTAGATCTCTCGACTCATACTTTCGCATACACAGCTCCACGCCGGATTGCATCTGCGCACCCCTGTAACCTTCGGTTCCGCCGTAATCAAGAGCAGACAAGCAGGAGTAGGGTTTTCCCTCCGGGGGCCTGAACCTGGGTAAACTTTGTGTCCCCGTGTTGCTTGTTTGCTAACCGTTCCACGATCTCCAGCATCCCCATCTTCTCCAAAACCCAAGTCCATAACAATGGGCATTGATGAGATCAAACCTCACCAATTGGCGCCGTCTGTGGGACATTGGGGCGCTGATTGTGCGATCGTGACGGTCCCAACCCGATCGATCTACAACTCTGCAGCAACGGAGAGTCATCTCCTCTTCGGCTCTTTCGACTTCACCGCCCACTCGCCGGCCACCATGAAGGACTTCGAGCCCGTAGGCGACAGACTCGAAATCCTGTTCGGGAGCTTCTGCTTCTAGGTGGGGCAAACTAGCACCCTCCGCCTCCCTGAGCGGGTGCCCCTACCATTAATCAGGCCCGCTTCATGGGCCCCACACCCCGTGCTACACACAACATCATCAGCAAATGATTCCTACGACAGCAGCAGCTGCAACTCCGATCTGTGTGATCCGCCATCGGATGCAGGGACCTACGGTTCTGGATCTGAAAGCTGCCGCAGCAGCGGGCCAATCTACGAGCGCTACCAATGCGCTGCAGTCATCCAAAGCGACGTGGATCAGCAAACACCCAACCCGCAGCCTAACCCGCCAGAACGAAACGGTGGGAACAGAAGAAGCCAATCTCCCCCACCCGAAGGGGAAAGAAACGGCAACCACGTCATCCGCCTTAGCAAAGAAGGATGAACCCAGGTCCGCGAAGCCGTGGCAGGCAACATAGTACTGCCCGCAGACGCCTCGCGGGATATGCTGATGGCCTACCACCTGCTCCTGATCGAGGAGCACAAGAAGCAAGTCAAGATGCAGGAGGTGCTTGACAAACGCAAGCAAGCAGCCTCAGAGTCCAGCACGCGACGAGCCGCGCTCTCCTCCATGGGCATCGGCTCCAGCTCGAACGCCAACCCAGGCAACAAGCACCGCTCTCGGATGGAGAACTTGGATCCCAAGGAGTGCCGCGAGTTGACGCGAACTCTCCACATATCCTTCATGGAGATGGACGCCGATGACAACGTCATCCCGAAAATGCCACAGGCTGCGATCATGGCAGCCACTGCGTACCTCGCGGCCCACCCACCTCCCGAGGGGGACCCGAAGAGGGCCATGCACAAGTCCGCACTTACCGGACTCGGACTCGTCGGAGCCGCGCTCCACCAGGAAGCTCCCAAGGAGCCGAAGAAGAAAGCTCCGGTCAGGTTCGACCGCAGCCCCACCCCTTCATCCGAAGAGGAGGAACATGACCTTCCCTGAAGGAAGAAGAGTTCACGACGCCGCGACCGCGACTACGACGCCAGAGATGCGCTCACACAGCGCAAAATCGACAAAGCACGAGCTAAGCGCGCATGCTCGTCTGAATCCGAGATGGACGAAGACGAAGGAGAACTGCGGGCGATGCTTCAAAGAGATCCGTCCGGCGGACACGGATGCCGCGAAATTTCAAGCTTCCTTCGGATACTCCGAAGTTCGACGACACTCAAGACCCAAAGGCTTGGCTCAGCGGTCACTTATCATCCGTCAAACTGCACGGTGGAAACAAGGAGACCGCCATGCAATGCCTTCACCGTTGCGGTGACAAGCGCCCGGATCTCGCTCAAGACCTATCCTCAGGGTCCATCCGAAGCTGGGATGAGCTAGCTTACAACTTCATCCGAAACTTCAAGGGTACCAGCAAAAGGCCCTCCTCAATTGAAGAATTGCGAGCCTGCACTCAGCGAACGGGCGAATCCATTCGCTCGTACATACTATGCTGGTCCAACACAAAGAACTCCGCAGCCCACATCTCTGAAGAGAGGGCCATCGACGCCTTCAGGGACGGCGTCAAGCGCCAAGACTTCAAGGAGGAACTTGGGCGTGTCAAACCCAAAACGCTCGATCACCTCATGGACATCGCCAACAGGTGGGCTGACGGAGAAGACTCCATTCACCGAGCAGAATCGAAAGAAGAGGATGACTATGGTCGACGGCGGGAGCGCCGTAGCAAGAGAAGATCGCGCGTCTACGACGATCGCGACGAACCTGACATGGTCGCGGCTGGCTACGCCGATCGCCGCAATGACGCCAACCGCAACAGCGGAGGATACCGCGGAGGAAACTTCCGTGATGGAGGACGCCCAGCACAGTCGTGGCAACGCCGCGACCGCGATAACGGACCCTCAGCATACGAAAAGCTTTCGGGTCCATGCACCATCCACTTCTACATCAACAAGCAGGATGGCAAACAGAAGGAGAGCCACATGCTCAAGGATTGCCGCGAGTTCCAGAAGCTCAGCGAAAGCATGGTACAGATGAGGCAGCAAGCTCCAATCCCTGCGTTCGGAAACGCACCCGCGCCAGGTGAGATAGCGCATGGAGCTCCTCCACCGCCACCTGTAGGAGGCCCGAACCAACCGGTCGCACCAGCACAGAACAACGCTGGGAACGGGTATCCCCCGCCGAAAGGAGCACTGATGATCCAGAAGGGGCGCCCTATGAATAGGGTGCAGAAGAAAATCACCCGACAGATCAACCTGGCCGTGGCAACTCCACCTGCCATCCCTGAGTACCTCAGCGGATCGGAGTCCTGCATCACGTTCACTCGTTCGGATCACCCTTGCCAGATCCCTCGCCCAGGTCATGCTGGCTTGGTGCTGGAGGCACAGATCGGAGGTTTTGAGATGAGTCACGTCTTCATGGATGGCGGCAGCGGCATAAACCTGATGTTCGCAAGCACTCTGGCAGCAATGCAGATCCCACAGTGCATCCTAGAACAGTCAGACACAACGTTCCACGACATCGTTCCAGGGAAGGGCATATTCCCCCTGGGCAAAATATGGCTCGACGTCATCTTCGGCAAGCCGGACAACTTCCGACTGGAACAGCTCGAATTCGAAGTAGTGGACTGGCCATCACAGTACCACGCCATCCTCGGGCGTATAGCATTCGCAAGGTTCCTGGCTGTCCCACTCTATGCATACCTGCTACTCAAGATGCTAGGACCGAAGGGCGTCATCACAATCCACGGGAGCTTCACCCGATCGGACCAATGCGATAGAGATTTCAACATAATCTCCCAATCATTCGGTATGCAGGAGGAGCTCCTTAGGCTCCACGAGGTGACGGACAATGGGGCACCCCCAGTCGCACGACAAAACGCACCTGACATGTCTTTCGACTCCACGGTCAACACAAAGAAGGTGCAGGTCCACCCGACGGATGCCTCCAAGACGGCGCTGATCGCCAACAACCTCAGCCCCGCATAGGAAGGAGCGCTCGTCGAATTCCTCCGTGAGCGCTGGGAAATCTTCGCCTGGTGTCCTGCGGACATGCCAGGAGTTTCCAGGGAATTCGCCGAGCATGCACTCAATGTCTTTCCAGACACCAAGCCCGTCAAGCAGTCCATCCGAAGACTGTCCGAGCCACGAGCCGAAGCTATCGGCAAGGAAATCAACAGACTACTCGCTGCAGACTTCATCAGGGAAATTAAAGAAAGCGAGTGGCTTGCAAACACAGTCATGGTCCCAAAGAAGGACACGGACATCCTGCGGATGTGCGTGGACTTCACGTCGCTAAACAAGCACTGCCCAAAGGATCACTTCCCCCTTCCTCGGATCGATCAGATCATTGATTCGACTGCAGGTTGCGAGAAACTATCCTTCCTCAAGGCTACAACCAGATTCGACTCAAGGTTGAAGATCAGGAGAAAACGGCGTTTATCACACCGTTCGTAGTATTCTGCTACAACACAATGCCCTTCGGGCTAAAGAACGCAGGTGCCACGTACCAGCGATGCATGCAGGCCTTCCTCAAGGACCAGATCGGTCGCAATGTTCAAGTCTATGTTGACGACGTAGTCATAAAAACCAGGGAGGCAAGGACACTTATCGACGATCTCCGCGAGACGTTCGACAACCTTGATCGCTACAGGATCAAGCTCAACCCCGAAAAGTGCGCCTTCGGCGTCCCATCGGGTTAGCTGCTTGGGTACTTCATCTCTCAGCGAGGGATCGAGGCAAACCCGAAGAAAATCAGAGCCATCATGGCGATGGAGAAGCCGAAAAACATCGAGGGTGTCCAGCAGCTCGCGGGACGAATAGCGGCATTAAGCAGATTATCAGCCGCATGGGCGAGAAGGCCTTGCCATTCTACCAGCTGCTACGCAAGGCAGATAAATTCAAGTGGACGCCCGAAGCCAACAATGCATTTGAAAGCCTCAAGCGGCTCCTCTCCACCTCGCCCGTCTTGGTCACGCCAAAGGAGCGCGAGCCTCTGCTGCTGTACATAGCAGCCACACACCAGGTGGTCAGCACCGTACTAGTGGTCGAACGACCCGAAGAAGGCAAGACCCACGGGGTCCAGCGCCCAATCTACTACCTTAATGAGGTACTGACACCAACAAAGCAGAGGTACCCTCACTACCAGAAGCTCGCCTACGGCGTGTTCATGACGGCTCGAAGGCTGAGCCATTACTTCCAGGAGCACCAGGTGATGGTTGTCAACGAGGCACCCCTGAACAACATCCTGAATAACCCAGAAGCCACAGGACGCGTGGCCCTATGGGGCATCGAGCTGTCACCCCTGGACATCATCTACGAGAAGCGACTCGCAATCAAGTCTCAAGTCCTCCCGGACTTCCTCGTACATTGGATGGAGCTGCAGCTGCCAGACACCCCAGACATGTCGCAGTCATGGACCATGCACTTCGACGGCTCCAAGCGCGAAGCTGGAGAGCAGAGCCGGGTCATATCGACCTCCCAGCAGGCGACGGATGAAGTACGTCCTCTGGATGAAATTCCGAGCCTCCAACAATGAGGCTGAATACAAAGCCCTCATCCACGGCATGAGAATGGCAAAGATCTGCGGCGCAACGCGCCTGGTCATCTACGGTGACTCTAACCTCGTCGTCCAGCAGACGATGAACGAGTGCGACGCACACGCCGAAAACATGATCGCGTACCGCGCACTCTACAACGCACTCGAAGGAGAATTCGACGGCTGCGAGCTTCGGCACGTTGGAAGAGAAAGCAACGAGGAGGCCGACAGACTCGCCAACATCGGCTCCACCTGCGCAAAGGTGCCACCGGGTGTGTTCCTCGAACAGATCTGCGTGCCATCCATCAGCGAAAATTCCCAAAGGATCACCGAAGAAGCGTAACACTGGGGCTACACGCCCAAGGACATGAAGGACCCGAGAAACTGGACATAGAGGTCGCCATGGTCAACCTAATGCAGGTCATGGCAGTCGAAGAAACTTGGACGCGACCATACCTCCAGTTCTTGATAAACAGAGAACTGCCTGACAGCCCGACAGATGCCCGACGCATATCTCGTTGGTCAAAATCCTTCACCATCATCAATGGCGAGCTGTACAAGCACAGTATTACGGGTGTACTACAAAGGTGCGTCACCATCGGTGACGGGAAAGCCATCCTCCAAGACATCCACAAGGGCATATGCGGCCATTACGCAGGCAGCCGCTCCCTTGTCGCCAAAGCTCTACGAGCCGGATTCTACTAGCCAACGGCCATGAGCGACATCGTCCGAAGATGCAACGGGTGCCAACGGTTCACCGACAAACCGCACGCACCCGGGTCAGAGCTCAGACCCATACCTATAGCCTGACCCTTTGCTCAATGGGGCCTCGACATGATCGGCAAACTGCCAAAGTCCTCGAAAGGGGGACACGTTTACCTCCTGGTCGCAGTCGACAAATTCACCAAGTGGGTCGAGGCCATGCCCGTCACCAACCAAAAAGGCAAAACCGCCGTCAAGTTCTTCGAGTCCATTATCTACAGGTTCGGCGTACCGCACAACATCATCACCGACAATGGATCAAACTTTATCTCCAAGGAGTTCTAGGACTTCTGCGAAGGCCTCGGGACCAACATCACGTACGCCTCAGTGGCACACCCGCAAACAAACGGGCAAGTGGAAAATGCCAATGGCCTAATCGGTGCTGGTATCAAGAAGCGCCTCATGAGTCCACTCGAACGGAAAGCTGGAGCCTGGACAAAAGAGCTACCATCCGTACTGTGGAGCTTACGGACTACGCCAAACAGCTCCACCGGCTACACGCCGTTCTTCATGGTACCGGCACGCCACCAGGCCCCCCGGGTCATCGCTTACAGCGAAGCCGAATCCACGGCTGCACTCGAAGATGCCATCGACACACTCGACGAAGCAAGAGACGTAGCAGCAGCTCGATCGGCGGTGTACCAGCAGAGTCTCCGCAACTACCACAGCCGCCGGCTACGCCCAAGGTCCTTCGTCGAAGGAGACCTCGTCTTGCGACTCAAGCAAGAGCGACCGAAGAAATTCGAGTTGCCATGGGAAGGACGCTACGTCATCACCGAAGTCATCCAAGGTGGCGCCTATCGCCTCAAGCACGTGGAGTCTGGAGTCGCATACTCCAACCCATGGAACATCGCACACTTGCGGCGATTCTACCCATAGCTATCTACCCCTTTTTACTTTCAATAAGGCTTTTCAGCAAAGGCTATTCAGCCGAACAATGTACTTCCTCCATTACGATATAAATAAAGCTAAGTGTCTTGCCCCAAAATTTCGTTTCGTTATTTGCAACTTTACTTTATGCTAAAAACGCACTCGGGGGCTCCCCCCACCTCACGATTTCATCGACTGAGAATCACACGTGTACACCCTGAGTAGCTAACAACGTCAGGCAAACGAAAAGGGCACGTACTCAAACAAAGCACTGCATGCTGACAATTAACATAAACCTTTATAACACAGGGCACAACACGCCCAGTCGAAATATACAAATTTTACATCTACCTCTTTTACAGGTACTTCCTATTCTAAAGAATCACTTGAGCACGCTGCTCAAACAAATCTACTACCTGTTCGGCATACTGCCTTATAGCCGCGTAATGCGGACGCATATCCCACTCGCCACCATCCGGCCGAAGAGGTGGCCCAGCTGCTACAACAGACAAATCTACATCAGGCCGGTGCAGCCTCACAAGGGACAAAGCAGCCTTCACGCCCGCGACGAGCTGTTGCCGCACCAACTCCTTGACATTGCTCACGCTTCAAAACTTCGACAAAAGACCCGCAAGGCTTGTTGGCACAATATCCAATGGAAACATGACATGCAACACCGAGGCAAGCGACGTCTGCACCTGACGAAGCACCCGCAAAACCTGGTGCACACGATCCTGCACTGTCGCCAGAGCCATGGCGCAGTCATGATCCATCCAGAAGAAGCCGCCAGCCTCCATGTCCTGTTGAGTCAAGCAATTGACCCGAACAGCGACACGCTCCTTCTCTTCCCTCGGAGCAAGGTTCGCACCTGCGACAATTGCACAAAATAAGAGGCAAGGCCAGCAGGCTCATTCGAAGAACTGAGTTGCAGCTCGAAACAAAGAACAACTTACATTGAAGCTGCTCAGACAGCCGAAGTAGTTCCGTCATCAAGTACTCCTCTCTGGCTGCACCGCGATCCGCCTTGGACTTCCAAACATCAGCGTGACCTCGCAACCCAAGCAACTCCCTCTCAAGACTACGAACACGGTCCCGAAGTAAAGAGAGTTGCGAGGAATCATCCAAAGATGGATTTAGCTGCGCAAAGCGAGGTGTCAACGGGTCAAGACCAAGGAACCTAGCATAGCAGAAAATCAAAGGACATAAACATTCAGACAGAGAAGAGCACAACTCAGAAGAGTTCATTAAGCATATAAAGGCCACTACGTGGCACAATGATTGCGTTCCTCACAAATATTTACAACAAAAGAAGACTACAAACTGTCCTACATCTACAACGCCTAAGACGCGGCACCCTGAGTAGCCTCGGAGCCGGATTGCCTCGTCTTGGCCTCCCTCGCGCCGCGCGCATACTCGCAGCAGATCAATGAGCTTTGGCCCATATCGCTTGCAGCGAGCAGAATAGGCAGCAAAAGCTACCTCGGATCCATCCGCGGTCGTCGGCATCCGGGAGGTGATCTGGGGAAGGTCCAGCTCCGCTCCAGCCACCAAAGCCATCGCCAGCCCGACGGACGCGCCGATGCCCTTCTGCTTGCGCTTGTACGCCACAGGCGCTTCAGCTGACAAGGCCTCCGCCAGGGCGTCAACATCATCAAGGGCCGCGCCCTTAGGGATAAGCTCCTTGTAGAAACGGCCAAGGACTTCCTTCACCTTGGCAAGGGAGCCGACGACGGTGCTGCAGCGATCTTCGACCGCTGCAGTAGCATCATCTAGAGCACTCCCGTGCTCCAGAGTGCTGCGATCAAACTCGATGCCTGCGGCATCTGAGGCAAAACAAAAAGAGAATACTGAGGACAGTAGCACAGAAGAAAGGCAAGAAAACGAAAATATAGAAGCAAAAATAAGGTACTCACCCGAAACAGCCTTGGCAGCAACCATGAGCTTGTCGGCCACCTCTCTTTCACGCAGCGATCGCGCCATGGTTTTGCTCCTCGCGGTCCGTAGCCTCCTGCTGCAGACGCTCCTTAGCTTCGGCTGCCTTGGCCAGCTCCAGCTCAAGGCGCTCCTTCGCATCAGCGGTGTCCTCAGCCTTCTTCTCCGATTGACCAAGGCTCTTCTTGAGAGCGTCGATCTCACGGAGAGAAGTATTATGCTCCTCTGCATTCAAAACAATCAAACATTCAGAAAGCAGGACAGAAATAAAGGAAATAAGCACCCAAAGTATACGGGTACCTTGAACCTGTTGAAGGTTAGCCTCCAGCACCAGGCGCTCCTGCACCAGCCGCTTGGCTTCCTGCACAAAAGGCTGCAGGAAGAAGAACCACCATTCAGAAAAAGGACTCGGGGGCTACGCCCAACAGGAGAAAGCAGAAGAAAATGACTCACATGAAAACACTTGGGGGCTCCCCCCGAGGCTCGAAGAACAAACTAAGAGAACTCTTTTACACACGCTCGGGGGATCCCCCAGTGATAGACGACTTACATGATCCAACGGTGATGCTGAAGGCCCGCTGGCGAAATTCCGAGGCGCAACCACCTGCACCTCCTGCAGAGGAGGGTTCGGAGCAGCGCCCCCCGAAGTTGCCACCGTCTAAGGAGGAGGAGACGCAACCTTCGACTCTCCCATCATCTCCCGAGCACCATCGCTGGAGGAGTCGTGGGAGGAGTGCCTGCACACGAAATACTTAGCACAAGAACAAAAAGTCAACAGCAGAAAGACAGTAGTATAAAGGAAACTTACGAGTCCAAATGAGCTCAGTCGAAGATGAGGAGTCCTTGGCTCTCTTCTCCCCTTCTTCTCTTCCTTCTTCTCTTCCTTCTTTTATTCCTTCTTCCCATTTGGCGGGCGCCACAGCCCGCATGGAATGGCGTGAATGGGAGGAAGAGCCATGCCCGGCCACCGTGACGCTCAAGGCACAGAGGGTTTCTGGGAGTCGGAGGAGTCGAGGCATCCGAAGACTCGCTGGAACTCCGTGATCTTTGCGCGTATGTTCCTCGCTCGACTCGTCGGCATCCTCCGCCGGAGATCGCGCCGACGGCAGCTCGGACACGGAATCCACCACGTCATTATCCGGGGCATTCGGATATTTTTCAGGCAATGGCGGTACCATACCTGGCACCTTGAAGCTCTGCAAAACCAGAAGGGACTTTGTTAGCAAACAAAGGAAAATAAATACGCAGTTGACGAAAAGAGCTCCGCGCATAAATCTACACCTATGGAACAACCAACGCCGAAGAAAACGGCGGAGTCAGCGACTTCCCCGGGATTTTCTCTCCAGCCTTGAACTTCAGCAGCGAGCGAAGGGTCCTGTTAAGATCCCCCTCAGAGATTTTCTCAGCCGAAACCCTCGTCGGATCACGGCGCCCAGAATAAAGAAACATCGGATGCGCCCTAGCCTGGAGAGGCTGCACCCGACGCTCGAGAAACATGCGGATGATATCCATGCCGTTCACTTCCTTCTCCGGAATCAACTGGAGATCCTCCACCCGACGGTAAAGGGCCTCTATCTCCGCCACCTCGCCATCCAAGATCTTGTTTTTCCAAGACCTTTTTGGCTCAATCTTTTGGGAGGGGTCAAAAGGAACAAGACCAAAATCTTGCCCAGGCACTACGGAGTCGCGGATATAAAACCATCGCCTCCACCAGTACTGGACAGATTCGGACATGGAAAAGGAAAAGAAAAGCAGATTGGGACTGAGGGAGATGATGCAACCCCCAATGGGATAAACACCATCCGAACTAGACTGCCTCTTCACGGAATAAAGTTTCCGGAAGAGGCCAAAGTGCGGCTCAATGCCGAGCCAGCACTCACAGAAAGTGATGAAACAAGCAATGTGAAGAAGAGAATTGGGCAAAAGATGATGAAGCTGGATGCCATAGAGAAAGAGTAGTCCACGGAGGAAGTTGTGGACTGGAAAGGAAAACCCACGCATAACGAAGGCGAGAAACATAACCCGATACCCAGCTGGGGGACGTGGGATTACCTCGTTGCCGGGGAGTCTGACGGCCTCCCTATCCTGCGGGATCAAGCCCCGCTCGCGAAGTTTGCGGAGATCACTCTCCCGCGTCTCTGATCGCCGCCAACCACCGTGTAAGATCCCTCCTTTATAAAGGAAAATGATCCCTGTGATTGCAATGCTAGTCCCTGGATCAATGCTAGCATCCACAGTTTAAGATGAAGTACACAGATACAAAGGTCTTTATTACAGCCATTCCAGAGATAAACATAGTCTTTACAACTCCAAGGCCACAGGCCTAGTACAAGAGTTTGAATAAGTAAATAAATAAAAGTCTTCATCTTCATGTGCCACAGGCAAACATGTTGAGTGTAGACTCATGACACCTAATCCTCATCGAGTAACTCGCAACATCACAAGTTACAGCCACAGTGGGTCAATACTTTGGAATAGTATTGGCAAGTGATACCTTAGTAAAATTTTAAGTGGACTAGATACTATATGCAATTTGGCTAAGTGTAGCTTGGCTTGCTTTGCTCAAAATAGATTTTGCCTATTAGTTGAAATCACTAAGTTTTTCTTTGTCAAAACTTTTCCCAAGGAACCACCAATAGACATTGAGGTCCTTCACCCTTGTTCACCCACAAATTTTACTTAGAAATTGGGATGAGGAGATTCTTGATAGCTTCCATGTCTTGATGCTCAAGTTGTCCATTACCATGGTCTTGGCTAAGTACTTAGATTTTTCCATCTGCAGAGGTTGTGCACTTTCCCCACCAGACTTGGTTTCACCAAGATAGGACCTTTCATAAGCCTTCCCTTAGACCAAATGGACGCGCTCCGACCTATCATTCCCACTACCACCAACTGTCCAAATGGCTAAGTTCTAGCAACTTATGTGGTCCAGGCAGAGCCCATATTGCCAAGTGGCTGCACTAGAAGCTTCTTAACACTTGGCCTCTAAAATCTCTTTGTTCCTGGGTGGCTTACCACAAGTGAGATACACAAGGTAAACCATAGAAATGGGCCTTGTGTAACCACTCAACATAAACCAATCCTTCCATTCCACCCAGGTGTTTCATTGACTTAGTTGTTTTATTAGGCAAAACACAAGTCCAAAGACTTAGAAATGTTTTCATCATAGCATGTATATTTCACCAACCCTTGTTTGCTACTAGCTAGGCTAAGCATGGCATAGATAGTAACTTAACTTAGAAATTCCCTAGCAATTCTACAACTACTAGGATTTCCCAACAAGGCATATAAGCAAAATAATAACATGCAGGACTTAGCAAAATATCTCTAATGCTTAGTATAAAACATGGGATAAAAATATTCATGAAGTACCACTTGCCTTGGTAGTTTGGAGAGTAGTTACACTCTTCACAATCACTAGCACCAAAATCTACACAAAGAATTGTAGCAACAAATTACACACAAAACATATACAATCAAAAATATATGCATGCATGCAAGATGATATGTGATGATTTTTAAAACTCAACAAAGCAAGAATACATTACTGAATCACTAACAAGTTAAAAACTTGCCAAACAACCATTATTTAAACCCTAAATTATTTCCTAACCATTTCATATACTCAATTTAGTCCTACACAACTTTCTGTAAATAAAACCTTTTTAACAGAAGCAAAACATTAAACACATTGCATAATTAGAAAGAGCTTGCTCTCCTGATTCCAACGATATAAAATTTGTCAAATTCTAACGTGGGGATCAAAAGTTATAGCCAATACAATTTTGAATATCTAATAGATTCAAATTCTGTCTTTTAAATCTAACTGCTGCCACGCGTCTGTTTCTAATTGGCCCATACCATTTCGCATTGGATCGCGCTTCTGGGCCGTTGGATCTACTTAACCCGCACGGCTCAGATCTATTCGTAACGGTTCGTTAAGTGAACTAATCCTACGCGCTGGATCTAGATCTGACGGCTACGAATCAAGCAACCAAAACTGAGTGGCACTAGCGGCGGCTACTGGCGGCGGCGAGCTCTGCCTATGGCGGCGCGGCGCTACAGGTCGTCCTAGGGTCGTCGGAGGGGCTTACCAGAACCGTGGCGACGTGCTGATGCCCAACCTGGCGGCGGCTTGGCAAGGGGCGCACGGAGTGGGCTGCTAGAGCTCGTCGGAGTCAGTGCGCGTCGGTTCGAGTGACGCGGCGACGTTGGCGACGCTCCTGGTCTCCCTAGCACAAACAAGCGGCACCAGATGATGCACAAGACAGTGGCGAACAACTTCGTGTGAGTCAGAGGCGAAGGGGCACAAAGGGCTTACGGAATTTGGTCACCGGAGTCGAGGTTGTCGTCGGGAGCTTGCGGTGTTGAACGGAATCGACGACCTGGGGCAGTATAAAGGGAACCAGCGGTGTCAGTAGTTGCGCAAGAAAGTGGCAAGGCTGACTGCAAGATCCAGAGGGTGAGGGGCGCACGGGACTCACCGGAATCGGTCGCCGGAGTGCTCTCTGACTGCAGCGGTGCGAGGTTGAATGCGGGCAGCCTGGGGGCGCTTTGTGCTCGGAGCTTGGGGGGAAATGGAGAGGGGGCAGAGGGGGTTTAAGTAGCATGGTCATGAGCGAGATTTACTCCAGCATTCAATGTGAATTGACACCGTGAATCAATACAGGGAACGCCTGCGTGATTTGGGGATGAACCAGTCGCTGGGTGGAGACGACGATGGTCGTGTGGGCCATGGCTGTCAGCGAGAGGAAAGGAGAGGGAGTGGGTCCTGCCTGTCAGTCACTCAGCGGGTGCGGAGGTGAGTGAAAGAAAACGGTTCGCGGGGTGGGGTGTTGGGCTTAGCTGGGCTGGTTGGGCCAGATTCGGCTGAGTGATATTTTTTTCTCTCTTTAAGCTTTTTCTTTTTCTATTTGTTTTTCTGAAATGGTTTTCAAACCTCAATTCAAATCTGTTTGAATCCAAAGCTTTTTAGGACTTTTATACAGACAAACTTGTGCTCAAATAAGTGTCAAACACATGTGTTCACTCAAACACACTTGGGTCTTTTGAAAATAAAAATAAAACCATGCCTTTATGAGGTGTGATAATAGGCATAGATTTGGTTTTAATTCATATTTTGCTTTGAGACTTTGCTCAAGTTTTTGAAATCCTTTGAGTTTGGATTCTAAACAATACTGAATGGTTAACAGTACTTTTCTCAAAACAAGTAGCACCAGGCTTGAGTAAACTTTACATAAAATAATAAGCACAGATGCTTCTGTTCTGAATTGATTTGTTTGAAATGAAAATCATATGCTCATGGATGCATGGATGCTATGCATAAGTTTAAAACATGATTTTGAGGATGTTACAAATCTAACCCCCTTAAGGTGAATCTCGCCCTCGAGATTCGGATTGGCTAGCAAATAGGTGAGGGTGGTCTTTCCGAAGATCATCTTCTCTTTCCCATGTTGCTTCTTCTTCGGAATGATGGTTCCACTGGACTTTACAAAACTTGATAGTATTGGTCCGTGTGACTCTTTCTGCAGTCTCAAGAATCTTGATAGGTTTCTCTTCATAGGTGAGATCACTCTCCAACAGAACCTCCTCCAAAGGTATAGTATCCTTCAAAGAAGTTTCTTCCATTTCTGGATGACATTTCTTAAGTTGACTCACATGAAACACATTATGGACGGTGAGAGATTACGCGGTTCAATTTCATAGGCAACTTCTCCTTTACGACTCAGAATCTTGAATGGTCCAACATATCTTGGTGCCAATTTTCCTTTGACTCCGAACCTCTTCACTCCACGAAGTGGTGACACTCTAAGATAAGCTCTATCACCAACTTCGTAGGTGACTTCTCTATGCTTAGGATTCGCGTATCTCTTCTGTCGGGACTGTGATATCTTCAATCTGTCCTTAACCAACTTGACCTTCTCTTTGGCTTCTTTGATAAGTTTTGGTCCGAACAAACTTCTTTCTCCCACACCATTCCATAACAATGGGGTGGTACACTTTCTTCCGTAGAGAATCTCAAATGGTGCCATCTCAATGCTGGCTTGATAACTGTTGTTATAAGAAAATTCTGCGTAGGGCAGACTTTCATCCCAACTGGCTCCATAGTCTAGGGCACATGCCCTCAACATGTCTTCGAGAATCTGATTAGTTCTTTTGGTTTGTCCATCAGTTTGAGGATGAAAAGCAGTACTGAATTCCAACCTCGTTCCCAATGACTCATGTAGCTGTCTCCAAAAATGAGAAGTGAATTGAGTTCCCCTATCAGACACAATACTCTTGGGCACTCCATGTAGACATACAATTCTGCTCATATAGATTTTGGCTAACTTAGCACTTGTGTAGGTTGTCTTCACGGGTATGAAATGAGCCACTTTAGTTAGGTGATCCACTACTACCCAAATAGAATCATATCCTGACCTGGTCCTTGGTAATCCGGTAATGAAATCCATACCAATCTTGTCCCACTTCCAATCAGGAATAGGTAGTGGTTGAAGCAAACCTGCTGGTTTCTGATGTTCCGCTTTCACTCTACTACACACATCACACAAAGCAATATGTTCGGCGATGTCCTTCTTGAGATTGTTCCACCAAAATCTTTCCTTCATGTCCATGTACATTTTGGTGTTACCCGGATGAATGGAATACAGAGAGTTGTGTGCTTCTTGCAAAATCAGTTTCCGCAGCTCCGGATCTTGTGGAACACAGATACGTTTTCCATGCCATAAAGTACCCTGTTCGTCTTCATGGAACCCTTTGGATTTTACTTTGCCAATCTTTTCTTTAATCTCTTCGATTTCTTTATCAATCTTCTGGGCTTCTTTGATCTTGTCCAACAAAGTGGGTTGAACATCCAAAGACATGAGATGTCCTTCAGGCACAATCTCCAATCTGAGTTTTCTAAATTGGGCACACAAATCATCTGGCAATTCTCCTTTGGTGAGGCCATTCACAAAAACCTTACGACTTAGAGCATCTGCTACAACATTTGCTTTACCGGGGTGGTATTGCAAACTTAAGTCATAGTCTTTAATGAGTTCCAGCCATCTTCTTTGTCTCATATTAATTTCCTTCTGGGTGAAGATATACTTCAAACTCTTGTGATCTGTGAACACTTCACAACGCTTTCCCAAAAGATAGTGCCTCCATGTTTTGAGTGCATGGACAACAGAGGCTAACTCTAAATCATGAGTAGGATAGTTCACTTCATGAGTTTTGAGTTATCTCGAGGCATACGCCACAACTTTTCCTTCTTGCATAAGTACTGCACCCAAACCATGATGAGATGCATCACAATATACTTGGAAATCTTTTTCCAAGTCTGGCAAACACAAGACTGGTGCTGTCACAAGTCTCTTCTTCAATTCCTGAAAGCTGAGTTCACAACCTTCCGTCCAAGCAAATTTCTTGTCTTTCTTTAGCAATTCAGTCATAGGCTTAGCTACCTTGGAGAAATTTTCAATGAACCTTCTATAGTAACCTGCTAAGCCAAGGAAACTACGAACTTCCTTTACTGACTTGGGAGATTCCCATTCCGTTACAGCTGAAACTTTAGCAGGATCAACTGCTACACCATCCTTTGTCATAACATGTCCAAGAAATCCAACTTCATTCAACCAGAATTCACACTTGCTGAATTTGGCATAAAGTTTATGCTCTATTAACTTTTCAAGTATTAAACGCAAATGTCCTTCATGCTCTTCTTTGCTCTTGGAGTAGACTAAAATGTCATCGATGAAAACGACAACAAACTTGTCAAGGAATTCCATGAACACCTTGTTCATCATATTCATGAAGTATGCTGGAGCATTGGTCAAACCAAATGGCATCATGGTATACTCATATAATCCATACCTTGTGGTGAAAGCTGTCTTAGGTATGTCTTGTTCTCTTATCTTGAGTTGAAAATAACCTGACCGGAGATCGATCTTTGAGAACACACAAGCTCCTTCTAGCTGATCAAACAAGTCATTGATTCTAGGCAAAGGATATTTGTTCTTAATAGTCACCTCATTAAGTGAACGGTAATCTATGCATAACCTTTGACTTCTATCTTTCTTTTCCACGAACAAAACTGGGGCTCCCCAAGATGAAGAACTTGGTTGAATAAATCCTTTCTACAATTGTTCTCCAAGTTGTTTCTTGAGTTCTTTCAGTTCATCCACTGACATCTTATATGGTCTCTTTGCTATTGGTCCAGATCCTGGTACCAAATCTATAAGAAACTCCACATCTCTATCTGGTGGCATTCCCGGCAATTCTTCCAGAAACACATCCGGATATTCACTCACAATTGGCACACTGTCTATGCTAACCCCCTTAAGAGAATTTAGCTTACTCTCTTTCTGGGGTTGTGAGTGCAACAGTACGATTAGCACAATCTAGTACTCGTTCATACTTAGCCATCCAATCCATTCCCAATATTGCGTCTAGTCCTTGGGAATCTAGGATTATCAGACTCACTGGAAATTTATGCTTTCCAAACTCTATTACTAGATCCCGGCATCCAAGACTTACTATCATATCTCCACCCGGAGAACTAACTTTTATTGGACACCCAATGTTTTCAGTTGGAAACCCATTTCTATCAACAAATGCTTTTGATATGAATGAATGAGATGCTCCAGTATCAAAAAGAACAAATGCTGGAATAGAATTGAGTCTGAACTTACCAGCAACAGCATCAGGCTCCTCATAGACTTCCTCCACATTGATGTGGTTAACCTGTCCCTTCTGAAAAGGGTTGGGCTTGTTGGGTCCTTCAACTTTCTTTTCTGGGCATTCATTTGCATAATGCCCCATCTTCTTGCACTTGAAGCATTCAACCTGACTAATGTCCTTCTTGACAGGCTGATTTCCACTTCCACTTCCATTACCACTATGGTGGCTCTTGTATCCACCCTTATGGTTCTTGCTCTTGTCATTGTCATGACTATGGTGATGCTTGTTGTCATGACGGTTGTGGTTGTGGTGCTTGTTGAATTTCCCATGCTTATGGGATCCTGAGCTTCCACTGTCATCATAATGGGATCGTTTGTGTGACGATCCCGAGCTGTGCTTGTCAGAGTGCTTCCTCTTCCTGCTTTCAACTTGCTTTATTTTGTTCTCCAAAATAGCAGCCTTGTCCTGAGAGGCGATAAGTGGGAACATAGGCCACAACTACAGATTCTGATTGCTCATCATTCAACCCTTCGAGGAACTTTTCTTTCCTCTTAGCATCAGTGTCAACTTCATCTGGTGCATATCGCGCCAGATTGTTGAACTCCTCAATATATTCAGCCACGCTGCGGTAGCGCTGCTTCAGGTTATGGAACTCCTTCTTTTTCAGACTCATCACTCCAGATGAGATATGAGCAGTACGAAAGCTGTAGGGCTCGCAGCATAGAAAACAAAAATTTTCCTACGATGGGAACATCTATGTACCAAGATCTATCTACTAGATACAAGCAACGGGTGGATATACATCCATAGAATACATACCCTCGAAGACCGAATAGCAACGAGGTTGTACTCATGGACGATGTAGACGAACGCTTGCCGACCTCAAGATCGTGATGAAGTCCATCTCGTCCAGCCGGTCCAGCATGATCAAGTCTAGCACCTCAAAGCAGTGGTGCATCCGTGATTGCACACACGTACGGGTACCCCGACAACCTCCGTGCCCTCGCTCCAGCGAAGCAGCGGAAGCAACAAATCCTTCCAGAAAAAGCCACCAGGAACATGTATCTCGCTGATCCGAGACCATGGGGAAATTCTAAAGGGGGGAGAGAGATCCTTCGCGAGGAGGTGTGCTTTGAGAGGAGGAGAGGGGGGCCTTTTATAGGGGAGAGGGGGGCACCCAAGGGGCATGGAGCCCAGACATGGGGGCTGCCCCCACCTCTTCCACATTCATGTGGGTGGAGCTCCCACTCAAAATGAAAAGCCTCCACTCCCATTAAAAAGCCTCCACTCAAAAATCCACTCACATGCATTAAATTTCCACCAAATTTAATGCAAGCTCTCATTTAAATAAAACTATTTATTTATTTATTCAGAATTTTTTTAATTACTTTAATTAACAAACATTCACATAAAACCCCTTACAACATTTCAATTTCACATGCAGAACCAGTTTCAGCAATTTCAACCGAAACAGTTTCGGTGTCTAGTGAAATAAATTCCTGCGCTTTCTTTTTCTTTTTCTGGCATATCATTTGCTCCGAATGGTGTCGGTATACCTTAAGTGTGTCACCCTACGGTTCGCGAATAATGCAGACATGATCGATACCCCTCTCCGATCAATAATCAGCAGCGGGACCTAGAGATCCGTACTGACTCCCACACATTCAACGATGACTTCTGTGATCATGTGAACCTTTTACGCTAGTATCTTAATCCCTTTGTTTCACGATATATTACATGTCCGAGATTCGATCATTGGTATCTCCATACCTAGTTTGATCTCGTTACCGACATGCACTCTTTTCTCGTTTCCGTGATATAACATTCTAGTGATCAAATCACTTGCTTGCAAGCTAATCAATGTGATATCACCGAGAGGGCCCAGAGCATATCTATCCGTCATCGGGACGAACAAATTCCACTCTCGATCCATGGGTCTCAACTTAACACTTTAGTAGTTCTGAAGCCATCTTTATAATCACCCAGTTACGGTGTGATGTTTGATGTCATCGAGAAACTCTTCCGGTG
Organism: Avena insularis; assembly: GCA_023614405.1. Taxonomy (NCBI): domain Eukaryota; kingdom Viridiplantae; phylum Streptophyta; class Magnoliopsida; order Poales; family Poaceae; genus Avena; species Avena insularis. The sequence goes on along the minus strand of CM042695.1, from coordinate 361,342,216 downwards.
TTAGTGATTGACATGATCTCATGGTCTAAGGATTAGGATCACTTCGTAAGTTGTTATAGCAATATAAACTCAATGACTTTGATCGTAATGCTATACTTCGGATGAATGTTCATCACATCATTACACTAATGTTGTGACCTCGTTATTAACAACATCCAATGTCCATGATCAGGAAACTTTGATCATCATGTTAATCAACGAGCTAGTATATAAGAGAGGCATAACTAGGAACTTCCTTTTTGTTTATTAAACACACATGTATTAATGTTTTCGTATTAATACAATTATAGCATGTAAAATAAACATTTATCATAAATAAGTAATACGATAATAACCACTTTATTATTGCCTCTCGGGCATATTCCCTTCAGTCTCCCACTTGCACTAGAGACAATAATCTAGTTTGAAAACTTTGCGTATTGAACACATATGGCTTTCTGGTGTTCCATATACGCAACTGCAAGTGGTTAACATAATCTACGGATCTGACGCTTTCAGGTCCGTGTGTATTTGCATGTCTTTGCATCTTCACGCATCACTCATTCTCCAATGAGATGACATTGTATAAATTTGGTCTTTCGGTGAGACCTTTAGTTCCTTGGGTTTAAATCACGTCGATACTATTGTTGTACAATATATCGTCAGTGTTAGCCCGTTGCGAACCACACCTTAGTTTGATAACAAACTACTTGACACAAATTCCCTCCTTTGCTGCTACTATAGCAGTCATATACTTAGCCTTTTTGTTGTAGTATTCGTCACAATGTCTTAACTATGGATTTCATCCAAATCCATCATGGAATCTCCTTTCCATTACGTTGTGCCACCCATAGTTTAAATTGAGATAAACTTAATTTGTATCTTGTGACAAAACTAGTGTCAATGTAACGCTTTACAATGAACTATTTGTAATTGTTTGTCACCTCTACACAAATATATTCTTAGTTCTTCCAAAAGACCATAAGAATATCCTTACTATAGTCCAATGATCATTTTACGATTCATTCTGGTATATGCTCATAACACTTAGAGCATAGGACATATCTAGATGTGTACATATCATGGAATGATTGATCAAAACATTCTCGTGATTTCACTCATCAAGTGTCAAAGCACTTGAATCTTGTTTCACTTATCAAGTGTCGATGCACTTGAATCTTGATTCAATTTCTTTCCATGCGACAAGAACCGTTTCTAGTCGTTTCTAATTGAACTCCTTCAATATCTCACATATGTACGTTTGGCACAACCATATTAGCGTCACAGTCTATCCACTATAGACATTCATGCTAAATATTCAGGTTTTGCCTAAGTCTTTCATCGAAATGAAATAATTAACCTTTTTCAATAAAAGATACATCATTTCTAATCAACAAGATTTCCTCCACATAATGTATTAGAAATATGTCTTAGCGCTCCCACTTAATTTCTTGCAAATGCAAGCATCTTCATCGTCTCCTGATGAAAAACTCCTTTTTCATTATGGTGAAGATTCCAACTCTGCGATGCTTACTTCAACCATTGAAGTTTGCACGCCCTTTTAGCATCCTTTGAATTTAACAAAACCCTTTGGACCGTGTCATGTACACGTCCTAGGTAACCATTCTATTAGAAGAACTTTGTTTTGTTTATTCATCTACCATATACAAAATTATATGTAGTGGTTGCTACTTTAATCCGTCCAGACTAAATATCGCTATGAAAGATCAAATCTTGTCATAGTCAACTCCTTGAACATTGTCATAAAATACTTTACGACATGTCGACTACTTCATAGATGTGAAACATCCATGTTTGTTTCTTTATAGATCCAAATATGACCGATAGGTTTTTACACCTTTCCGGAGGGTCTTCCAAGTTCAAAACTTGATTTATCGTGTATGGACTTATCACGGATTTTATGGCTTCAAGCCATTTGACGGAGTCAGGGCCCATCATTGCTTCTTTGTATGTATTCGGTTCATCATTGTCAAACAATAATGATTTACTCTCAAATCTTAGCATTTGATTGTTTAACCGATCTACTTGGTTCAATAGGAACTTAGATCTCCGTGACCACAACCTTTGAGGCACATAAGCTATGAGCTTTATGACAGCCTTCGGAACGATTTCCGGCGCTGCGCAACTCAGCACATATAGCTAACGTTCGTTAACCTTATCAAAGTTCTATTGTCCTCCCACTTAACTTTTACGAAAAATTCCTTCTCCAAGAAATTTCACGTTTCAAGCGACAAACCCTTTTGTCCTTGGTGTTATGAAGGAATAACCAATTGTTATTCGAAATAACCTACAAAGACATGCTCATCCGACTTTGGTTGTAAACATCTTACTTATGTTTAGCATACCAAAATTTAAGAAATGACAACTTGGGTTTTATCCCAAACCATAACTTCCATGGTGTCATTTCAACAGATCAAGATGGAGCTCTTTTCAGTGTAAAAGCGGTAGTCTCTAAAGCTTTAATCTTTTAAAACATAATGGCAGTTTTATAAATAACACCTTTGATCCAACCATGCCAATCAAGGTTTCATTACAAATCTCAAACACTCCATACTCCTATGGTGTTTCGGGAGATGTAAATCTAGGTGTTTTGCTAAACTTGCAACTCAAATAAATCCCTTTATGATAAAATCATAATTCATTTATTTTCTTGTTATCACTTGTAACTCAAACAAATCCCTTATGATAAAATCATAAACCATTTATTTTCTTGTTACAATGATTTTCCACTTCATCTTGAAAGTCTTTGAAACATTTTCAAATATTTCA